>OX422217.1:582810754-583410754 GCA_949130495.1 Sambucus nigra
TAGTCTTACACAATAACTCGACTCCACAGTCCTAGACGCCTCTTCTTCTTTTCTACCGTTCCTCCACAGTGCCGCGTAAGAGTCCACCCACGCAAGCGTCCACAGCACACGCATTTACGTATACCTCGGTATCCACCAATATAGCCTCAGCAACAGTCTACGATTCGAAACACGGAGTCCATCGCTTCTTCACTGTACGATAATAATTTTTCAATTAGGAAGAATATCCCAGTTGGTGCAAACACAAGATCTCTATGACATATGGGATATGTAAACTCATATCTTGAAAACGAAAGGATGTTTATGAGTTTTTAGCTTTGGAAAACTTTGTAAACAAACAACATAAATCGTATTATGTCATGCTTTGTTCTTCTTGTCGTTTTTTTGAATCATAGATGCCTTAAATAGTAAAACATAAGTCTCGAGGTGGCTCATTCGAACGATATCAAACTGTCGTTTGAACGAAAGGAACATCTCGTTAGAACGAGAAGTCCATCTCGTTTGAACGACAAACCAATGTCTTTCGAACGATGTCTAATGTCATTTGAACCAAGAGAATTTCATACGACTCTAAAGCCGATTTAACTAAAAAAACATTTTAAAACATTTTAAAATAAGTTTTAAATAAAAATAACATCCTTAGAAAATTTGGAGAACCATAAACCATTATGCATTCATACCTGAGAGAATCTCGAAAAACGATGTGAAGATTTAAAACGTGCATAAAAAATTGTGGCACGATCTATCTTTAAAGCTTGGCTACTACATCTTCAACACAACGTCATAGGCTTAACGGAATCCCAACACATAAAGACTATCATATGACTCCAAGTGGTTTTTGTCCAAAATAATGCCAAAACATACAATTGACACTATTTGGATGTTTGTCCTTACAAATCTCCCCCTTTAGCTATTTTGGA
The DNA here is from genome assembly GCA_949130495.1 of Sambucus nigra. Taxonomy (NCBI): domain Eukaryota; kingdom Viridiplantae; phylum Streptophyta; class Magnoliopsida; order Dipsacales; family Adoxaceae; genus Sambucus; species Sambucus nigra. The sequence continues at coordinate 582,811,675 of OX422217.1, forward strand.
ACAAAACCAAAAACAGTGAAATGCTAAGTCGGGCCGTCAAGCCGAATGACCTAAATCCCATTCTATAAACTCAAAATCAAAATATAGGATATGGACTAGTATATGTAAGACCGACAAGCATGAGTTGTCTGAATGTGATGTAGCCGAAAAAATCTGAATCTCTGAATAATCACTACACACACGAAACAAACAACGTGATCAGAATATGATATATAAACAATATGATCAAATCAAATTGTTGGAGGAATAAAATGATATATAAACAATATGATCAAATCAAATATCAAGTCAATATCAAAATCTCAAATCTGAATCTCCCCCTACATCACATATCTATCTACCCCCCTTTTTGCCTGGAGTAAACAACTGGTGGGACAAATAAACAAACAAAAACTTATATAGCATGAGTATAACATATGAAGCATAACTATATAAACATGAAAAAATCGCTAATACTTGATCAGAATATGACAAAGTGTAGCTAGTAAACAGTCACATGAGCAAATCATCACGATAACAAATGATGTGACTAAATAGAATCTCATCTAACAATGCAGTGTAATAATTAAACATGAATAATCTAAGTCAACTGCATGTAAACTGTCCAAAAAAATCCAGAAGTACCACAAAAGAATAACAGCAGAATAATATGTCGTATGCAGGTACTGAAACTGAGCGAGAAAAAAATCAAATAAACGAGGTCGTTTAAATGACTAAGCAATTTTGTTCTAACGACAGGATGATCTCACTTGAACCGTGAAAAATCTCGCTATTGGCGACGCAAAGTAAACCCTCATGTGAACCTCGTTAGAAAGGACCTATTTAATGATCTTCTAACGACCAAACACTATACGTCGAAAACATCTCGCGTGAAGCTCACTGGAGCCATTTTTTGAAGTCGTTCAAACGACATAGGGAGATCATTCAAAACGACAGTAAGAAATTTTTCTACCAACTTCAAAATTTCTCAATACCAACCCAAAAACAGTGTATAAATAACCCAAAAATATAAATATCTTATATAAACATCTAACAGTACAAAAACAGTAACAAAACAGACTCAAAAACAAAAATAAGTTACACAGTAACACAATATCTATGTGCCTAAACATGTAATGGAATGTATGGGCGTGAACTTACACAAATGAACCACAATTCAAACACGTCGAAACGATCAAGAAGATCCAATTGATCGTTACATGTCATCAAACTATGATTTTAGCCAATGTGACAATAAAAGTTTGAACTTAATTAACTAAACAAACATTGTGCACACAAATCTAGAATTTTGACTATTCTACCAAACTAATAGCGTCAAGAGACGACTTTTTCAACCAAAGATTCATTGTGCAAACTCGTTGTTTTTCCAACCAAACTCCCTCAAAAATGAATGATAATTCTTTTTTTAATGCAATTTTCTTTTTAAGTTCTACTTTCTCTTTTTAAGAGATTTCCTATTGGCCCTTTTTCGGAATACATATGATCTTTTTAATGCCTTAATTTTTTCTTTGGCTCTTTTAAACGGTGGCTTTCACGACGAGTTCATATGACTCTCGCAGTCCTTACCCATGCACACTCATTATTTTTTTAATACAAGCAATGACTATCCTCACGGTAATGGTTCTTACATGCACAAGTGTCCCAATACCTAATATGTGCATAAATGATAAGATTGAGAGAAGAACGTCTCACCTAACTCAAATGTACATGATAAGTCAAACATTCATATAAGCTCGTATATGCTTGCGATGGCATATACATAGTCGAATCTAAATGCAAATCACGTTCGAAACAACCCCATTAAGAAAATAGTTAAGATCAATCTAAGCATATATAATCATGACTCAATGTCCTAGCCACATGGAAATAATGAAATGATGGGTACTCCAAGCACACCAATATGCCATATCATAAGTGTAAACTCAAGACACAAAAACCAAAAATCTTTTTGTGTTTTTCAAAATAATTTGACCAAAAAACAAAATCTTTTTGTATTTTTGAAAAATTTATGAAACCAAAAATCTTTTTTTATTTTTCAAAAAAATATATCAAAAGGAAAATATTATTTTATTTTTCATAAGACTCAATAAAAAACAAAATAAAATACAAATGATACACATGCCATAACACTAGAATGCATATATCATGAAGCAACAACTAGCATATGATACAAATGACTAACACGATCATCCATAAGATCTATCATCAGAAGAATCACGTGCAACCAAATGAACATCATGAAGTTTAATTCCTAAAGCCTCTAAATCCGATTTCCTAACTCAAGTAGATGTGTAATGACGCATGGGGGTTTTGGGAACTGAAACGATTTTATTCTTAAACTTCCTAGGAGCATTCTTAAGGTCATAGTAATAATGTCTAAGGTGACCCTTTCTACCGTAAAAAGTGCAAGTGTAACGATGGTGGGGAATGTTACCTAAATGTGGACCTCACCTAACATTCCTAGTCAGCTCGCTCACGCGTGTGGTGTTGTCTTTAGGAATGAGAGAAACACGATCATCGAAGCCAATTCCACACCTATCATCTTTGATTTGGACGGTGCGAAACATCCTATCTAACTTTTTTGACCTAGCCTCCAAATCAAACTCAACCCTACTTGAGTCTGTCAATCTCTCCTCGAGCTCTCATATCCTCGAATCAAGTAAATGACTAGACTCCTTAAACTCTTGTTACTCCTTCTTCATATACTTCATCAAACCACGAAGACTATCTCTCTTACCCTTAACATACTCTAGTTTCTCTCGAAGAGTCTTCTCACGTGCCCTAAGATCCTCAATTCACACATCATTATTTTCTACGGTACCCTATTTTACAACTTTAAGTTTGCCTTCTTCATCTTCATGGTTTCATCATACAATTCACAAAAGGAAAATTACAACTCACTTTTCTCTATCTCCTCATCCTCACTCGCTTCACCCTCACTCACTTGGGGTTCACTCATAACGACCTCGAAAGTGTCATTTACATGAGTATCTTCATGAGAAAATTTATCGTCATCGATCACATAACATGCCATGAACGCGGTGTAGTTACGCTCAACGGGGGAATCCTCTCACTCTTCTGGATCACTATCACTAAGGGTGACATTATATGCTATTGGTTTCTTGCCCTCCTTATTAAGTCTAGTGGGGCACTCTGCTACCCTATGGCCATAACCCTTACAAATAAAATACCTATCTGACTCATCCCTCTTAACATTATCACTCTGATTTTAGGGACGTGATCGGCCTTGTTGTTCTTAAATTTCTCAAGCCTTTTGTATCTTTCGATTGCTTTTGGAACTTAAGAAACTTTTTGAACTTTTTTACCAACATGGCCACATCCTCGAATTCGGTGTCAAACTCATCATTCGAAACTTTACTTTCCTTTTTCTTGGCTTTCAAAGCAATGCCATTTTCTCTTCTTTAGTACTTGCTTATAGGTAAATATGTTAAGATCATAAGTTTGTAGGTCACGTACAAGCTCTTCTAGTTTCGTTGAGTCAAGCATACCTAAAGAGTTTAAAGCGGTCACTTTTGAATCAAGTCTAACGAGCAATGCCATTAAGATTTTTTTTATGACTCGGTTGTCGGATATCTTTTCTCCCAAGTTATATGACGGGTTAACTATACACTCATCAAAGGTCTCACTCTCTAACATCTTAATCGTCTCAAACTGTGTGGTGAGGATTTGGAGTTTAGAAGCCTTAACAGTGTTGGTTCCTTCGTGGATGAGTTGGAGTATATTCCAAGTCTCTTTAGACGTCTCATACATCATAATACGACGGAATTCCTTCGGTGTGACTGAATAAAACAAAGCATGTAAACCTTTAGAATGATATAGTGATAATTTATACTCGGCATCAGTCCATGACTCAGCAGGTTTTAAATTAGTGGCCTCTCCCTCTCTCCTGACTGGTGTAGACCACCCTTTTTCAATTGCTAACCAAACACGCTCATCTATTGACTTAAGGGCACACTGATTCGCATTTTCCAGTAAGCATAATTCGCCCCGTCAAACATAGGTATTCTAAATCCATAAAAACTTTCGAAATTCATACCTAAAGGCACCTGGGATCACTCACAAATAAAATAGTGTTCTAGATTTGATACCAATTTAAAGAGGGTCCCTTTAAGTGCATGTGCTTTAGGCAAAGTCAATCTTTAAAAAAAAAATCAATTTTATTACGTACCAAGTATGTGAACTAATTTTAACCCAATTTTATCTTCTTAATCCTAAACATGCATCGAGTGAGATTAAGTAAATAAAATAAAGCAAGTCCACAACACTGATATACGAGGAAACCACTAAGGGGAAAAAAACTCGAACAGCTCATGCCAGACAATCACTATGATGCAAAAATTACAAAGGAAGAAATTAGTCTTACACAACGACTCGACTCCATAAACCTTGACACGTCTTCTTCTCTTCTATCGCTCCTCCACAATACCATGTAGGAATCAACCCACGCAAACGTCTACAACAGATGCTTCCACATATACCTCGATATCCATCAATACAGCCTCAACAACCATTTACGATTTGGAACACAAAGTCCACCGCTTCTTCACCATGCAGAAATAATTTTTCAACTAGGAAGAACAACCCAGCTGGTGCAAACACAAGATCTCTATGACATATAGGATATGTAAACTCGAATCTTGAAAACGAAAGAATGTTTATGAGTTTTTAGCTTTGAAAAACTTTGTAAACAAACTGTAGAAATTATATTATGTTCTGTTATGTTTTGCCTGTCGTTTTTCTGAATCAAAGATGCCTTAAATAGTAAAATATAATTTTTAAGACGGCGCGTCGTTCGAATTATATTGAGCAGTCGTTTGAATGAAAGGAATATCTCGTCAGAACGAGAAGTCCATATCGTTTGAACGACAGACCAATGGCGTTTGAACGATGTCGAATGTCTTTTGAACCAAGATAAAAGCAAGGAGAAGTTCATACGACTCTAAACTCGATTTAACTCAAAGAAACATTTTAAAATCAATTTTAAATAAAAAGTAACATCCTTAGAAAATTTTGAGGACCATAAACCATTATGTATTCATACCTGAGAGAATCTCGAAAAACCATGTGAAGACTTAAATATGCATAAAAAATTACGGCATGATCTATCTTTGAAGCTTAGCCGCTAAGTCTTCAACATAACATCATAGGCTTAATGTAATCGCTCCACATAAAGACTATCCTATGATTCAAAGTGGTTTTTGTCCAGAATAATGCCAAAATATACAAATTGACACTATTTGGAAATTTATCCTTACAAAAGGACATGCAACTATAACAATTTGAGAATGTAAATTGTCGGTATTTGGATTCACTCTAGACGATGACATTCTTGATTCGAGCGGGGAAAAGTTTTACACACCCTAACTTACATTAAATTATGGGTATTACATCACACAATTGTTAGTTTCACCTTGGCTAAGGCATGCAAGTTGGAACGAGGTGGTTTATGCTCTAGGAAGTTTTAAGACTTGTTTGTAGCTTATTAACTTATGGTAGTTAATGTATACTGTTAGCACATTAGATTTTTTTTCCTTAAGAGGTTGGTGTTCCCCTTAAGATAGACTGACATCCAAGGATGGTTTATATTATTGGCTTCCTCATAGGCATATTTGTGGGTATAACTGATTAAACGCGGGCTTGGTATTTTATAGTTTTGGGGGCATGAGTGGAAAATTTTCTTGGGTCATGCCCGTGTGTAACACAGCTTGCATACAAGAACTGAATAGGTTAATTTGGAGTGTGGACAATGTCTGAAAACGTGGAAATGGTTGTTGGGCATCATCAATAGTCCATTTTGCTTATCTGAACACGTGGGAGCGGTTATATGGGGAAGTTATGGATCAGTGATAGTTGTATTTCAAGATTGTAGTTGTTGTAACATGCTACTTGGGACACCTATTGGATAGCAAATACACCGATCATGGATAACAGTTTCATAGAAAAATTGCATTATTGCTAGCAACCTTATTTCATGAGGACATGACCTATTAGTTGGGGATGACAAATGTCTTATGTCACTTGTGTTTAACCATTGTTAGCCCACATTTCGGGGTAAGAAAACCTTGAATGAATTTTGAAGTTTCCTTGTATATTAGTGAGAAATAATATAAGGTTAAGGGTGTTACCTCGTAAACTTGTGTATGCTTTACATTATAACTAGCATGTAACCCGCGCAATGCGCGGGCATATTATAAAATTTCTTAAAAATACATCGATTCTACATTAAACTAATCTAATAAAGAACTAACTATGAAAGAAACATTGCAAACCTTAGGGGTGAATAATTTACAAATTTAAACCCATAGCGAACAATCTTAAACATTAAATAATGTACTTAAAATTGCAAATGAATATAATAAATCAAATAAATCGTATACTTCGTGAAATTAGTTGTATATTTATACCATGAATGAAGAGAGGAAGGGAATGCAAAAGTTGGCACAATACTCTTGAGGTTAACTCATATTATATTGAAAAATATATTTTAATTTTCATAAACAAAGTTTATAAATAAAAAAAACGTAACCAATCCAATAGAAAAAAAGAACAAATAGTAAGGTAATGCGTATATGTGGATAAAACTATATCATACAATAACCAATTTGTGAAATATGTGACAAAAAGAGATATTTCATTCAATTCATAAAACCTGGAAAGGAATGCAAATTATCACAAATACATTTAACAAATATTTTTCTTTAAAATATCCTCAATTAATCTAATTATGAAATACACAAATTATAAGATACATGCATGTGTGAATTATATGTGAAATGGCTACATTTGTTTATGTTTAAATAAATACATAATTAAGAGAAAATTCGACGGGAACATTTGTTCACTGGGTTATAGTAACACCATTTTATTGACCACATGCAACAAACCGAATGCAACAACTCCTCCTAAATACATTTTTTTTGGATTCAACGCGATCACTAAAATTTTAAAAATTAAACACTCAATTATGCTAACCTTCAAAGACCAAAGTAAAAATCACTAAAATTCTAAAATTACATTTTATAATTACATATTTTCTACATCCGGGATCAACTTCATTGCAACCAAAATAAATAATAATTATAAAAGGTAATTTTAGAAAAACGTAAAGACTAAAAAAATTCTAAACTAAAGCATAACTGCTATTTTCAAAATAAATAATTAATTAATCTAGATAAAATACAAATTATAAATTTACCATATAGACACAACATTTTATTTCTAAGGTAGTCAAAAACTGTAAAAACAAAAAATGAGATATGATACTCTTGACTAAATCATTTTAGGTGTGTTTACTTGCAAAGGTAAAAGAAAAACATTAAAAAAAAGCTCATTTGTATTAAATAGTAGTGCAAACTTAAAGTCCATGGGTCCGAATTTCCTTCAGCTGAAGCAAAATTAAAGTTCAACGCTCTAACCAACCCTCAATTGTGATAATTAGGTGGGTCTGAAATCTCTTCGGTTCAAGAAAAATTAAAGTTCATCACTCTAATCGACCCTCGGCTTGTTAAAAAAATAAAGAAAAATTTAACCCTCGACTGAAATCGATTCGACCAAGAAATTTCTCCAGATCCCCTTATTTTGGCTCGCGGTAAAAAATAGGGGAGAAATGTGATTTATCAGTTGATTATATAGACTTGGGGGAGTGAGGCTGGCCCATCTCAATGGTCCCAAATAAATGTTTCTCTATTGAGCTGTTTGAGGGTTTATATGTTGGTCTTCTTCTTCCTTTTTTTCCCCCTCAGGCGAAGTACCAGGTGGAGGGTGGACTCCTTCTGGATGTTGTAGTCGACAAAGGTACCGCCGAATTTGAGTTGTTGGTTGACGAAGATGAGACGTCATTGGTCGGGGGATTCCTTCCTTGTCCTCCATCTTTGCATTCAAATTGTCGATGGTGTCGGAGGATTCGACCTCGAAGGTGATGGTCTTGCCTGTAAAAAATATAGTTCAAGTTATCACATGTACTAAAATTTTAAAAGAGAGTACCTGCTTTCAGTGTGAGAATGTGGAGAGATGGATGGATTAAAAAAGAATGGAAGAGGAAGCAACTTTATTTTCCCTTGTGACCTTTGGTTTTGCACGCTCTCACACCTACCTTGGAAGTCTGTTATTTTGGATTGCCAAAATGGAGGAACGAAAGAGGTTGAACAGGAAGGGTTAATGCATTAAAACCAAATACTTTGGTTTGTGATAGAATTAAAATTTGACGTTTGAGGGGGAAGATTAATTGCATTAAAACCTCATTAAACCTCCAATACTATCGTATTAGAGGTATAATATAGATTTGTGTGTGGTTTTGCTTGTACAAACGCATCATAAGTTGATAGTTTCATAATTGAGAAACAATTCTTGTAACACCTTGTATAATAGAATTTAAAACAAGTTTGATACATTTTGACTTTACCACCCATTTAATTTTTGCAATTAGATTTTACTCACTATTTTATTTTCTTTTAGAGTTTTCCACTAAAAGTGGATGAAAAAAGCTAGTTAATTAGTAAAATCATTATCTTTTCTTCAAATATTCAAACTACCCATATTCTACTTTATTGAAGGCCCATTTACTTGTTATTTTCTTTATTTCCTTAAGACACTTTAGTAACTATATATTATAATTAAATTAGACATTTTTTTTATTTTTTATTTTTTTATCTCAGATTTATTTATTTCAAATATATATATATATATATATATATATATATATATATATATATATTTCCCTTTTCGACCTTATTTTATTTATTAAGAAAACTAAATAATATTTTTGTCATAGTTTGTATATATTTAAAGAAAAATAAAAAAAATAGTATTTTTTTTCTTTTTGTGCCATTTTATATTTGTTAAGAAGAAAGTAAAATTGTTTATTGTTCTCTTTTTCATCTCAATGAACAAACTATTTTTTCGTCATTGTTTATATTTATTAAAAAATATCCCCAAAATGTATCCTCAACGATATGTTAATTTAAAGTTCTGTCTATGAGTCTATGCATTATGCTATCTACTCATCAAAAGATTTTCACGACGTTTTTATGTATTTTTAAGATTATACTACTTCAAGTATTACTTTATAGAGAACTCAAATCAATATTATGTCTATGTTATATTAAATACGACGGAAGGGTGCTATTAACTCCTCACTAGCATAAAACTCATGCGATGCCCGAGCACATTATAATTAACTACAAAGAATAATAACACATCAAGGAAATAAAAGTGATATAATAAAACTACATGTTAAGATTTTGGAGTATGGTGACAAATTCAAAACCCAATATGAATAATACAATCTATCAAAGAAAAATCAATCATACAGTTTGTCAAAAAAAGTTGTCTAAGTTACCTGAAATCCATCTAGTGTATAACTTGTAAACGTGTATACATATACTAATATAAAATGGAGGACTCTTGTAGTATAGACTGGGTGTAAACCCACGTGATGCGCGATCAAGATAATTGTGATGGTTATTTTTCTTACTTAGTGACATTTATGTTATTGCCCTTATATTCATTATGAACCAACATAAAGATACACAGCCTAATCATCCAAACAAACTTAATTCTGAAAGAGAGTCGTAACTTAATATGAATGAAATTTCGAAAAGCAATAAAAAATTCATTTCCATATTACTCCACTTAATAACGTAAAACCCTCAAAATTCTTAAAATGTGAAATTGATTATTATTATTAAGGAAAGAAGATATCAAAACAACAACAGTAATCAAAATAGATGAATAGTCAACAATATATAAACTTTTCAACATAGAATTATTGAAATATGGTGTATACAAGTTTCATTTATAATAATTAAAAAAAATAGATGATAGCATTTGTAAATATGTACCGAAAACTATAATTGAATGACAAAATAATGACAGAAATATGTTGTACATATATTTTTAATACTCTGATAATTAAAAACAAACATTTTTTATTAAATATCGAACGTGGTTTAAAGGGTAAAAATTATAAGAGTTTAACAAAAAAAAAACTATCCAAACATTTGAGAATGGTCTTATACCTAAAAGGTCGTACTCGGTATATAAGGCTCCCACTTAAATTAAGGGTTTGGGAGAGGTGGATGTCGGCTGGCTTTACCCCCATATATAGAGAGATTGCTCCCATGTCTCGAACCCGATATCAATCGTAGCTTGGGTGAGGGCACTTGCCATCACACCAAGGTACGACCTCTATAAGGCTATTATAGTTATACAATAAAAAGGCGTGTTAAAATAAAGTTTGGAGAAAACTAACAATAAGGCATATAATTCTAAACAGATAACAAACATCTGATAGATCTACACGGTAATGCACCTTGACAGTACATATACCCCCCCTCTCTCTTAACTATTCATAAAAAAATATGAGATCATAGAAAACTCATCAAATCCAATCACCAAATATAATAGATAGTAAGGTAATTTATGTATTAATAGAAATAATTATACAATAGCCATTTTATTTAACATGTGACATGTAAAGTATGCTATTCTCTAATGGAGGAAAATTATTTAATTAGATGTCAATCAAATAAATTTTTTTAATTCTTATTAACCCTAGAACATGCAACTATGTGATTCAAATTAACCATGTAAAAAAAATATAATTTTCGAAAAAATCTCCGGAGGGCAAAACCTTTTTATTTCACTAATAATTTGCAAATCGTAACTTACAACCTTACAAGTGAAATACAACAATGATTCCCTCGAGAACCACAAAGATGGAAATCTTCCTTCAACAATGAATTTCCATAAGAACCCACAATGGCCGCAGCCATTAACATTGATTCCCGCAAGAATCACAAAATCAGCAGTAGAGACTCTTTCTCTACAAGGTCAGTAGTGAAGACTCCTTTTTCACAAGAGTAACTTTAATATAGAAGTGATTTGGGTTTCGAAGATGATTCACAAAAGTATTTGATAAAAATTGTGTGAATCAAAAAGTGTTTTGCCCTATTAAAAAGTGACGACTATTTGCAGCACGTTTACAATTTTTGTAAATCAAAAGTCTTACTAAATTTTGTCTAAAAAACATGTATTTATAGGTGAACACAAAATTCAAGGCGGTGCAATCTCGTTCGAACGAGAAGCAGAGATCATTCTAATAATATAGAGATGTCGTTCGAACGACATGCATGTCGCATCTAACGAGATGGAAAAAGGCGAAACAGTAAGCCCTCATTCAAAGTACATTTGAAGCAGGCCATTAAACGAGCTTCTAACGATTTAGAGGGTCATTCAAACGAGAGGTTAATCTCATTTGAATGAGACTGTCTAAAATAAAAAAATTATTTTTAAGTTCAAAACCTTTTTGAAAAACTGTTTAATAACGCCTCGTTTTGTAAAAAATCCGTTTGAAAAAGTTTCCTAATACTTAGCAAAAAAAAAACACGAAACATAAAAAAAATCTATACCAAATATACGTCAAGTCGTGTAGCATGTTGAAGATGCTTGATAATCGGATCCACCTTCTTGGACGTGGGAACGTGAAATTACATGACGAAAGTAACGGGATACGCCATACTCGATGTAACCTAGATAATAGGGGCAATAATGAATTTTTTTCCCTTACATGACATAAATGAATCCTAGAATCAATTCATGAAACTTGAAACAATTATACATATATTCTCACAAATAGGTTTAATAAATAAATGTAAAGCTTATTAAAGTGACAGTTTATAACAATATATAAAAGAGAGTGAAAGAATTTAATAATTTTAAATTAGCTGAATTTAATAATTTTAATGTGCTGATGTGGACGAAGAAGATGAAGACACGTGTCAATCTACATGGCACAACAGCAGCGAGGAAGATCATTTCCCGACCAACCGTGTTTCTTTCCGAGAAACTCTATCACACCGAGGAACTCTATCATCCCGAGATACTCTAAGTACTCCGAGGAACTCTTGATCAACAAGCAACTAAGGCGGTCCGAACTGCATCTCGGCCGTATCATTAATTACCAGACGGACAACTGTTCAAATATCCATTGTATTCTTGACGCACACGCTGCATTAAATGTATTACCCTTTCATATGTATATCATTTAATGTATTGGACCTTTCATGTACAGCCTAGAGGCTATAAATACCTTGTATCATCCTCAATTCAAGGGGACCGGAATTTCTTGAGAGAACTTGTAATCAAGAATTCCACAAACATTCAGCAATAACATAACAGTGGACGTAGGCTTTATTCCTAGCCGAACCACTTTAAAAATCTTTGTCTAATTTTTCAATCACAGATAAATAAATAAGACAAAGATTTTTAAAGTGGTTCGGCTAGGAATAAAGCCTACGTCCACTGTTATGTTATTGCTGAATGTTTGTGGAATTCTTGATTACAAGTTCTCTCAAGAAATTCCGGTCCCCTTGAATTGAGGATGATACAAGGTATTTATAGCCTCTAGGCTGTACATGAAAGGTCCAATACATTAAATGATATACATATGAAAGGGTAATACATTTAATGCAGCGTGTGCGTCAAGAATACAATGGATATTTGAACAGTTGTCCGTCTGGTAATTAATGATACGGCCGAGATGCAGTTCGGACCGCCTTAGTTGCTTGTTGATCAAGAGTTCCTCGGAGTACTTAGAGTATCTCGGGATGATAGAGTTCCTCGGTGTGATAGAGTTTCTCGGAAAGAAACACGGTTGGTCGGGAAATGATCTTCCTCGCTGCTGGTGTGCCATGTAGATTGACACGTGTCTTCATCTTCTTCGTCCACATCAGCACATTAATTTTGGTATCAACAGAAGCCCCCAATGTTTCATATTTTGAACTTTGAAGAGTATGGAACATTCTTTCTCGGTATATGGCAATATTAAATGTACTTCCCGGGTTTCAGGAACATTGTATTCAAATTTCCTTCTTATTTCGCAGTTTCCGCCTTTTTGATAAAGCGCTTTGATATTCGTGCAAATTTTGTCCTTTTAGCCGCCGGAAGTTTAGTAGTTTCTTTTTGATAATCATTTCTTTCGCCGCTTCCCAATGCAAAGTATTTAAACTTCTTTGGTAACCATACCGTCGTCTACGTTTTTCATTCTCTGCATTCCAGCTTTCTCTTCTCTTCTTCTCTTGTGCGTTCATCTTTGTTTCCGTTCGTTGTCAACACATCTCCTTTCTTGCTGTAAGATCTTCTTTCTTTCTTCTGTATCTCTTTTATTCAATATGGTTTATATTGTGGAATCTGTTGAGAAATTCCGTTCTGATTTTTCCATTCCTTCGTGGGTAACTCTAGAGGTTCTTTCTGAGCCTTTAGATTACTTTCGATTGGCTGAGGGACATTGGTTCCCCAGTCTTTTTGTTGCTGAATGCGGTTTTTCTTTTCCACCGAACCCATTATGTCTTGAGTTTTGTCAATATTTTGATCTTGTTCCTGCAAAAATAGCCCCCAATTCATGGAGAATAATTAACGGGGTGCACAAATTAAATCTAACTCATGGGACTCGTATTGGGATCCCTGAAATTATGTTTTGTTATAAATGGGCTGTTCTAGATAATATTTATTATTTAAAAACTAGGTATTTGAATAGGGCTCTTGTAGTTAATCTCCCTGACTCAAATAGGGATTATTTTGAGCATGGGTTGGTCATAAAAAATTGGCAACATGCGCCTTTATCTGGGAATGAAGTATACAACGGTCCCAGATGCCCCCCATACAGCAATGGGATAGGTTTATTTTTCATTTTATTTTACTTATGAAATTATGCTTTCATCATGTTTGACAAAATGTATGACTGATATTCCATTATGTATTTATTTGCAGTTGATAGCAAAAGAAAAACTCCAAAAGAGTCAGAAGTGAATATCAAGCATTTGAAACTTATCTGGAATTTGCATAAGACCATTGCTGGCGAGCATATTAGATCTGCTTCATATTTACTACAGTATAAGAGTTACACAACTTCTTATACTGCTCGCCCTGTTGAACCAGCTTCAACACCAGAAAGTTCATCTTCAGATTCTCGTATCCCCCCATCTCAGAGAATGGGCAAGAAAAGAGCTCCTCCTGCTCTATTTGGTGACACTTCTTCTGCTGTTGGAGCCCAGAAAGGCAAAATTGATGTCCCAGAGGGGACTAAAAAAGTAGATGCTGGTTCGTCCAAAGTTGCCGAGAAGCCCCCAGTGGCCCCGAGCAAGAAAGATGCTCCTGCTGATGTAATTGCCATCTCTCCGACCAAGACTTCTTCCTTGGTTGATGCTGCTGACCGTCCTTTGAAGAGATTTAGGAAATCATCCTCAGTTAATCTTGCTGGGACTACATCTTCTCTACCCGCTGGTGGTAGTAGTGTCTCAAAAGTTATTCTTCCGAGTTCTTCAACGAGCTCAGTTATACCCGAGGTTCTCGGGGTTGATGAAAAAGTTCCTAGGGATACACTGACATCCCTAGCTGCTCGCCATCTTTCTTCAGTAAATTTCTCATACCTTTGGTCTTTCTTTCTTTTTCTTGAATTCTTGTATTTGTGTTGACTCTATTGTTTTTCTTATCTTTCAGCTGGTGAACTGCTTTAATACCATCGTGAAGAAAGATCAAGTTATTAAAGCTTCCACTTCCTCGTCCGATGTTGACGATGCTTTGTTGGGTTTAACCCAATCTGTGAAGGAATCTCGCCAACAGTACATCGAGGAGAAAACTGTTTGGGAGAAAAAATTGGCTGTGGCTGAGGCTGATAAGATGAAGATGGCTGAAACCTCCAAGAATTTGGAGGAGAAAATTAAAGATTTGGAGGTTAAACATCAGGAATCTGATGATAAATTGAAGAAGGCAGAAGAAGAAATATCTACTCTGCGAGATATTAAGGTTAAGAAAGAGGAACTGGAGGTGAAGCTCTCCTCGGAGAAGTCGAGGAGAAAAGTTGCAATCAAGAAACATTTCAGCGTTGGTTGGGAGAAAGGATGGGAGAGAGGGATAGCTGCAATGACGTCCCAAGTTCAATATGGGGAGTTGAAATACTTCCATGATGGTTGGGTAGCTGCTCTGCAAGAGCTAAAAGTCCAAGATGATTCTGAGTTATTCCAGCGGCATCTCCCTGGTCCTCCTCCACCAATTGTGGAAGAAGAAGAGGATGAACCTGCCTCAGACGAGTCTTCTATGGCTATGGGCGATCAAGTTTCTGCCTCTCAACCATCTGCTACCGAGGACGTTTCTTCTATGCCTCCTCCTCCCGATAGGATTCCTACCGATCAAGCTGTAGTGACCACCGAGCAACCGAGCTCCTCGTCCCAGCCTCCCGAGAAAGTCTTGGGAGACAAGGAAAAGGTGTGAAGTTGTTCGATAGCATTTCTATATTTCCTTGTAATCGAACGATGTAACTTATTGATGATCTAATAAAATATATCTTTGCCTACCTCTGTTGTTGATAACTTGTTTTTGTTGATTGTTGTCTTTTTCTTGTCATTAGTTTGTTGCTAGAATGGAATTGATCTCTTCTCATGATACCGAGCTGATGCGGCAATGTCATCAATACTATAAGGCTGGTCATACAGATCTTAGTA
The DNA here is from genome assembly GCA_949130495.1 of Sambucus nigra. Lineage (NCBI taxonomy): Eukaryota > Viridiplantae > Streptophyta > Magnoliopsida > Dipsacales > Adoxaceae > Sambucus > Sambucus nigra. The sequence continues at coordinate 582,827,193 of OX422217.1, forward strand.
CATCAGAAATTGCTGATATCCTTGGTCATGGTGCTTCAGAGCAGGCTATTGAAGCTTATCAGTACTTGAAAGCTTTACTCGACCGAGCAGTGGCCAACAATGTCGCTTACTATGAGTTGATTGAAGAGCTTCATGGTTCCTTAGAGGATCTTCAAAATCAACATAACGAATCAATGGCTTTGTTACATAAAGATTATGAAAATAGATACCAGCAGCTCTCTTCAGAAACAGGCCACAAGAAGATCATTGCTGGGTATGACATCAGGGAGAGGACCCTAAAAGGTGAAATTGAAGCTTGTAGACAAATCGCCGAGATCCTGGAGTAAGAAAATAATAATTTGCAGAAGAAATTAGCTCAATATGAATCTGCTGCTTCATCCTTTACCGCATTAATACCAGTTACTGATGAAGGCTTCTCGTTCTTAGAGGTCGAAAATGCCAAACTGAGGCAAGAGCTGGAGGACTTAAGAAGATCTGCCATTTCTGGAACTGCTCGGGGACGAGGAAGAGGTTCTCGGGGGCGAGGAAGAGTCAGCCAAAATGTTGAAGAGGCTCGCACTCAGTCTACTCTGGAAACTCAAGCATTCCAGTTGAAAGTAAAAGACCGTGCTCTGACTGAAATGTCCAATAAAAATCTGTCTCTGGAAGATCAGCTGGCATCAACGAAATCTGCCTTGCATAACAAAGATCTCTTTGCCAAAAGCCTTCATGAACAATTGGATAGATTAACCTTCCAATTCCATAAACAACCAAGAGAATTCTGGATGGCAGGATACAATGAAGCTCTCGTTCATCTGGATGCTCGCATTGAACATGCTAATAATGAAGGTTACAAGCAAGGATGGTTAAATGCATTGGGTGTATTAAAGTTGGAGCAAGGGCATTTTTTATGGGACTATCATGCTCCATCATTATTAGACCTGCCTGTACCACCTTTCAAATTGGATATGGCATGGATTCCAGCTCGTTCCATTCCTCGCAGTCTAATTTCAAAATATCTTGGTGATTATAGCCTTCACTCCCAAGCTGAATTATCTCGTCCTGAGCATCTTTTGGATACACCTTCTGTTATGAACGTCAGAATGCTCAGAGATGTTAATTTCATCAATTCTCCCCTTTGCCTAGAAGACCCTCCTGCCTGCGAGGAACCTGTTTCTAAAGCACAGGGCAAAAAACCAATAGAATAGTAATATCCATGTAACAATTTAGTACCTTCTTGTAATTTGTAATTTATTCTAGATTAATGAAAAGATTTTCATTTTCTGTTTGCCAATTTTGTTAGTCTTGTATTTATCAAGCACATTTATATTTGTACATATGTATCTATGTATCTGTTAAAAAGATAACAATATTATTGTTCAATAAGCAACTTAATAAAAGTTACAAGTATTAGTAATGTTTCTCGATCACTTAATAATAAAGTAATGAGTAAAAATGTTCAAACTGTTTCCAACCAACCAAGGTGGGTGAATAATGTTTGTCGACCAATTACAGTTGATGGGTTTTTATTCCCGACCAGCTATACTTGGTTTGATTATAAAATTGCGTCCGACCAACTAAGATCAATAAGTTGTCCTCGCCGACCAACTACAGTTATTGGGTTTTTATCCCCGACCAACTATACTTGGTGTATTTTTTAAACATTTTGTTCTTCAAAGAACTCATTGTAATAATATTACCTCCCGACCAACATAAGTTGTAATATGAGAGTATATTTTTATCTTACCAACCGTGGTTGATCCTGCTGGTGTACACTTTCTGGCTCCTTAAAGCTTTTGGCTCCTTAGAGCATTTTTTTGGCTCCGTAGAGCATGTCCTCCTAACCAAAGGAGGTTGGCTACTTATAGCACTTTTTGCTCAATAGAGCTGTCCTCCTAACCAAAGGAGGTTGGCTCCTTAGAGCACTTTTGCTCCGTAGAGCTGCATTTTTTTGGCTCCTTAGAGCATGTCCTCCTAACCAAAGGAGGTTGGCTACTTATAGCACTTTTGCTCCGTAGAGCTGTCCTCCTAACCAAAGGAGGTTGGCTCCTTAGAGCACTTTTGTTGTATAGTGTATTACACTAGTATTCCCCGAAAAACTTTCATCCAGAAAGAAACATGGTGAAACATCTTCGTTTTATTCATAATTAAAGAAATGCTTTACATTTGACATCATTGATAATACTTGCGCAGGTGTTCAGCATTCCATGCATTCTTAAATTCCTCTCCTTCTAGAGTTGCTATTCTGTAAGTTCCTGGTCGAACAACTTCTGTAACTCGGTAAGGTCCATGCCAGTTTGCTTCCAGTTTATTCTGCTTCTGAATGACCTTCTTTAGCACATAATCCCCCTCTTTTAAATCACATTTCTTTACCCTTTTGTTGTAAAACAGAGCTGTTCGTTATTGATAAGCAGCATTCCTAATGGCTGCCTCTTCTCTGACTTCCTCGAGCATATCCAAATCCATCCTTCTCATCAGATCACTGATCGGAGAATTGAAATTTAACACCCTATGTGTTGGTAGGCCCAACTCGGCAGGTATCACAGCCTCACTTCCAAATGCTAGCATATATGGTGATTCTCCTGTTGCTGCTCGGGGAGTTGTTCGGTAAGCCCACAAAACTGACTGTAGCTCATTAATCCAATTTGCTTTAGCCTCACTTAACCTCTTCTTCAACCCATTTAGTAATGTTCTGTTCGTCACTTCAGTCTGCCCATTGCTTTGGGGATGACCTGGTGCTGAATGAAACTTCAAGACGTTTGACTGATGACAATAGGCAGCAAATTCTTCATTATCAAATTGCGTTCCATGGTCTGTGATGAAAGCGTGGGGGAGACCATACCGACAAATGATATTTTTCCATATGAACTGATACACCTTCTCGTACGTCATATCAATTAGTGGTTCAGCTTCCACCCACTTAGTAAAATAGTCTACTGCCACGACGAGATACTTGAACCTTCCTCGGGTCGTCGGCAGTGGTCCAACCAGATCAATCCCCCACATGGCAAATGGCCAAGGTGATGTTATGGGTGTCAACAATGCCTGTGGAGTTCTTCGGATGGAAGAAAAACGTTGGCACTTGTCACACTTCTTAACATAGGCTATACAATCAGCTCTCATCGTCGGCCAGTAGTATCCTTGTGTCATCACCCTTTGCAGTAGAGTCCGACCTGCTACATGAGCTCCACAAGATCCTTCATGGATTTCTTCAATCAATTCTTTGACTTCTGATGGATGCACACATCTCTGCAAACCTGCCATAATTCCTCGTCTATACAAAACACCATTAGTTAATACATACCGAGCGACTTTATACTTCAATTTCTTGGCAGCTAGTTTATCCTCCGGTAGTACTCCTTCTTCAATGTATGCTCTGATAGGATCCATCCAAGATGGTCCTAAATCAAGGGTAATAATCTTCACCGTCAGATCTTCTTCTATGCTCCGACTTTCTAGTACTTCAATTGGTATTGTTCTTCGCAGCTCGGTGCGCGTAGCTGACGCTAATCGGGCCAATGCGTCTGCTCTAGCATTCTCCATTCTCGGTATCCTCACCAATTGAATAGCATCGAATTCTTTCAATAATTCCATCACTTTTGCATGGTATTTCACCATTAACTCTCCCTTCACTGCATATATTCCCATCATTTGATTCACAATTAACTGAGAATCACTGAAAACAATTACTTGACGTGCCTCCATAACTTTCGCCAAATGAAAACCTGCTATCATAGCCTCATATTCAGCTTCATTATTGAAAGCTTTGAATTGGAATCTCAAGGCGTACTCCATGTCAATATCATCTGGAGAATTTAAAACAATCCCTGCTCCACAACCAGCTGTGCAAGATGATCCATCTACATATAATCTCCATGTATGTAACTCGTCTTCAAATTTCTTATCTGTTAGAGTTCCTCGGTGAAATATCATCTGCTTTCTTTCATCATCCCCGGGTATCCTTCGTTCCTCGTCGGTCATTTGTTCGTGCCCCTCTACCAACCGGAGTTGGTCGGGGTTTAAATATGATGATTTTTCTACATCCACAATTCCTTTTACCAACCTTGGTTGGTTTGGATCTGTGTCTGTCGATCCTGTATCGTCCACAGGTAGGTCAGCAAGCATCTTTTGCTCCTCGGGGGTATCAGGGTATGTGAACTCTGCTATAAAATCTGCCACGGCTTGCCCTTTCAACGATGATCTGGGTTCATATACAATATCATATTCACCGAGCTCTATTGCCCAGTACATCAATCTTCCTGATTTTTCTGGCTTGTGAAGGGCTTGCCTTAACGGCATGTCGGTATACACAATGATGGTATGGGCCTGGAAGTATGGTCTCATTCTTCTACTTGCTTCAATTAATGCCAGTGCCAATTTTTCCAGCTTTGGGTATCTGATTTCCGCACCTCGGAAGGCCTTGCTTGTGTAATAAATTGGCTTCTGGACTCCATTCTCCAATCTGATCAACGCCGAGCTAACTGCATTTTCTGATACTGCCAAATACAAGTACAGCTTCTCTCCAGTTATTGGCCTAGACAACAATGGTGGGGCTCCCAAATACTTCTTCAGATCTTGAAAGGCTTTCTCACATTCATCAGTCCACTCAAAACTTTTTCGTAGTGTTTTGAAGAATGGGAGGCATTTATCAGTTGCTCGGGATACAAATCTGTTGAGTGCTGCAACTCGTCCGGTAAGACTTTGCACCTCTTTCTTCGTCGTCGGGGATCGCAGCCCTAAAAGAGCTTTGATCTTTTCTGGATTTGCCTCAATACCTCGTTGGTTGACGATGTATCCGAGGAACATTCCTTCTCGTACTCCAAAGGTACATTTCGTCGGGTTAAGCTTCATCTGGTATTTATCCAGTTGATCAAAAGTTTGACTCAAGTCAACCAAATGATCTGCAGCTCTCTTGCTTTTGGTGAGCATGTCGTCGACATAGACCTCCATATTGCGGCTGATTTGTTCGGTGAATACCTTGTTCATCAACCGCTGATATGTTGCACCTGCATTTTTTAAACCAAAAGGCATAACATTATAACAATAAGTTCCCCTTGGGGTAATAAAAGAGGTACTTTCCCTGTCTTCAGGTTTCATTTTGATTTGGTTGTAGCCAGAATAAGCATCCATGAAGCTGAGTAGCTCGTGTCCCGAAGTAGCATCCACTAGTTGATCAATTCTGGGCAATGGAAAATGATCTTTTGGACATGCCTTGTTGAGATCAGTAAAATCAACACACATTCTCCATTTGTTGTTCTTCTTCTTTACCATCACCACATTCGCCAACCAATCTGGATATTTCACGTCTTCAATGAATTGGGCTTTCTGGAGTTTCTCGACCTCCTCTTGTATGGCCTGGTTCTTCTCGGGACTAAACACTCTTCTTCTTTGCTTCACAGGCTTGATCTCCTTATTCACATTGAGTTCATGACATAAGAAGTTTGGATCTATTCCTGGCATGTCTTCATGACTCCAAGCAAAAGTATTCTTCCTGTTTCTCAAGAAAGTTATCAACTCCTGTTTTATTGAAAAATCCAACGACGACCCTATCTGAGTTATTCGTTCAGGATGCTCGTCATCCAGGATAACAATTTTTGTAGATTCCACAACCTGTCCTTTTACGAGTTGAGATTCATCCCTAGGGTCAAGAGTTTTAATTTCTGTGCCTTCCTCCACTTGGTAAGTAGTAGTCTTTTTCTGTGATTCTTCAAGTTCCTCTTGCTCGGCAGACGAATAATAGCATTCCCGAGCTACTTTTTGATCACCTTTCATAATTCCTACTCCAAAATTCGTTGGGAATTTCAAACACTGATGAACTGTAGATGGAACTGCTTCGAACTTCTTCAATCCAACTCTTCCCATGATGATGTTGTAGGCGGACTGCACATTCTTATCCATTACAAAAAAGCGTATTCTTTCTGTTCGACAAGCAGGCCAAGTTCCAATGAGTATATCCAACTTGATCGTCCCAAGTGGAAAAACTTTCTCGCCAGCAAAACCCAGAAGGGGTCTGTGATAAGGTTCTAATTGAGATAATTTTAAATTCAAGCTATCAAAGCATGAATAATACATGATGTCTGCTGAACTACCATTGTCTACTAACACCCTTGAAATGACCACATCCTTCATCCTCATTTTGATCACCAGAGGATCATCATGAGGGTAGAGAACACCTGCCAGGTCGTTTTTTGAAAAACCAATCACTAGCTTCTCTTTGTTTACCTTCCTCGGACGATCATCCTCGGCCAGGTTTATTCGCTGAATGTATGAACAAGCTTGAGCCTCTCCGAGATAAGCTTTTCTTTCTGCAGTAAGGTCTCCTCCTCCTGCATCTCCTCCTGTAATAACATTACAATCAAATGACCCAAAACGTATGGAAAATACCTCTCGTTCAGGTTTCCTTGGCTTTTTGGGAAGATCGGGGTCATCATCTGGATCCTCTTCATGGTCCCTCCTCTTTTTCTCCTCTGCACGACGAGGAGATCTAGATCTCTCTCTAGTTCTATCACCATTCTTCCTCTCACTCCTGCGATCTACGTACTTTGACAATTTTCCTCTTCGGATGAGTGTTTCAATCTCGTTCTGAAGGGCTATACAATTTTTGGTCATATGGCCATGATCTTTGTGAAACTCGCAATATTTGGTCTTATTCCTCAGGTCGGGATCTGTCTTCAGTTTCTCTGGCCATTTGATTTCCTCGTTATTCCTGATTTCTTCCAAAACATGATTAATACCCACTTTCAATGGAGTATAATTATCATACTTCTTTAGGGCTTCCAACTTCATCCTGTTATTCTTGGAATATTTGTCACCACCATTACTTTTCTGATCTTTCTTCTTAGAATTGTCGACCTCCACTTTAACTTCTTTATCCATATTCTTCTTCGCAGCCATAGCCTCCTCGGCATTCATGATTTTGGCCGCCTTTGCCATCAACTCCGACATATTTTTAGGTGGATCTTTGGCCAAAGTGTAATACAGCTTGTTAGGCAGCAAACCACTCATCAGAGCAGTGATTGCTGTCTTTTCTTCATAATCTATGACTTCCAACTTTTCGTTATTGAAACGAGTTATGTAATCTCTGGTACTTTCACCTGATTTTTGTCTAACACTTAGCAAGTGTGCTACTCGCTTTACCGGCTTTGCTCCAAAACAAAAGTTGCCAATAAAAAGCTCGGCTAACTGAACAAAAGTTGAAATCTTACCCCGAGGAAGATTATTGTATCATATCTGTGCGGATCCGGTAAGAGTTCCCGAGAATGCTCTACACCTCATCTCGTCGGGGACAGCGTAGATATCTGCAGCAGCTTGGTATTGTTCTATATGAAGTACGGGATCTGTCTTTCCATCGTACTTGGGAGTCACTACGGGTGCTTTGAATTTCGACGGTGTAGGGAAATCCACAATGGCTTGCACAAAAGGTGTTCCTTGAACAAAAGTTCTCTGTAAGGGATTTCTCGCCTTAGCCATTTCTCCCAGTCTATCCTCCAACCGTTGAATGGAACCTTTCCATGCTTCATTCCCTTCCTCGGGCCGCTTAGTCCGAGCAACTGATTGCTCTGACGTAGCTTCCTGAGATTTATCTCGACGAATGGTTGGTCGCGATTGCGCAGATCCTTCTCTCAAACCTGGTGGTGGTCGAAAACTTCTTGATGGAGCCCTAGGTGGACTCATGTTCCTCCTTGGTCCTAACCGACTGAAAGGAGATACTCTACTTAACCTTTCCAAAGCGCTAGTTCTCTCCGGAGAGAGAGTGATACGTTGATCTGTATCCGAAGCCCGTATCGATGAAGTTCGCCCAGGTTGATAAGAAAAATCATTAGACTCCTCATTGCGATATGACCCAGTACGTCTAGATTGCGATTGCCTATGATCACTCCTTTGCCCTGAATAGGTAGGTGCACTGCCCTGAAGAGTTTGAATGAGTTGCCTCATAGATTCTTGCATGGCGGTTTGTCCTTGAGCCAGATTCGTCATAATTCCAACCAGATCTGGGGATGCAGATGGATTTGGATGATTTCCAGTATTTCCAACATTTCGATTACTGGATTCTGGATTATCTGCCATTGGTGACAAATGATTTTTATGAAAAACGATAATAACAGTCGTTTCCCACAGACGGCGCCAATCTGTTGATGTAAAAAACTAGATCGCTCTAATTATTCAATCACAGATAAATAAATAAGACAAAGATTTTTAAAGTGGTTCGGCTAGGAATAAAGCCTACGTCCACTGTTATGTTATTGCTGAGTGTTTGTGGAATTCTTGATTACAAGTTCTCTCAAGAAATTCCGGTCCCTTTGAATGAGGGAGATACAAGGTATTTATAGCCTTGAGGCTGTACATGAAAGGTTCAATACATTAAATGATATACATGTGAAAGGGTAATAAATTTAATGCAGCGTGTGCGTCAAGAATATAATGAATAGTTGAACAGTTGTCCGTCTGGTAATTAATGATACGGCCGAGATGCAGTTCGGACCGCCTTAGTTGCTCGTTGATCAAGAGTTCCTCGGAGTGCTTAGAGTATCTCGGGATGATGTAGTTCCTCGGGGTGTTGTAGTTCCTCGGGGTATTGTAGTTCCTCGGGGTATTGTGCCATGTAGATTGCCACGTGTCTTGTTATTATTGGTCCACGTCAGTAGATTAAATTTGGTATCAACAATCACAGAAATATAGAAATCCAATTTCACCACAATCAAACAAAAATACAAACTTTATATAACCAACTAAAATTTGATAAGAAGGTGAAGGTATATAAAGTTTGTAATGATACAATAAACATTATCTTCTGGCCATGTGTAACTTATCAATAATTTTATAGCATATAGCATGATTGTGTTTGAATGGTGGAATATTCAGACCTTGATAAAAAAAGGAAGGAAATAGACGTGTGAATTAAGGGGATCTTAAAACAAAGATTTGACTGTCGGGTTTAAATATATATGCGAGGGACGATTATTATACCAACCTTTTAAGTGTGTTTATTTAGGCTAAAACTCTCTTAAGGCATCCATCAAAATCTCTATAATATTATGCAAGCCTCTAATTTAGATACAGACCTAATACATCTGAAAGTCCTCGTGGAGTTGGCAGAATTGGACATCAAACGGAGCACCTATCATCTTTCTTTTTTAATGCAAGGTCAACAACAACTATCAATAAAAGGAACGCACCCCATCACCAACAGACTAAAACAAAACAGTGATAATTCTTTACCTTTTCGAAATGGATCCCAAATAAATGCAACAGCTTTGAAACTAATAAAGTTGATTGGCTTTTGTTATAAATCCTATGTGATTTTCGGTGAAGTCCCTCTTATAGTTCAAGTGCATCTCAAAGCATTAACTTTCCACAATTTCCCGGTGTTACATCAAATGTAGAGTCCAATATAAAAAATTTAAAATCGAAATGCAAACTTTAAAAAATAATGTATCAAACATCTAAAACAAGATACCCAAATATGAAAATTCAAAGCCTTTGAAACCTAAATCTAGCACATATTTTGAAATCCATAAAACCCCATAATTTAAACTATAATTTTCAAATCATCAAAACATATAAGACCCAAGTACAGAGATAGAGAAGGGGGGAAATACGAGGGATTACCGCTGGAAGCTTAGTTACCTTTGGCCGTGGCTTAGTATTTCAAACCTAGAGAGAGAGAAAGAGAGAGAGAGAGAGAGAGGGAGACAAAATGCCATGAAGAAAGAAATGACATAAAATAGTAGACAAACACATAAGTTAAATGACGATAGAAGAGAAAGAGACAAATTGAAAACCAAAAACATGGTTAAAACGTTAGGGGAGAGAATACGTTTTAGGATATAAATGTGATGAGGTCTTTTGAAAGATAAAAGGGATGAACGAAATGATAAGAGAGATGCCATGTGTACTCTGAAAAAATGTCCACGTGGAGGTTTACAACGAGGATAATAAATTTTGTCTTCCATTTTATAATATAGTATATATACAATTTTGTTTGAGTTTTAGTTTCTTCTTAACAAATACAAAATATAAAAGTATTGTTTTATGATTTTCTTTCAATGGTTACAAACTAGGATAGAATGAACAAATATTTAGTTTTTTTTAATAAATAAAACAAAGATGAAAAGAGGAATATATTTTATAAAATAAAACTGAGAGAAATAAAAAAGTAAATAAAAAATAGTTTTTGTCTTAAAGACCAAATCCAACTTACAACCAAACTTTTGGGTCTCGTAAAATTGTAATGAAAAAGAAAAACTCACTCGAACTTTTCACTTGAGACCCCAATAGCAAAGGCTTCTTCAACCTTGTTTTAGGGCTTAGAAGCTCCAGGTTATTTTACATTTTAATTGATACCTAAATTGTTTGTTTGTGCAACATGCATAATTCGTGTGTATATTATGTGGGTATTTTATAATAATACACAACAAAACCACCTCCGTCTCCCTCAACTGTCGATCCCACCACAGAGACAGAAGCTGTGAATAACAGAGATTCCATGGCTCAAAGTTTCTTTTGACGGCGTGTAAGCCCCAAACCACCAATAGATTTCATTTCTTAAATTAAACAATTTTGTTCATGAATGTTGAGCCTCTATATAAATAACACGATGTTTGTGTGCATATTTATTGTGATGTGATATTCTAGGTGTAATGCAAATGTTTTAAGCTACCTTTACGTCTTTGTCTTTGTATACATATTAGTATATATTCCCAGATTTTAATTGGGGTGTTTTTTTTATGAACAAAGTCTCCATGGTAGTGAGATGAGGATGCTCTTATGGATGGTAGGAATTACTAGAGAAAACATGATTAAAAACCGTTATGTGAGAGAAGAGTTAAGAGTAGCTTCCATTAGCGATAAATTAAGAGAAAGTAGACTTAGATGGTACGGACATGTGTTGTGTAGATCACTAGATCATCTATAACAAGTGGAAGATTATTGTAAATAGAGGGTAAAAGAGAAAGGGGTCGCTGTAAGTTATCGTGAGAGGAAATTATTAAGAGAGATCTTAAGGCATTAAACTTGAATGATAATATTGCTTATAATAGATTAGAATGGAAAATGAAAATCCATGTGGTCGACCCCAATAATGGGATTAAGGCAAGGATGATAATGATGGTTGTGATGGGAGATTTCTGTGGTATGGGAGAAAAATTGTTTTGATTTTTTTTATTTTCTTCATTGTTTCATTTCAATCCTTCCTTTAAGAAAAATTAAGATCAATAATAACACTATACATTTGTCAGATAAAAAACAGTCCTCTAATTTATTTAGGTTGGCTGTCATATGAAGTTGAATCGCAATCTATGTTTAATTCTTGTATATTACAGATTTAAAGAACAAAATAAAGTTTAATAGTATAATAATTCAGCCTTTAAATCGTTCATTATTATTATGTTCATTTGAATCACTCTGTTGTCTGATATTATAACTTAGGTGTGTTGGAATTGACGTGGGTGACTAAAATTGTCTACATAGCTCATTTTTGTGAATTTTTCTATGTTTGACTGAATTTTTTAAGAAGTTTCTTGTGTATCGTTGGCTAGAATGTGAGTGTAATATAACACAGAAAAATGGGGGGGGGGGGGGGGGGTTGGAATGGGAATTTACTCTCTGTGTGCGTAGATCACATAATATATATATTTCATTTGGTTTTTCTCCGGTGATTTGCAAATGTTTGTATTTCTGCTTTAAGGCTCAATTATGATTTTTAATGTTGTTTTATGAACCCTAACTCTATGTAAGCATCTAATGAACATTATAATAAATCATATATTCAATATTTATCTCATATGATTCAAAATTAATTTTGATTGTAACTATTAGCTCATATTAGGTGACCTCCATTTAGTTGTGAACTGTGCAAAAGTCGGCATTTTGAAAAGAAAGCATGAAAGTGAGTTGATGTCATTGGCCAATTAGTGTACTTTTTTGCTAAGTTAATGCTTATATTTCATCAGTCGATTATCAATTTTAAAACTTTGCATATTTGAGTCGATAAGTTTAATTGTTTGAATGGTTTTTCATTTATATCAAAAAGGAAATATTTAGGGGTTGTATTCACATGAGATAGACAATCTTTTTTTATTTCATTATTTGTTCTTTCAAATTTTGCAACCATCAGTTCCCACCGTATAGTGGTATAATACTATTAAATGTCATAAAGATAGAAAGAGCTTTGTAACAATCACCTAGGGGTGGCAATTCGGGTTAGTCGTGTCAATTTCGGCTCATGTTGATTCTAATTTTTGTATAAATTTTGGGTACTCTTAAATCTATACAAGTTAATCGTGTCATTTTCGAATCATTTCGGGTTATTACCGTAAACGGGTTATCGTGCAAAAATTGTGAGCTCTGCAATCACACATCTTCTTTTCATTCCACATACCCTAAATCCGAGGACGGATTTGGGCCTGCTCTTAGCAGGTTGTAAATATCTGCTAACTAATCCTAAATTCTAAATTATACCCAAAAACAAAAGACTCCGTCCAACAAAAACAAACCCTTAAAAACACTCAAATTCTATATTATACCTCTTTCCGCTGCTGCTATCTCCCCTTTCTGCCGCCGGCAGCCTCCGGCGCCACTCAGGTATGTTATCTCCTCATGTTTTTTTTTTCCTTTTTTCCAAAAACTGCTTTTCTTCCCCTTTTTTTAACAAACCGAATCTGTTTTTTTTTTCTTTCCAAAGCTGCTGTTTTTTAATCCCCTAAGCATTGCTTTCATATTTGTTTTTCCTTTCAAGATTAGTAGAGTAGACTACTGTTTTTTATTCCTACAGTTTTTTTTTTTCGTTTTTACTTATTTATTCCTGCTGTTTTAAGAAATTCTCTTTTTTTTTTCCTGCTGTTTTTTTTCAAGATTAGAGCAGTGATTTTTTTTTTGTCGTTTTGAATTATAAATTGATTATTTTTTTTAGGAAGATATGTTATCCGAAATATTAATAAATTGATTATTTGATTTAGGAAGAATCGTTTTTTTCCTGTTTTAAGTTGATTAATGGTTATCTATGATTCTAATTTAATTTGTTAGATTTCATTGGTTATTAATAATCTATTGATGTTTAGATAGTTAATTAATTGTAATCACTTAGGGCCAGTTTGGTTGCACAAATTGTTTGATTATGTAAATTGGTTCATTGTGAAGTAGTAAATTGTGAGTGAATTTGAAATGAGTAAATCAAATTTTACACAATGTTTGGTAATTTAAAATTGATGTTAAGGTTCTATGAAAAAAAGATAAAAACAAATCAAGAGAGCGGGGGGAGGGAAATAGAGAGGGAGAGGGGGAGGGGACATGCACTTTATGTTACTCCTATTTCAAATGGATTCATTTTACATTTTTTATTAAATGATCCCATTTCAAATTTTGCACATGAGCTAAAATGGAGCAATTAATGAATCATTTCATTAATGAAACCAAACACAATTAATGGGTCAATTTGTAAATGGATCAATTTATTAATGATCCAATTTACAATTTTGGGACAACCAAACTGGGCCTTAATGATTATATTATTTATAAAATTTGTAAAGAGTTTTTTATGATTGTATAATAAATTATATTCCTTGTCTATCTTCCTTGAACGGAACCTCAAGTATTGATTTAGACTCCGTAATCGATGAATTTGAATCGTTAAAGACTCGTCGGGCAAAATTTCAATAGATTTTTTGTAATTAGTCAATGACAATATTTAACGACAGGGGAACGATTTTGGTAAAACTTCTTTATCTTATTGTGAATGAATTTTATTATTGAACTAAGTTTTATCTTTATTTTTTTGTTTTTATTTTATTTTTATGGACTTTTACTTTTTAGCCCACCCCTTCGAGTAAACTTGGCTCCGCCCTTGCCTAAATCAAGATTATCATTGACTTGCCCGTTATGGTAATTTAACCTTTTCAGATTATCTAAGGTTGCGTATGTTTTTTCATCTAAATATGAAGTCTGAATCTTAAGGCTAAAATTTGAATCCGAGAAATTTTTTTTGTTTTTATGTTTGAATGTACCTCTGAATGAATATATATAGGCTGAATGAATGTATATAGACTGATTCAAACTTCAGATTAACTATACCGTTTAATCATTCAGAGGCAAATATAGCCGTTATCCTCTTAATCATATAAAAAAACTATTTATTCTCTCTTAAGTCTTGAATGGTTCAGATTCAGACTTAAGAGGTAAAATCATGCACTACCTAAAAGTATATTGGAATTCTTTTATTTTTTTGTTGGATAATATAGACAACTGATTCTTCAACAACTAAGAGAAATTAGCTCGGGATTAAAAATCAATGTGGAAAAACATGTGTTAGTTGGTATGGTGTGACTTGGGTAAATGGCCTTTGATTTATAATTTATTTATGTCGTCCGATGGTTGAAATCGACTATCCTCGAACTTTTTGAATTCAATGATAGACAAAGTCGAGAAAAGGTTAGACAGTGGGATCCAAGGGGGTGGATAATTTTTTAGTCAAAGCGGTCTTGAGTAGTCTTCCAATTATTATCTTTCCATTTTTAAATTACCAGATAAGGTGGCTTAAATAATTGAAATATGAATAAGGTGTTTATTTTGGGAAGGGGTAGACTACAAAATACTTTTGTGTAATATATGTTGTCACCCAAAAGTGTCAAAACTATTTTATTACTTTTTATCTTTTATGGCGTTGTTATTAGTATTGTTTTGGCTTCTCTTAACAATGACTGTTATTTGGAACCTTGCATTTAAGAAATCTCAAAAAATGAAATTTGGCAATTTTCTTCCTTAATGTATTGGAGGGGGTGAGATTACACGGGGGAGTGAGAAATAGTAGAAGGTGGACTTACAACAGGGATGGATTTGCTTAAGAATCACACTTCTTGCATATTCTGACATTATCCACTAATTATTTGTTTGCACCATTCAAATTTTATTATGTACACTGGCAGATAGTACAATTTTTTGCGTGGTTACTGGCTCACGGGAAAGTCAGTACTAAAGCAAATATGCAATGATCATAATGAGGATGACAAAATTAGTACCTCTCCCGAAATTGATGCATGCTGAAGACTTAGATCCTGTGCTGATTCATTGTATCATTTGTGTGGAGCAAAGTGATGAAGGAATTTTTTTATTGAAGGTGCCCTTCCGAAATAAGTCAATGATCTTTTCAATTTGGAGTTGATTTTGAATGGAAGGTGGAAGAGCAGAGGCCATTGTGGAGATGCGTTGTTGTGGCGGTCTTTCGGATAGTTTGAAACGTGAGAAATTTAAAATAATAATAAGGTGAGAAGATAGAAAAAGAAGCTAACTGGGAGAAAATAAAATTTTCTGTCACATCTCGGGTATAATTTGTCTTATTTGTTTGGGGGACTTCCCTTTTTCTCTTTAAGTTGGAATGATTGTGTCTGTTGATAGTATAGTGTGCTTGCACTCAGTTCATTTGTTTTGTTGCATTTCAGCTTTTCTGTCTTGAAATCTATTAGTACTCTGCAGATACTATTAACATGGTAACTTTAAAAGAACTTAGGATTGCATTTTCAACCTGATTATAAATATTCAAGGAACGTTGTGTAAAAGGCTTAGAGCAGTTAATTTTTCAATTGAACGTGGACTCATGAATGAACAGAGCTGCCAATTACTTTGGATTAATATATTGTTTTCAGTTCCTCTCTCTCTCTCTCTCTCTCTCTCTCTCTCTAAGTATATATATATAGTCGTTTTTGCTCTGTCTGTTGGAATTTTGTTTTTTGTTTTTTGTTTTAGTCTAACAAAATATTATTAATGTTACTATTATTTTGGTTGTTTCCAATAAATTCTTGCATTAATCAATCAAAATGACTGGATAAAAAGTTAACAACCTGAATCACGAAATTCCTGTACTTTATTTATTTATTTTGGCACTAATGTTTCCAGTGAGTACACAGGTCTCTTTATCCCATATTGATTATGGTTCTTGCAGCTTTAGGGTTTCTGCTCCCTTTAAAGAACGATTGCCTGCTGTGGTGCCTTTAGCAATTCGCTAATTAGCAAAGATAGGAATGGCTGAAAGACAATCGATCGATCAACATCCACTCGATCAACATATGAATTCTCCTCCTCCACCACCACCAAGGGAGGATATGATCGCTTGTGTGATGGCATTGGAAGCTGCATTGCTTCCATGTTTGCCTGCCCGAGAGCTCCAAGCAATTGATCGATCGCCGCACCCTTCACATCAGAGTGAGCATCTCTTTATCGGTTTCTTGCATATCTTACTATTTATGTTTACAAGCTTCGACATACACACACATGCACTCAAACGCAACAACTAATATATAAGCTAATAGAGAAAGGACATTAGGTTGTGTTTGATTGGCATTACATTTTTTTCCCGATATTTTGACTGTACCACTGAGATAATGTTGTTATACTCCCTACATGTTCAATAATTAAACTTACCCCTTGCAGGTGCATCAACCCGCTTCTTCCATTTTGCATTCTGATGTATGCAGGGGTAATTCTAATTTAGGGGGTGTCTCTAAATACCAGATTTATCTCAAGGGGTAAAAAAAACTCATTTTCTGTATAAAATACTTCTTTGTAAGGTGCGTTTGATTGCAAATTTGGAAAAAGATTGAAACTAGTTCATTATATGGGAAGTTGGAAAATGAGCGGGATAAGATAGAAGTGATTTGGTCGTCCTTCTCTGATTTTCTACAGAAACCAATTCTTTAGGGGTGTTAGTAAAAACATTTTCCATAAAAATGAGGAAAAAAAGCCTGTTGTCACATTTATGACTATTGTCCTCGTAGAATGTATTCGTAATCAATGTATTTTCTAATGATACCGGAAATGGTATTACCAGGTCACAGATGTATAAAGCTCAAACAGTTATACAACAATGGCAATAATCACACAGCAAACCAACAAAGAAGGAGATGAGGTGAAGAGGATGCCCACACATGGATTTAAGTGGTTCGACCGGAGCCTACGTCCACTGTGTGTGTGTGAGTGAAATCCACTAGTAAATAGGGCTCTAATGGCTTGGGTACAACACAAGCTTTCTCTCTCTTTTGTATACAAATGAACAAAGTTTTAGCTAGGGTTTGAATTAATTGATCCTTTACAATGAAGAAGATGAAGGGTTTAGGGGTGTAATACATCCCCCAAGCATGTTGAAGGTGTGCACAGGTGAGGGCATCCACTCAGGTAGCGACAGATGTCCATGCACAAGTATGTAATGATGATGAAATCCCCCCTCACGTGAGGAGAATAATTTTGGTTATAACTGAATTGCTCACGTGGAACACGTCACCTGGGTATGTTCTATTGCTCGTCCACCCATGGTTTCGTCTCCAGATGTCTCGGTCACGACCGAGTATGAGGTTGTTGATGGAGTAGTTGACCTTACACGTTTCGGCTTGAGTAACTCAAGCCGAGGTTGTCTAAGCTGGCCAACCCCTGGTGTCGGCTGGGCGATAGGACGAGAGATGTCCTTTGTTGCTCTGACTCCTTGGGGTCTCGGCCTATTGAATGGCCGAGGTTGCATATACGAGGCCGACCTTGTCTTGGATGAGTCCTGGAGGTGACCTGTGAGCTGGTTCATAAGCTTGGCTGTTTGGAGTGATGTGGTCTCATCCTGAGACGAGGTTATATATGGGCATATCAATCACCCCTAGCCCTCAGTCATCTATGTGAAGAGGTGGCTGGGGGATATGAGTCGACACTGTCCCTTGATGAGATGTCTCTAAGGCATCGGCTGAATGCATGTTGATGTGTAGGAGGGTGACACATGTCACGGTTTAGGTTGGGTAGCGTTTTCCCCAAGTATAGATGGGCGGCTAAGCGCTTCGTACTTCGCGCCTCAAATGATGAAATGTATTGGGAAACGTGTTTAATCATTAACCTGGTATTTAAACCTCCCAGAACATTTCTCTCTCCTTCATTCATACACATTCCCGCCCATTGCTCTCTCTCTAACCCTATGTATCTTCTGCAATTGCTACCTCCTTCGTTCCCTTTCTTTGGCAGTCAATCCTCACCAGGCATGGTTCAAAGTCTCGGTATCGGTCACGGTATCGGACACTCGATTTTCAACTCGGTCGCGGTATCGGTCGCGGTATCGGGTGATACGCAAAGATACGCTATTTAGAGAGCGCAAAAAATTCCGAAAAAAATATAGAAAATTTTAAAATAATAAGATTAACAAAGTGGACCAATGATGTACATTTAAACCCATCATTCAATATGAATTGCATTGTAGAACTGGTTATACTGAACCGCAGCAGAGTTTTCAGATTCAATATTGCATAGTAAACCAATAATAATATTGAAAACAATCTAATGTCACATAAAGCTTAGATAAAATATTTGTATGGAAGATAAATAGGAATGATTACAATGTTTCATCATTTTCATCTCCCTATCTAGTTGCGGTATCGATCATACGGATTTGGATAGGGGTAATTTCTTTCAGTTGGGTAAGGAAAGAAATATGAGCCATATTGCTGCTCAGATGGCTGGGATGACTGGCTAGATGATCCATAATTTGGAAATTGTGATTGACGATCTCCCGGTTGATTACCATGATGATAATATCCAAAACCTCTATACCCAGAACTATCAGTTGAAGACCCACCATATTGCGTCCCTTGATTATATCCATAATAATCACCACCTGTTGTGCCGCTACTAGTAGATCCATAATGGTCTCAATAACGATCATAGTAACCACCTGTACTAGTACTAGTAAATCTTGGAAGTTGTGCCGGACCATAATTATCTGTGTCACTCCCACTCCCAGAGATACTATGTCTTCCACCGTGGTATGCATGATCTGTCATTAAACCCATTGCCCGTAGTTGATCATCAAGACGTTGCTGATCATATCCGCTTGAATACTCGTCACTACTAGGGAATCTCGTTAAATTGTCTAAATGCCTTCGTTGTTCACTGATTCCCGGGCGATAACCATGATCTGTGTCTTGCGTGGTATAGTAGTTTTCATCTCCTTGTGCCCATGTCATACCACCATCATGCTGTGTACCAGTATTGTAAGAACCACCCCTTTGGTGGCTACCACCAACTCCACTCCTTTGTCGGCTACCACTCGCTGTTCCCCTACTAACATCTCCCTTGCCACCACCTTGATCATCGTCGTCGTCGTCGTCGTCGTCATCATCATCTACGTGATTACCATAAGTACCAGGAATATCTTGCCAACTATCATCACCACCATGATCATCATCAGAACTGGAAAGAACACTGACCGGTGCCGGTTGATTATGACCCCCCCGTCGTCCTTCCCCTTCGCTTTGTTGAATACCTTCATCCAACCAGTCTAAGTCATCGGTCGGTAAGACCCCTTCATCATTCTCTCGGGTCCGGTCGGTAAGACCCCTTCATCGTTCTCTCGGGTCCACTCATCCAATATGTCATCCTCCTCAAATATTAAATTCAAGTCTATTGGATTGTAGAAATCTTCGGTCTCTCGCATGTACATTAGATTCCTAACTTTAAGTCTCTGATTGTAATGCACATACACCAATTTATGTAATTTTTTTATTGCCAATCGGTTGCGAAGTTTTGTATGGATGAGAGACCATGTGCTCCAATTCCTCTCACAACCCGAAGATGAGCATGTTTGACTCAGTACTTTGATAGCAATGCGCCTAAGATTGGGTGCATCCTCACCGTAATTTTTCCACCACTCAGCTGGAAGAGAAGATTTGACTACTTGCTTGGTAAGATCTGAGCCAAACTCCCCTCTGCTATCCGTAAAGAGTTTAACCTAAAAGGCAAACAAATCAATTTAGAAACAATACATATATGAAATAAATATAACTCGATGGAAACAAATGTGATACCTCATTTATTGCCAAGGCTTGTTTTTGTACGTCTGGCTCTAGCCTTTTGATGACCTCTTTTAATCCGGCTCTTATTTCGGGATGGTTTGAAAAATTGGATGAATACTGAAACACCGGATTTAAGAAATATCCCGCGGCATGCAAGTGTCGGTGCAATTGTCTCTCCCATCTTCCATCGATCACCTGCCAATACTTCTTCCAGTTTTTAACACTCGCCTGGATTGCTAGTTTTGCTTTATCCACCCCTTCGTAAATGATAAAGAGCGTAGGCTTTTTATCTTGATCTACTATCTTCAAAAGCAATACTAAGGGCTCCATAATCTTGGCAACTTCGGCAGCCCGTTGCCAGAATCGATCTGCCAGAATTAAATCCGACACTTTAGTGACCGCACTCCTTCGGGTCCTCTCACGGTTGAATTCACGCCATTCATTCGTGGTACACATTCGCTTCAACTCAGACTGATAGCGAATGAGACTCTCAAGGGCAATAAACTCGGTAGCAAATCTCGTAATGCCTGGTCTTAGCAACTCCCTATCTCTGGTATACTCCTTCATTAAATTCACAACTTTTTGACTGTTATATATGAACGAGGTAATTGATTTGGCATCATTCAATACCGACTTGATTGACTTCATATTTCCAATTTCCTCGAGCATCAAGTCAAGACAGTGTGCTGCACAAGGTGACCAAAATAAGTGTCTCCTATTCGCCATCAATAACGCGCCAGCCGCCTTAAAATTTGGCTCGTTATCAGTGACAATATGTACGACGTGAGCCTCACCAATTTCCTCCACAACTTTATCCATAAGGGAAAAAATATAATCCGCCGACTTGATTTTGTTAGTTGTGTCAACAGAAGTGTGAAATATCATATTACGATCACAGTATACCATGAAGTTTATGATAGGCTTCTTCGTCCTTGAACTCCACCCGTCACACATGATTGTACAACCATACTCGAGCCATTTCTCCTTTAGAGTTGCTATGTATTTTTCCACCTCGTCTACCTCCTCATCCAAGTAAACACCTCCAATCTGATAACCACTAGGGCCTTTAATCCCTGGTCCCGCCGTAGCAATCGTATCAATCATATGTTGATAGGCAGGTCCACTATCAGCAGCATGAAACGGGATGGCATTAAAGTGAAAGAACTTGCTAATGGCCTTCCCAACCTTCTTGACTCCATCTGTAGAGAACATGGATTTGACAGTTTTCTGACTAGACTTCCTCGACCTAAACATGGAAGGGTCAATTCCTTGAGTAGGCAATTCAACCCCCTGTCTCAATGACCATGATCGTGACACGTGTGGTCGCTTAAGCCCAGATGTGGATGGTCTTGCCCCGGAAACTGAATGTCTATGTTGTTCTCCGGCCATTCTCCGTCTTTCTTTCATAGCAGCTTTCAACTGTGCTAATTCTAAACGGGTGATATCATCTTCATTACCATCATCACTATCTTCACTGGCATCATCTTCATGATAGTATTTTGTTTGCTCTCGCAAATTCTCTACTTGTTTCTCCTTCTTCCTCTTCTCAAGGGCCCGTTGCTTCATACCATCTGCTAGAATTTTTTTAATATTAGTTGCTTCATGACGACAAGGTTCGACATTCCCTTGTACACCTGCCAAGTGTTCTTTTAGTCTTGTTACACCACCACTACAAACCTTGCCACAATAATTGCAAGCAACCTTCCTCTTATCTCCACCAATGGCAGTGCCATGTTCCCATCCAATATCTAATTTTGGAGCCATTCTACAAAATAACATTAAAAAAATAGAGTTAATTTTGGAGCCATTCTACAAAATAGCATTTTTATAACATTTTCGTTAAAAAATAACATTTTTGTAACATTTTTTATAACATTTTAAAAAATAACATTTTATTAAATTTTCTTTAAAAAGTATTTTTATAACATTTAATATTTTTTGTAACATTTTTTATAACATTTAAAAAAATAGCATTTTTATAACATTTTCGTTAAAAAACAACATTTTTGTAACATTTTTTTATAACATTTTAAAAAAATAACATTTTTATTACATTTTCTTTAAAAAGTATTTTTATAACATTTTTGTAACATTTAATATTTTTTGTAACATTTTTTTATAACATTTAAAAAAATAGCATTTTTATAACATTTTCGTTAAAAAATAACATTTTTGTAACATTTTTTATAACATTTTAAAAAATAACATTTTTATTACATTTTCTTTAAAAAGTATTTTTATAACATTTTTGTAACATTTAATATTTTTCGTAACATTTTTTATAACATTTAAAAAAATAGCATTTTTATAACATTTTCTTTAAAAAACAACATTTTTGTAACATTTTTTATAACATTTTAAAAAATAACATTTTTATTACATTTTCTTTAAAAAGTATTTTTAGCATTTTTATAACATTTTCTTTAAAAAACAACATTTTTGTAACATTTTTTATAACATTTTAAAAAATAACATTTTTATTACATTTTCTTTAAAAAGTATTTTTATAACATTTTTGTAACATTTAATATTTTTTGTAACATTTAACATTTTTTTTGTAACATTCTACAAAATAACATTAAAAAAATTTAAAAAATGACATGTTCAAGATTTTTTGTAACATTGTTTGAAAATAGAGTTAAAAAAAGAGTTAAAAGATTTTTTGTAACATTGTGTAACATTTTCTTTAAAACACAACAAAAAAAATTGCATTTAAAAAAATTGTGTAACATTTGTATAACATTTGTGTAATATTTGTATAACATAAAATTGTGTAATATTTGTATAACATTTTCTTTAAAAAAATATTTTTATAACATTTAACGATTTTATAACATTATTTGTAACATTTAATATTTTTTGTAACATTGTGTAACATTTTCTTTAAAACACAACCAAAAAAACACCGAAAATACTTAAATATTTTTTTGTAACATTTTTATAACATTTAACAGATTTATAACATTTTCTTTAAAAAAATTACATTTAACAGTTTTATAACATAATATTTAACATCTTTAGAAAAAAAACCCTAACATACAACATTTAACATATAACATTTAGCAGCCACAAAAACATTTAGCAGTCACATACCTCATGAGTCATAGCTCAAAGCCAAAAAAAAACACACGCAGCCACAAAAACATTTAGCAGCCACATACCTCATACCTCAAAGCCCAAAAAAAACACACGCACACGACATACCTCAAACACAATGCACACAGCATTCAAACCCCCCCCCCCAAAAAAAACCCTAAACTCCTCAACCCACATACCTCAAGCCACAAAACGGGTGAAATTCCCTCCGCCGACAGAAAAGCGAAGAAGAAAAGAAGAGAATAGAGAGAATCGATGGAAAATACAAAGATTTCGGTGATGGATGGGTTTTGTATAGCTGAGGATGCGATTTATAGCTGAAGATTTCGGACGAATTTGAACCCATGACCAACTTTATGTCTTCTCCAACCTAATTTGCTGTCAAAAGGTAAGATTCCTTCACTTTCCTTGTTTTTTACTTCTCCTTTATTTTGTTACCCAAACTCGGCCGAGACTCGGCCGATATAAAACGTATCAGCCGATTTTCTGTACAACTAACTCGGATCGGCCGATTTATCGGCGATTTCGGGTTATATCGTCCAATATATATTTTTATTCGTAACGTGTCTCGTAATCGGTTCGTCTAGCTGCGATTCCGAGTCAACTCGGCCGATACCGAGTTGACTCGGCCGAGTCTTTGAACCATGTCACCAGGTATCCATTCTCACTTTCTTTTCAATTTCTTTGCTAGTTTCTTTGAGTTAGGCTGTTTGTTGCTTTTTCCGGCGAGGGTTAGAGTTTTTCGGTGAGGGTTAGGGTATATTTGAACCCATTTGGGCTTTCCCTAGGCTACCTCTAGGTGGTTGGTATAGATTGTTGCCTAGTTGGGTAGGTTTTTGAGACTTTTCCGACGTTCTGAACTTTTTTCCGGTGGCCTCTGGTCATCTTCTCCGGCCAGCTTAAAGGTTGTTCTTGGAGTTCTTGCCTGAAAACCTTTCAGCTTCCTGTTAAATCTTTAGTCAACCTTAGTCAATATTGTAAACTGTTTATCTCGTTTTCCAAGTGTTTTACTTAAGTCAAACCTCGGCCTTTGATGTTAAGACATCTTTATAAGTTTGTCAGAGATAAGTGCTTCGAACATATTAGGAGGATAGAGTCTGAAGAGGCAGAGAGGCGTAAGGCCGAAGAGTTCCCCCTTCGTCCTATTTATCCTCCCCCCTTGGCTGTCGTCTACCCTCAAGCCTCTGAGCCCTGCGACCCCCTAGTTACCCAACCAAGTGATCCCATGTCTATGTCGTCCTTATCTCCAAACGACCCTATGTCAACATCTGAGGCGATTGAGAATGTGGATTCATTTGAGGAGGCCATGGACTATTCTGCATCCCATACTGAGGGGTCTGATGTAAACGAGGCCACTTCTCGTATCTCTTCATCAAAGAGCTGAAGCTTCAAATCAATCTGTCTATGTTCAAATTCTTGAGCTTAATGTGGCAATTCCACTCCCTGTGGATGCAATTCCCCTAACAACTGTAACTAGGGCCAAGTTTGCAGAAAGGTTCCCAAGTGGTTACCCAGGTAATCCACAGACCCAAAATGATCCTCAAGCCGAGTTTCAAGATAGTAGTGGTGAGGAGAGTGAGGTTGTACAACTGTGGCTGAGGAGTATGAGAGCACAGTGTCTGAGGCCGACCTCTTTGTCTGGAGGCGGGATAGATTCCTCTATTTCCATGAGGAAAACTTGAAAAGGATGACAGAGCGTTTCATGGCCGAGACGGCGAAATTTGTGTTTACGAGCAAATGTTTAAGCTCGACTTTCGGCTTCCCATCCATCCTACAATCCGTGCCCTTTTGGCCCATCTCAAGCTTGCATCCTCTTAGCCTGGAGGGTCATCCTTGGCTCTATCATACTTTGGAGGACAGTTCACCATACTGACATTCCATAAAACATTTTCCTTGCCTATTATACACCATCGTCCCCAAAGACCCAACCTGGCTACTTTCACCTCGTAGCCAGGAAATCTAAGAAGAAACTTCTGCTAGTTACCCAAACTTCCAACCACAACTGAAAGTCTCGCTACTTTTTTGTTTCTGGGGCATGGGAGTTCGGCCCCACCCAAGCTTGTGGGACCTCTGAACCTAGGACCCCTCTGAAGTGGGGCAAGGTTCCAGCGTCAGCCAAATTAGACCCAGGTTTGAACCCTGAGGCTTATGAGAAGGTCATTAAGGTCCGGGGACAGGGTTAGAAAGGTCGTCTAGCTAAGTTTGAGCATCTGATGACTCCATACTACCTAGCTCAGACAAGTCTAGATATTGGCCCCTTGGAGGAGTTGTGTAAGTAGTAAACTTTGTCAAGTGTAGCCTCGTATTTCTCAAATATTTTTGACTAACTTCCCATTTCTATCATTTGCAGGTCGTCCGGAAGGCATTTCCGATACCCTTTGGGAAATGGTGGCTCCAAACTTAAGAAAGTTTGCAGGCAAGCGTGGGCAGAGGAATGACCCCCCTGCCCCTCCAGCAACCAAAAAGTCATCCGCGGGGGGCCCCAGCCGAGTGGATGAAGCTGAGAAGAAGAGGACCTGAGTTGATGACACTACCACAACTCGTCCTTCGAAGCATGGTCGTTAGGACCAAGCCATTCCCATCTCGTCTGAAGACGTGCTTGCTTCCAGGCAGTCACAGCTAAAGATTGCCGATGTCGGCCATAGCTGACAGGCCATTGACGCCATCGTTGTATTATGTCTGAAGCTGATAAGTGCTTCGTTCAGTCGATGGATATTGCGTTGCTGACCGAGTTTTCCATCCACAGAGTTGCCCAGGTATCTTTTTAAGAGTTTTCAAAGTGATATCTCGTCTTTGATCAACAACCTCGTACTGACTTGTCTTCTCATATTTTGTAGGGTATAGTCTCCTTGCACAGGATGGGAAACTGGATTAGCAAGTGGATGCCCCTGATTCAAAAGGGAAGAGATGCTGTCACCATGGAGAGTAACCTCCGAGCTGAGCTGCAGAATGCCAACTCGGCTTGGCAAGAGGCCAACTCCAAAATTGACAATCTGACTACGAGTCATGCCAACACCTTGAAGATCCTAGCCGAGAAAAGGCAATTTGATATTGATGCTGCTGTTAAGGCTGCTAGGGAACAAGTTATAGCTAAATTCAAGGACTGAAGAATTTGCCGAGCTTGGCTTTGAGTATCTTGAGAGGGGCATAAAAAATGCCGGCCGGTGGGCTGTCCTCAAGCACGCTGAGACTGGAACTTTCCCCCGATGACTTCTCAGATCTTAACTTTAGTGATACGCATCTGCAGACGGCCTTGGCCGAGGTTGAGGATCCTACTGCTGTCACATAGACTAATCTCCCTGAAGTCACAGAGACGAATGAGAACACGGCCGACTTTGGTCTTGGTGACGATGGTGCCGAGATAACAAACACTGGGACTGAGGGGGAGACTCAAGTAGCCGGTGACGGATCGGCCCTAGCCAGCGGTGACGGCGTTCTGCAGCTCCGACTTTGTGAAGCTTTTGTGTAGCCCATTTTATCTTTTTTTTTTATGTTACTTTTTTATGTAAGGTGACTCTCGGCCTTTCACGGCCTTCAACTTTTGTTGTAATGTTGTAATCTTGCTAATGTTATAATGCAAATGGAATTTGAACTTTCACATATACTGTGCTTGCTTGCTTAATGTTCTCAAGTCTTGTATGTGCTTTCATCAACTTTTTTTATGCTTGCTTGGTGTGAACCATAATTTGTAATTTCGTCGTCTCTGGCCGATGGATTGATGAACCATACCTCTCTCGTTGCTTTTGAGAGTGATTTTTTTATTTGCATTCACCAAATCATGGTGTTATAGCATAAGTCCTCTCTCGTCGTTTTTGAGAGTGTATGGATGAGCGTCGCCTCATCCATGCACTGTCGTCTACAGCCGAGAGAGTTAATCCATCAAATTAATGGTGTTTAAATAATGAACCACAATGAAGTGATTTTTGATTTGCATTCACCAAATCATGATGGTATAGCAAAAGTCCTCTCTCGTCGTTTTTGAGAGTGTATGGATGAGTGTCGTCTCATCCATGCACTGTCGTCTACAGCCGAGAGAGTTAATCTACCAAACTAATGATGTTTAATAATGAATGTCTTTCGATGTTATTGACAACCCATGGACGAGGTTGACCCCGTCTAGGTTGTCGTATCACCGAAAGTTACTTAAGCCGACTTGACCACGAATGATGTTTTGTAGCTTAAGACAAGTTGTCACATTCAAACAACAGCCATTTAGATAAATAGACAACATATGAGAGAACACTGATATTTTTATTGAATTTCATTCACCTGTGTCTCCTACATATGTAGTACAATGAAACTGAAAGAAAACTAACATAATTGAAATCTTACTGGTAATACTTTTTTAGGTGGTCGGCATTCCATGGGTTGGAGAAGGATTCTCCTTCTAGATTCTCCAACCGGTATGTCCCTGGTACCACCTCTTCAACCACTCTGTACGGGCTGTGCCAATTTGGATGGAGCATTTTAGGCTTCTGCCACGTCTTTTTCAACACTAAGTCTCCTGTTTTCAGTGGTCGAGCCTTAACTCTTTTGTTGTAGAACCTCACTGTTCTTTGCTGGTAGACAGCTTGCCTAACCTTAGCGTCTTCTTTTCTTTCTTCTATAAGATCCAAATCAAGCCTCCGCTCCTCACTGTTCTTTTCAGGGTCGTAGGTCTGAACCCTATGAGTAGGCAAACCTGGCTCCGTTGTTACAACTGCCTTTGAGCCGTAAGCAAGCATAAATGAGGTCTCCCCGGTAGGAGTCCTATCCGTTGTCCTGTAGGCCCATAGGACAGCATACACTTCTTCGATCCATCTCCCCTTTGCATCCTCTAACTTCTTGATTCCATCAAGAATCGTTCTGTTTGTTACTTCCGTTTGCCCATTAGCTTGAGGTCGGCTAGGAGAGGAGAAGAATTGCTTGGTGCCGACCCTTTCGTAGTATTTTTCTAGGAAGACGTTCTTAAATTGTGTTCCATTATCAGAAATCAGGGTATTGGGTAGGCCGTACCTGGAGATAATATTTTTCCAGATGAACTGGAACGCCTTCTGCTCCGTAATGTAATCATCGTCTCGGCCTCCACCCACTTTGAAAAGTAATCTATCGCCACGATCAGATAACGATAATTGTTTACAGATCTGGGCAAAGGTCCTACCAAATCAATTCCCCACACCGCAATGGCGAAGGGGAGGTGATGGAGGTCAGAGGTTGATGAGGCTGGTGAGGAGTGGTAGCAAACCTCTGGCACTTGTCGTACTTCTTGATATATGCTACAACATCCTTGGCCAAGGTCGGCCACCAATACCCCTGGGTAATAATCCTCTTAGCCAAAGATCTTCCCCCAACATGACTGGAGCAAGAGTCTTCATGCACGTCCTTTAGGATATACGCTACCTCCGATGGATGGACACACCTGAGCAGAGGAAGCAAAAACCCTTTCTTGTGTAAAATGTCTTTTATGATGGAGAACTTAGCAGCTTTATATCTCAACTTCCTTTTCTCGATCTTTGATTCTGGCAACTCCCCCTCCTGATGAGTGGATCCATCCAGGAGGTTCCCATGTTCAGATTCAAACAAAGCTCTGGTGTGTTGTCTTCCGCTTCATCGGTCGGCCGGTGTAAGATTTCCACCGGCACTGTCCTTCTTATCTCTGTTCTTGTGTAGGGATGACAATTTTCCCTGAAAATTCGGGTCCCCGTGGATACCCGAAAAAAAATCCCCGAAAAATCTCCGAAAATTCGGGGATCGGATCGGGTTCGGGGAGTAAAAAAAATCCCCGAGAAATTTCTGTTCGGGTTCGGGTATACCCTCGGGTATCCACGGGGATACCCGAATTATTAATATATAATAAAATATATATATATATATATATATATATTATAATAAACATATAAGTATAAAATCTAAATAATAACCCTAGATCCTCTCACTATTCACGCAGTCCCTCACTCTCTCATCTACAGCCCTAACTCATCTCATCTTCCCTCACTCTCACTCTCCCTCTCACGCCGTCCCTCATCGGCGGCCTCGTCCCTCATCGGTGGCTTTGTCCCTACCTCCTCCCTGCTCGTCCCTGCCTTGTAACTTGTAAGTGGATCCCATCTCATCTTCCGATCCCTCGTCTCATCTCATCTCATCTCCTCGTTATGTCAATAAAATTCCGTCCCTCATCGGCGGCTTTGTCCCTGCCTCATCGGCGGCCTTGCAAGTTAAACAGATTAACTCATCTCATTTCCTCGTCCCTGCCTTGTAACTTGTAAGTGTATAAACTAATTAGGTGAAAGAATGGTTTGGAATGAATGGTTTAAGTGTTGGTTTACTGCGATTTTTTCTTCTTTTTAGCAGCTCAGTTTTCTAATAGAGTGTATATGTGCTTGTGTACTGTGAAAGAATGGTTTGGATTGGTGTTGTTAATCTCTCTCAAGATGATATTAACAGAAGTGTTGACATGATACTACTCCAAATTACATACATCTCTGAGCAATTGTTGGCTTAAGTGTATTTTTAATTAATTGTTGGCTTTTTATTTCAACAAATTGAGAATTGGATGTTGTATTTTACGCTGTATTTTATTTTCCAGCATCTGGAATACTAATATTGTATTCTATTAAATACCTATGATTTTTTTTTTAATTGAAAACATAAACCATTTTTATGAAAAAAAACATGAAGTTTGAAATATGATAACTGATGCCTGTGTTGACAATGTTTAGTTTATTTTTTTTCATATTTCTAATTGAGATGTAATTTAAAAGTAATTTTTACTTGGGTGCTTAAAAAGAAATAAAAAAAGAATAAATCAAAACGGGTTCCCCGCGGAGAACCCGATACCCTTTTTAAACGGGGACGGGGATCCCCGAACCCGTTATAACGGGGAACGGGGCGGGGACGGGGAATGGTTTTTCTAACGGGGACGGGGACGGGGATGGGGAGTTAAAACCCGACCCCGAACCGACCCGTTGCCATCCCTATTCTTGTGGCCGAGGCCAGCCTTGCAAGGGCGTCAGCTCGGCCATTGTCCAACCGGGGTATCCTCTTCAGCTTCACTTCGACAAACTGCTTCAATGTTGTCTTAACCTTTCCTAAGTACCTTTCCATTCTGCCATCTTTGGCCTCATACACCCCCAAAATTTGATTGACGACCAACCTAGAATCACTATGTACAAGGAGTTGGCCAACATTCAGTGCCCGGGCAAGGGAGAGGCCTGCTAGGAGATCCTCATACTCAGATTCGTTATTTGAAGCTTTGAAGTTAAACCTCAGCGCGCACTCAATATCGGTTCCATCTGGGGCCGATACGATCAATCCTGCACCGCTTCCACTCTCACATGAAGACCCGTCAACAAAAAGACTCCACAAAGTACCATCCGGTGAAAAACTTCCCTCTTCCAGGGTTCCATTCTTGAAAATATACTTTTCCTCCTTATTCTCAGATACTTTGATTTTTGCTGAACTTGTCTTGGCCTGGGCCGGGGGAGGACATGCTCTGCTTTCTTGCTTGCAAGTAGCCTCAAAATCTTCGGTGTCAGTCTCGTTCCAAGTGAATTCGACCACAAATTTCGCTAGGGCTTGCCCTTTGATGGCCGTTCTTGGCTGATAGATGATGTTGAACTCTCCTAATTCGATTGCTTAAGCCATCAGTCCTCCTGACTTCTCAGGCTTGTGAATTACTTGTCTGAGGGGTGAGCCTGTGAGGACCACCATGGTATGTGCCTGAAAGTAAGGCTTCATCTTTCTCGAGGAATGGATCAATGTGTAGTCCAACTTCTCCATCTTGGGGTACCTCTGCTCAGCCCCTTGGAGTGCCTTACTATATAAATATACTGATTTTTTAACTTCATCCTCTTCTCTTATCATGGCGGCGCTGATAGTCGACTCAGATTCTGCCAAATAAAGATACAGTTTCTCCCCCTGAACTGGTCTAGATAATAGGAGTGGGGAGCCGAGGTAGGACTTCAAATCCTTAAAGGCCCTATTTAGCGCTGCCACTCTTCCGGTGAGTCTTTACACATCCTTTTTTTATTGTAGGAGTCTTCATCTGGCCTTGATCTTCTCAGGGTTGGCTTCGATTCCTCTTTGATTCACAATAAACCCCCAAAACTTGCCTGCTCCCACGTCGAAGACACACTTGGCTGGGTTGAGCTTCATCCGGTACTTGTCCATCGTGTCAAATGTGCGCTCAAGGTCGGCCACATGTGTGTCGGCCTTGAGGCTCTTAGTCAGCATATCGTCGACGTACACTTTCATTGTCTTCCCAATCTAGTCCTCAAACATTTTGTTGACGAACCTCTGATATGTAGCCCCAGCAGGGCATGATCTTGTAGCAATACGTCCCCTTGTCGGTAATAAAGGCTGTCCTCTCTTTATCGGTCGGGTTCATGAATATCTGGTTGTAGCCTGTGTAGGCATCAATGAAGCTCATCAATTTATGGCCGGCTGTTGCGTTCACCATTTGATCGATCCTGAGCTAAAGGAAGATGTCTTTTGGGCATGCTTTGTTCATATCCGTGAAGTCGACACACATCCTCCACTTGCCATTGGCCTTGGGGACGATGACAGCGTTTGCCAACTAGTCAGGATAAATGACTTCCCGGATCAAGTCAGCTTTCTCTAACTTCTTAACCTCCACTCTGATAACATCATACTTTTCTCTTTAGTATACTCATCTTTTCTGTCGTATCGACTTAGCATCATCAGCTACGTTGAGCTTATGGCACATAACTTCTGGGTCAATACCTGGCATGTCTTCGTGGCTCCATGGGAAGATGTTTTGCCTCTTCCTCAACAGCTTCACCAGCTCTTCCTTAACCTCTTCTTTTAGGGTTTTGCCAATTTGGACGGTTTTTTCTGGCTCGTCCTCATTAAGGACGACGGATTCTACCTCCTCAGCGGCTTCTCCCTTCTTGAGTTTCTTCTCGTCTCTTGGGTCCAGGGTATCAATATTGTAGGTTGTAGTTGCTTTTTTGTGAGCTTCCCTCTCTTCGACCAAGTTGAAGTAGCATTCCCGTGCCAACACTTAATCACCTTGGACTTCCCCTACCCCATCAGGAGTCGGGAATTTCACCATTTGGTGTACAGTGGAGGGTACGACCTCAAACTCTTTTGAGGGTCACTCTTCCCATGATGTTATAAGCCGAGTACACATTTTCATCCATTATAAAGAAATTAACCTTCTTTGTCGGCCTCTTAGGCCAAACATCTCCCCTTCTGACGTCCATTTCATACATTCCCAGTGGATGCACCTTCTCGCCGCTGAACCTTATCAGGGGGTGATTATAAGGCGCGAGCCTCTTCTTACTGAGTCCTAGGCCTTTGAAGCATGGCCAGAACATAACGTCGGCCGAACTTCCGTCGTTAACCAGTATTCTCGGCACATCATACCTATGGACCCTGGTCGTAATCATCAGGGGGTCGTCTTGGGGGGCTAAGATACCTTTGAAGTCGAGTCTTGAAAAATCCACAATCAAAGTGTCCATATCCACCTTCTTCCTTTTCTATGACTTAATGCCTATTTCAGCCGAGTTAACCACCTCAACCTTAGGAAGAGCTTTGACTTCTGCGACATGTGCCTTTCTGTCAGCCACCTCTGAACCTCCTCCTGCTAGGCCCCCACAAATCATCTTCACATCGAATGAAATCATGTGAAGGCGACCTTTAGGACCGTCGTCCTTTGGTGGTAGATCTGGGTCGTCCTCATCATCGTCGTCGGAGGCATCATCTTTTTTTCCCAGGGGCCTCCTCTTTGCACCTATCGGACCTCCTTTTCCTGGGGTTGTCTCGTCCCCTTTTTGGGCTATCGCTGCTCACATACTTTCTCAGCTTCTCAGCCTTAAGCATCTTCTCAATCTCATCTTTCAGAGCGAAACATTTGTTTGTTAAGTGCCCGTGATCTTGGTGAAATTCACACCATAAGCTCTTATTCCTTTTGTGAGGGGGAACTTTCAGCTTTTCGGGCCATCTTAGGGACCGATCATTCTTGATCTCATTCAAAATGTGCTCGTAACTGACCGTGAGGGGAGTATACCCGACAAACTTATCTTCTTTCCATCTTTATTCTTCTTCTGAAACTTGCTCCCACTGCTAGTCCCCTTTTCATCCTCATACGTAGCTGCCATAGCTTCCTCGACGTTCATGACCTTGGCGGTCGTCGCCAATAGCTCGGCCATAGACTTTGGTGGGTCTTCAGCAAGTTTCCAAAGCAATTTCCCTTTCTGCAGGCCTCCTATTAACGTTGTCATCGCAATACGTTCCTCATAATCCTCCACTTCCAACTTCTCCTTATTAAACCTCGCAATGTACTCCCTAAGACTCTCGTTCTTCCCCTGCTTAACGTACAACAGGTGAGTAGTCTTCTTCTGGGGTCTTACCCCAAAGCAGAAGCTGTGGATGAATCATTCTGCGAGTTGCTTGAAATTTTCAATGGAGTTCTTCGGGAGCGAAGTGAGCCATATATGGGCAGCTCCAGTCAAAGTGCTTGAGAATGCGCGACATGTTATCTCATCTGAGACTGAGTAGATGTGTGCAGCCGACTGGATCATCTCCACATGGTGCACAGGGTTAGTACTCCCATCATACTTTGGAGTAACCACTGGTGGCTTAAACGTGGCAGGGGTTGGAAAAGTGACTATTTTAGCTGCAAAAGGGAGACCCTTCTGAGTATCCTCTCTGTAAGGGGTCACGGCTCTTAAGGATGTCTCCAATCTTGTTTTCTAGCCTTTGAATTGAGGCATTCCAAGGCCTCTCGGCCGCTTCAACAACGTCTGCCTGGCCAATGTTATCTCCTGCTACCTCAACCGGCCGAACTGAGGATTCCCTTACTGCTGACCTGCGTCGGCTATTCACTTCTCGCTGGCCCTTGTCTCGGCCACACGGGGGTTGGACGTCTGCCCCCTCTCTTCTTGAGTATCCTCTCTGCAAGGGGTCACGACTCTTAAGGATGTCTCCAATCTTGTTTTTTAGCCTTTGAATTGAGTCATTCCAAGGCCTCTCGGTCGCTTCAACAACGTCGGCCTGACCAATGTTATCCCCTGCTACCTCAATCGGCCGAATTGAGGGTTCCCCTACTACTGACCTGCGTTGGCTATTCACTTCTCGCTGGCCCTCGTCTCGGCCACACGGGGGTCGGACGTCTGCCCCCTCCCTTCTTGAGCCAGCATTGCTCCTTGACCTAGACAACCTTTCTCTCAAATCGCCAACGGGGCCGAGCCTCTCGAAGGTCGACCCTCTGATTAATCGATCAAAGACAAAGCCCCTTGGTTGTGCATCACGACTCGGCCTCCTACCTCGGGTCCCCTGGATGGGGTGCACCGTATTTCCGGATACTTCATATGGCTCCCAGCAATCTGCCTGAGCATCCTTAGCCTCATAATCATCATAACGGTCCTCCGGGCAGGACCTTGCCTCCCTAGGCGTAAACGCCTAGGGTCAGCAACGTCCCTCTGCCTTTGAAGAGGAGGTAGATCCTTGCGAGGTGCCTGGGGTGGTCCCCTGCCCCTGATGATGCTCCCCAGCTGCCGGAGTAATCATCTCCGGCAGGGCTCCCGCTGGCCTGATTACCACGTTTTGGCTGAAGGCGGCCAGCTGCTCTTGTATTGCTTGTTGGCTGGCCGCCAAGGACTTAAATGCCGCCACCACCTCAACCATTTCTAACTGACGTGGTGCGTTGCTGGCACTAGGACCACCAGCCAGTGGCGGTGGTGGTGAAAATTCTGATGCCATCTGTAAAATCTTGCAAATGAGCTGTAGTTGAAGAGTAAAAGCCTTGTAGCTCAACAGGAGCTCTTTCAATGGTGAAACATCTGCACAGGAGGGGAGGACTGGTTCACCATCAGAGATTTCGGTGAGGACAAGCTAGAAAAGGGATGAGATGATGCTACTCGTTCCCACAGACGGCGCCAGATTGATAATACCGGAAATGGTATCACCAGGTCACAGTTGTATAAAGCTCAAGCAGGTATACAACAATGACAATAATCACACAGCAAACCAACAAAGAAGGAGATGAGGTGAAGAGGATGAACACCTGGATTTAAGTGGTTCGACCGGAGCTTACGTCCACTGTGTGTGTGAGTGAAATCCACTAGTAAATAGGGCTCTAATGGCCTGGGTACAACACAAGCTCTCTCTCTCTCTCTCTCTCTCTCTCTCTCTCTCTCTCTCTCTCTCTCTCTCTCTCTCCTGTATACAAATGAGTAGAGTTTTAGCTAGGGTTTGAATTAATTGATCCTTTACAATGAAGAAGATGAAGGGTTTATATAGTGCCTGGGGGTATAGTACACCCCCCAAGCATGTTGAAGGTGTGCACAGGTGAGGGCATCCACTCAGGTAGCGACAACTGTCCATGCACAAGTATGCAATGATGATGAAATCCCCCCTCACGTGAGGAGAATAATTTTGGTTATAATTGAATTGCTCACATGGAACACATCACCTGGGTACATTCTATTGCTCATCCACTCATGGTATCGTCTCCAGATGTCTTGGCCACGGCCGAGTATGAGGTTGTTGATGGAGGGGTTGACCTTACACGTTTCGGTTTGAGCAGCTCAGGCCGAGGTTGTCTAAGCTGGCCAACCCCTGGTGTCGGCTGGGCGATAGGACGAGAGATGTCTTTTGTTGCTCTGACTCCTTCTTGGGGTCTCGGCCTATTGAATGGCCGAGGTTGCATATACGAGGCCGACCTTGTCTTGGATGAGTCCTGGAGGTGACCTGTGAGCTGGTTCATAAGCTCGTCTGTTTGGAATGATGTGGTCTCGTCCTGAGACGAGGTTATATTTGGGCATATCATTTTCCATCAAAACATTTAAAGTTTGTGGTACTTGATTGCAAATATATTTTATGGGAACAATAGTTTTAAATGAGCACTTGCTCCATCCTTGTGTAAACATTCTTACCTTCATCTTCTTTCTTTTAGCACTTAGGTCCATATGAGATGAAAGTTTCATGCACGCTACCCCCCAAAGAATAGGATTCCATGGAA
Organism: Sambucus nigra; assembly: GCA_949130495.1. Lineage (NCBI taxonomy): Eukaryota > Viridiplantae > Streptophyta > Magnoliopsida > Dipsacales > Adoxaceae > Sambucus > Sambucus nigra. The sequence goes on from OX422217.1 coordinate 582,863,037, forward strand.
ATTCGAAAACTAAGAGAATATCACACTGAACTATGTCTTTTTTCCCGCTCTTTTTTCCAACTTTTACATTTTGTCAACTTTATAATTGAACGCGCCGTAAGTGCGTGTTTGATTGGCATTACAGTCCTTTCCATGGAAAAATCTACTTATTATTTTTACTAATTTTTTTGCTTTTGTAGTGCTTGCTCCTAAATCTTTACTACGGGAATAAGTCACGTGTTCATGTGTCGTGTTCTATATTTTCCCTACTTTCATGGATAACATTTTTAATTCACCCCAAAGCATTGGATTACATTGAAAATAGAAAAGTGTGGGAACTTCTTGCCATCATTTTCACTCTTTTTTAGCTTTTTATGTAAATGATTTTTTTTTTCAATTTTCTCCAATTATGTAATCAAGCGCACCTTTAAAAAATGAATTGAACCTCCTACGTGTATGACCATAACATTTTTCCTAAATCACTTCTTTTTTTTAAGCCCTTGTGAAGACTTCTAAATGGTAGAACGGCAAGGTTAAGTAATATAAAAAATTGTGGGGAACACCTTGAATTCATACTGAAAAAGCAATATATTGGATTTGAATTAGTGAACATAAAAATTTGTTCTTATGAAGGGCCAAAGGTATAGGAATGTTTAAGAAGTGTTATAATATTTCACCATAGTAAATGGCAAATTTTCTTAATTTAAGAATCCAGAACATCATCTTATTTACAGCTTTACTACTCGCCAGTCTTCATAGAGGGGGTAGAGACAGCCATCTTAATTTTGTTGTAACGACCAGGGCTATCTTACTTTGTGACATAGTTTTGATCGAATCCTCTTTGTAAGTAGTTGGTTGATGTATGGAACGTGTGAGCAGGGGGCAACCATTTTTCAGGGGCTTTGACCCCTCCAACTTTTGAAAAGTTGTAAATTATAGTATACAATTTAATCATTTTGTTAGCAAATTTTACCAACACAATTTAGTATTTAGGAATATAATTGAGTTTATGATGTAGCTCCTAATACATAAAATTATAATAACATCCACATTATCATTATTTTTTTATTTTCAAAATTTAAAATAATGACTTATTTTTTTAACGTGATTCTAAAAATATTTATATTGGCCTCCCTTAACTTAAATGCCTGGCTTTGTCACTACGTGTGAGAATGATCTAGTAGAGGGACTGGAGCTAGGGAAAGATAAAGTACGATTATTGCATTTGCAATTTCTGGATGATACACTTTTTTACATCTGAAGACTATTCAAAGGCATAAGGCCTCGTTTGATGCACAGATAAGGATGTGGGATCACATAATATTATTCCATCAAACATGAGATGGGATAGGATTTCAAATGGGATTCCCATCCCATGTTTGGTGTTGGATGGGATAGAATTTTGAGTGAGATAAGTTATCCCAAGTTAGCCTCTATCCCACTTAGTTGTGGGATAAAACCATCTCACCTAGGAAGTGGGATTATTTTATCCCGTCGGAATGGGATAACTCTTACCCTATCCCACCTCCTTATCTCATATATCAAACGAGGCCTACGTTTGTGTTTGATAGGGAAGGGTGAAAAATTTTCCATTCCAAAATTTCCCCTCCCCAAAAGTTTCTCCAGCAAATCTCTAAAAAACTGCTGTACCATAGTGTATATTGAAAACTTTTTCCAAGGCAAATAAATGCTATCAAACACAAAAGGATGGAAAATCCCAAAAGATTCCTTATTTGCCTTGGAATTTTTTTCCAACTTCAAATTCAGACAGACAATTCCTTTTTTTGGTGCATTTCGGCCGTTCGGGATTGAAAGATAACGTTTGAAAGTGTTCTTTTGGGTATTAACGTGGAAGAGGCATAGGTAGAGAGATTAGTGGGTAAAGCGAGGTGTGAGATTGCCAGTGGCCATTGACCTATTTGGGGATGGGTCCTTCTACGGCGAAACATAAAATTGACACATTTGGTGTGACACACTGACGCGTCACACCCGTATTGGCTTGTGTGTGTGCCCAATAGCAGTGGAACCCAGACACAAGTTAATGCGTGCCCAATAGCGCAGTGGAACCCAGACACAAGTCAATGCGGGTGTGACATGTCAATGTGCGCACCAAATGTGTTTATTTTGTGTGTCAGCCTAGAATTATCCTTTGGGAATTTCTTTGTGGGGCAACCCAGACTCGCTATCTTTATGTAACCTGTGAGAGAAAAAGTGACAAGGAGAGACTAGATGGCTGGCACAGACTGTTTTCTATCTCAGCAGCCTTCCCATATATTACTAGACGTTTTCTAAATTGCCAAATAGAGTTGCAAAAAAGATTTGAAAATCTAATGAGGGATTTTCTTTGGGATAGTTTGGGGGGTGGGGGATGAACATCAAGGATTGTGTCTCAACAAAATTGAGAGGTGGTTCAGAAGTTGGTAGTTTTTTCTTTTGAAAAAAAGGAATATAGACCTAGGTAATAATCCTACGGCTGATTTCAGCTCGAACAATACTCCCTTTGGGGCTTAATAATCCGTAACATATACATTCTTCATTCCTACGGGTGGGATATAAATGTTGTGCTTTGAGATGGTTATCGCTGGCCTTGGAAATTTTTCTCCCAAAGCTTGGTACTCTTTACTTAAAAACACACGCTTTTTTTTTCCTTTTTTCTTTTTGAGGTTCCTTTGTCCAATTGCTTTCCTAGAGCATACAGATTATCCATCAATCCTCGCATGTCTACTCCTTGGTCTCCGGCTCTTTAGTGCAAATTACTCTTGGAATTTATTGTTCAAAAGAAATCTCAACGATTGGGAGATTGATGATTTCCTTGTTCCCTTAAATATCATTAAAGGTTTTCCATTATATTATGAGTTACTGGGTATGATGTTTTGGTGATGAGCTTCTGTAGAGTTTTCTTGCAACTCATACTTCCATATTTTGACTGATTCATCTTTGTTTTCTACTTTTGAGTCATGTAAAACAATATGGACGGCGGGGTTTCTTCGAAAGTGCATTTTTTTTAGTGGTTAGCTGAATAAAATGCATGTGATTTTTGCCAAAGTAAAAGACCTCGTATACCTTATCTCCCCAATAAATACACGTGATTTTACTTCATTGTTCCTATACTCGCTTGTGGTCTGATATTTTTGGGAAGTTAGGTGTGGTGGGAGGTCTACCAAGTAGCTGATATGATTTTTTGGTGATAGATTGGGGGATTTAAGGTAACGAGGCGAAATTATGGAGGTGTGCAGTCTTGGCTTTAGCATGGTCGATTTGGTTTGAGCGTAATTCCAGAATCTTTGATAACATGGAGGTTGAGAAGGAAGATTTATGGGACAGGGTAAATTTCATAGACTCTCTTTGGTCCTCAATCTCTACGATTTTTCACGGGATGGATGGAGGTGTCATACATCATGAATAATTTGAGTGAGATTTTGCTCTAAAGGCAGGGAAGGGGCAGATTTGAAGTCATTTGGCTGTTTTTAGTGGCTGGAGTTGGTTCTTGCTGCTGGCTCCATTTCATTTAATTGATGTTAGGTCAGCAGTTTTAGAGAGCAGCGTTGCGCTTTCGTCCTCTTTCGTTTGGTTATCAATTGATATTTTCCTTTTTTATTATCATTTTGATCATTCGTGGATTGGTTGTCCTCGATGATTTGTACTTTCTTTGTCATATAAATAATACTCCAGTCTCTTATATAAAAATATTATACTCCATGCGTGGACTCCTTCAGGGTATATAATAGTTTGTTAGTGGACTAAATAATTATATCAGAACATGTGGCATGGAAGTGGAAGTGAATTTTTTTGAGCCATGATATTAGGACCTCGTTAAGTGGAAGTGGAGAATGACTCCCTTCTACCAATTGTTTTGTATACATTCTCTCTATTAGGACCTCTTTAATTGTGACCCAAAAGACTTAGAATACTTTCTAGGGGGATGCTGAGTGTTCACCTTTAATTTGCAGATTAGTAAAGTTGATGCGGCTTTTAAGTTATAATGGAGTTAATAGTTGGTGGCAAATACTCTTGGCCCCTCACAAGATTTCAAATGAGAAAACCCACTTTCATTTTTCTTTCTAATTAACCCCCTCTCCTTCAATAATAGTCCCAAAACATCTCTCCTTCAACCATTAGCCTCTTGCGGCCCTTGCCGCCGATTAAGTATTTATAATTTGGGCAAAATATTTGAAAGGTCAAAGTATTTGTAATTTGGTCAAAAGTATGTATGATTTGGTCAAGGTATCTATAATTTTGGTCAAAGTGTCTATAATTTTGTAAAAGTATGTATATTTCAAAGTAATTGAATTTAAGTACCTAATAAATTTATAAAAGTGTATGTTGGCTGAAAATAGGCAGGGGTTTAATTAAAAGAATAACGTGAGAGAAGGGGCCTTATACAAACTGTAATATAAAAGTGGATCTAATTGGTCCGATATCTTTGTTGAAGGGCATATATGCCAAAATCCCTTTAAAGTTTTAGATGGGAGAGAAAGTTGATGTGGTGGTGTATAATCATTAAAGCTAGCAACGCATCGTGTCTGTGTCGCGCTGTATCGGGTTCATGTCAAAGATTGCCCAACCATATGTGATTCATTAAGAGTCGTGCATTGTTTGTTTCATATAGTATTGGGTTTTTGTCATATTTATATCGTCTAATCAGTATATCAGGTTCGTGTAGTGTATGGAAGGGTTTGGCCCGCCCATTTATGTTAGTGTTTCTAATGAATCAACCCGTTATCCCAAAATGTATTAAGGGTCATTCATTAAGCGATGTGTCGTATTATCTTTTCGTGTTTCATTTTGACAGATCTAATACTTACGGTGCACCTTGCATTTTTATTTACACTTTTTTAAGTTACCAATGGCTTTTACACTAACGCTGGAGTAAGAAACTTATCCAGAAATGATCTTCGTGGCATATGGCCATGTATATGTTCACCATTTTATATATGCTTTTATTTACATACAAGTGGTTTTGCTTCAGTTGATGTGGAGAGACATGCCAGAGATTTTATGGAGGCTGCCAAAAAACTTCAACTCTATTTTATCGGCCTGCAGCGAGAGGATCAGCCAACCAAGGCAGAAGCCCTACAAAAGGTAACCTAAAACTCACTCTGTTAATATTATTTTGGGCCTGTAGTCTTAAGCCCTTCACACTCGAAACAAATTGTCGGGTTTAGTTTGCAGTCCCTCCGTTTGAAAATTATTTAGGGTGCGGTCTCTACCTTGTAATATGACTGTCATATTACAAATTAAACAATGAAATTAAGTAATATTATCACACCATTTATTAAATATAACTATTTTTTATTTTATTTAATACATTACTTATTTTTTATACTGGACTTTAATACATTGTCACTAAAGATAACTTTTAGTGACGAAATTTAACATATAGCATCATTTAGCGATGAAAAATAATGTACTAAAATCTAATGAACTGATTAAAATGTATTGAAGTCTAATATCATAAATCAGTAATGTATTAAATAAAAATAAAAATAAATCTTTGCATTTTGTTACAGTTTATAAAACAGGTGTTGATGAAGCTTATTTCATTGTATAGGAGATTGTTGTGATAGAAGAAGAGTTGAAACTAAAGACTGAGCTTATAAAGAAGCAGGAAACGCTGATCCAAGGGTGGAGAAAGGAGTTAAAAGATCAATTAGAAACACACAATGTGGAGTTAGATAGGGTATGACCAACATGGGAGTAAATTTGTACTAGTTTAACACATCAAAATAATTTCATCTAACTGCAGATGTCTTAATTATGTAATGTATCTGTGACCTACTAAAAGGCGCGTTTCGATTACAAAACTAGAAAAAGTTGGATTTTGTCAAAAGTTAGAAAATGAGTGGAAAATGATGACGAGGGTTATCTTACTTTTCGATAATATTGAATGTATTGAAACTCATAATCATATAGGGGTTGATTTAATATGGCATTCACAAATCTAAGAATCACCACAATTTTTAAGGTATTATATAGGGTTACGCATTTTGTAGCATGATATTCGCAAAGGTGAAATTATACATTTTGTTCGGACTTGAACAGGGTGTCGAACCATATCAAAATGTGTCAGATTTGTATTATTTGGAGCTAATGATATAGCCTCTTGTTTTGGCTTGGGGACATGGCAAGTGTTCACTATGGTAGTTTTCAAAAATCATTGTGCTCACATGGTGATAAGGTGTCAAAACACATCAAATTGACTTGGGCCCGTGTCATAGAACCAGTACAGCCGTGACTTTTTATTCAATTTATGACCTTTTTGGATCATGTGTCCACGTACACCTATTTCTTAAAATAACTTTGCAACTTAAAATGTTTCTTGATTTGGATGAAAATTGTGGAAGGTGATGAGGTGGTACAGGTAACACCACATTATTGCTTGATTGTCTGTTTGGTGTTGGAAAATAATAATAAGATTGGTGATGCAGGATGGTTTCATAAAAACTAATCAAAGTAATTCATTCATGTCACCCTCATCTAGAATTCTTATCTTAATCAACAATGTGTAATTTATAAACTAAATTGCCCTTTGCAAATATTTCCTCACTCGTTTTCTCTCAAATTAAATTTAGAGTTTGGATCATCTTCGTTGCATTGATACATCACTCAAATCAGTCTCATTTTTGCATGTGTTCTCTCTCAGTTTTTATTTATTTATTTTTGAATTCATAATTAATATTTTCAATCGTAGATGTGACGGGGATATCTTTACAGTTGTTTATAATGATTTTTTCTCCTTGTATCCAACCTCAACTCAACAAACTTGTATCCTTCAAGTTTGTTGATTCATAATATTTTTCTAAGTCAAGCAGTGAGTGTGTGTGTGTGAGTGTGTGTGTGTGTGTGTGTGTGGTTGTGTGTGTATATATATATATATATATATGAGAGAGAGGATCACAAGTGGACCAAAATGCCGGATTTTTTAATGGACCTAATAAATAAAACATTAAAAAATAAATCAATTAATTTTAATTCCTTGGTGTAATTGGTCCACACTAGCGGCACCCGAGACCATTCCGGACCACCACCACCACCCACCCCCTACCCCCCTGATTTTGATACCCACAAGAGACATTGGGCCGACCGTGTTTTATTCCTAGAGTCATGATCAAAACAGCAATCGGAGAAGAAATTGGGCTTCACCGCTTAAGGCAAAATCACAGGGGTTCCATTGTTGGTTCCGTCCAGTTTGAGAAAACATCTTGTTTATTTTTTATTTTGGTTGGGTTTTTGGAAGATATTGGTTGGATTGGTATTTCCGGTGGGACTTGCGGTTGTATTCAGTAAGAGTTTTGTTGCCGGTGTTTGATCAGTGAAGTTCGCCGGAGTTATAAGGTTGCCATGGCTTCCCGGAGGGGTTTGGGAGCAGCAGCAGGTGGCTTAGGTTTTGAGGTCACCGGAAATGGAGTAACAGGTGACAGCTGGGTGGTAGCAGGGTTGGGTTTGGGTAGGGGGTAGGGGTGGGGGGTTTGGCCGGAATGGTCTTGGGTGCCGCTGGCGCCGACCATTTACACAAAGGAATTAAAATTAATTAGATTATTTTAAATGTTTTATTAGGTCTATTAAAAAGTCCGGTCTTTTGGTCCACTTTTGATCCTCTCTCTCATATATATACACACACACACAATCCTTTCGTCACAAACAGTCCAAATTAATAATCATGTTTCTAAAAATAGTATGTAAACTAAAACAATACTCATGAATAAACAATGATGATTAATGTATGTTTTACATTCAAGGGTATAAAAAAAATTTAGTAGGATAAATTTAGAAAGTAATTTTTTTCCTTGAAATATTTGACTTTGAGCTAAGTAATTAATTTATAAGAATTCAAGGTTATAATGTTTAATTTATGAATTCCAATTCAATGTTGAAATTCCATATAATCCAAAGAGTATTTGAAGGAACATCTTGATAAAGAGATACTAATTCTTGTTCAGTGCATGGAAATCGTTCCTTTGGTCTTCATCATAATAAAATATAGTTTGTTTGTTTTTTTACTTTAATACATTATAATCTTCGATTTTAGACTTTAATACAATTTTATCAATTTATTAGACTTTAATACATTTTTCGTAGCTAAATGTCACCAAATATAATTTTAGTGGCGAAATTTTCACATTTAGCGATGAAAATGTGCTAAAGTCTAATAAATTGATAAAGGTCTAAAATCGAAGATTAGTAATGTATTAAAATAACCAAAACGCTAAAATATATTAAATTGCAATAAATTTGAAGAACTATAATAAGTTTGTATAGTCATCATGCAATAAATGTTGCTATAATCAGCAACATTATTTTTCCACTTACACTAGCAAACAAGAAACATGAGGTCAAATGATTCCAGATGTTCCCGGTTCCTAGTAATGTTTTTTTTTTTTCCTGTTTAGAGTTTCTACTTCCAGTAATAGTTAAAACAATAATAATATAAAATAATCTTTAAAAAAAAAAGTAATAACAAACACTCCATAATGGCCACTTAATGGGTGAAGTGCAAGTATTTTGTAAATTCTAATGGGGGTGAGGAGCTAATACTTTGTAAAACTTAGGGGTTGTTTAGTTACGGAAAAATGGGGGTGTTTTCTTTCCGTGGAGATAGAAAAATAGAGAATATGTTCAAATAAGGTATTTTTTCAAATCTAAATATAATTTTTCATTTTTCTATTTTTTCACAAAAATGGAAAACGTTTTTTTTATGTTTTCTATTTTTCTGTTTTAAAAGAGGGATTCATTTTTCTCATCCCATTTTAAAAGTGAGGATAATATATTCCATACCTCCTCCAACATATATATGGAGATCCATTTTTCTCACGACATTTCTCTCATCGTATCATATTTACACTCAAATTGTGGAAAACAATTGCCACACCCAAAAAATTCATAAAAAGTTTAGAAAATATAGAAAAAAAATTTAGAAAATGAATAAAACTCAAAAAATAATGAAAAAAATACAGAAAGTGAATAAAAATTCAAAAATAATGAAAACAATACGAAAAGTGAATAAAATCTTAAAAATAATGAAAAAAAATCATAAAATGAATAAAACCCAAAAATAATGAAAAAAATTATAGAAAGTGAATAAAACCTCCAAAATAATGGGGGGGAAAATCAGAAAATGAATAAAAACCCCAAAAAAATAAAAAAAAATCCAAAAAGTGAATAAAAATCACAAAATAATGAAAAAAAAATACAGAAAGTGAATAAAACCCAAAAAATAAAGAAAAAAATCCAGAAAATGAATAAAAACTCATAAATATTGAAAAAAAAAATCTAGAAAGTGAATAAAAACCCAAAAATAATGAGAAAAATCCAGAAAGTGAAGAAAACCTCCCAAAAAATGACAAAAGTCGAGAAAGTGGATAAAAAGAAAATAAATATTAACCCCAAAATTAATTTTAAAAAACACCTAGAAATTTATTAAAAAGTAAGAAACTTATTAATTAAGAAAACAAATAACAGAAAATAAAAAATAGGCTCAGAAAATTAAAAAAACAAAAATAAATAAATAAAATGATGAAAAAAATACATAAAATAAATATTAGTCCCAGAATTAATTTAAAAAAACACCACAAAATAAAAATAAAAAGCTCGGGAAGTAAAAAAAGAAAGAGAAATGAAAAAAAATGAAAAAAAATGCATAAAAGAATAAAAAAATAGAAAATAAATATTATCCCCTGAATTAATATAAAAAAACACCCAGAAATTTATTAAAAAGTCAAAAATTTATTATGCAAAAAATAAAAGAAATAAAAAAGTACTCAAAAAATTAAAAAATGGAAATGAATAAATACCCCAAAAAACTAATAAAAATGCAAATATTTGAAAAAAAAATAAGAGAATTAGAAAAAAAAGAGAACAGACCTGGTGATAGAGGAGACAAAACAGTTAGGGATTGGATTGGGGGCTTGGTGGATTTGGTTTTTATTTTTTTTAATACTCTTAATACTTTTTTTCTAGTTGTTTTTTTAAAATTAATTTTGGGGTTAATATTTATTTTCTGGTTTTTTTATTCATTTTCTGTAATTTTTTTATTTTTTGTATTTTTATTCATTTTCTGTAAAATGTCTAATGTTATTTTTTATATTTTCAACGAATGAACGCGTTTTCTAATTTTTGAACCAAATTTTTAGTTTTTGAATATTAACATGTAGAAAATGATTTCATATTTTTAACCAATGAACGCGTTTTTTAGTTTTTCAGAATTTTCCACAGAAACTGAAAAGTGAAAATAGAGATGAAAACTAAAAATAGAAAACAGAAAAATGTTTTCCACAACCAAACAGGCCCCTAGTGATTGAGGAGCAAGTATTTTGTAAAAACTAGTGGGGTCGGGAACAAGTTTCCTACAATAAGGGTGCTGTGAAAGAATTGGTGGAGGCATTTAAAATTTCTTTTAAAAAAGAACTGTTGATTGAGGTCGACTTACAAGAATCCAGTTATGCACACCGCTTGAACACTACACGTACCCCACTGACATTACATTACACAAATCAGAGTATACACAACTAAAAACAAGCGAGGTATAACATGACTCGTTGTCAGGCCTACTCATATGCACAAATATATGAATCAGTAATGCGTAAGTAGGCACACTGGAACTAAAATTTTCTCGCAAAATGATGTCACAAATGTGTGTATCATTTTGTAATATAATTGTGTGAAATATTGAGGAAACAACCCCCCCACCCCCAACCCCTAAAGTAGGCAACTTTGTTTCACAAATTGCCCACTTGTAAAACTTCCATATCAAGAAAGCTTTCAAGCCTTTCTCAAAGAACTTCATAAAATAACGTCCACTCAGTCCTTGTTAATAATACTGTAACCCAAGTATCTGTCACTTAAACTAACTTCATTCATACCAAACATTTAAAACAGGCATAGATTGTATATCAAACTACATATCCAGTTCAAAATAAGGTAAATCACACTACAATTACAACCGGCTCAACTAACAATGTGGAGAAGAAAAAAGGCACTGAGCAAATGAAATTGCACGAAACAAACGTGCCCGTCCATCTACTTCTTAGCATATGTGATCACCATTGGGTTATCGGCGGTTATCTTGAAACCTTGGAGTCCCTGCATGGCAACGGTTGATTGCATCTCGTCTGTATACTCTACAAAGGCAATTCCGGGTTTTGCTTCCACCATCCTAACCTCCTTAAAACCAGGATATTGGCAGAAGAGCATTTGCAACATCATTGTAGTAGTTTGATGGGGAAGATTTTGGATGAATAATATGTTGTTCGGTGGAGCTGGGGCCTCTGGGACTGAAGATTTAGCACCACCCATATATGGTATGTGTGATAACTGCACCATTTTCATGAGAGAGAGAGAGAGAGAGAGAGAGAGAGAGAGAGAGAGGAGAGGAGAGGAGAGAGAGAAATGGTAAGTCTTTTTAAAGACAAACAAATAAATTGCCTAGTTATAAATGCAAAGAATGAAGCAAAAGAAGTCAAAGGTCTAACATAAATTTCAGTTTTTTTTTTTTACTGTACCCGCAAGATTGCATATTTAGACAACCCCCTATGTCATTTGCCAGAAATTTTATGCGCTAAAAAAACTTCCTACCTCCCCCCGGGGCGTGCGGAATGTCTAGATACATATAATGGGCTTTTTACTACAGATTTCGTTACATGGCCCGGAGAGGGAGTTATATCTAAATTAATGAACATATGTAGGGGGTTATGTCCAAATACCAAATTATCTTAGGGGGCAAAGAGTAAACAACAAAACTATATTTTATGAGACTAAAAAAAATTGTTGGGTGCACCAAAGGGGAGTCCCAAATGGGTCGCAACATGCATCAATGTGTATTGCATTTTCCCAGATATACAATGAATTTTGGGACTCGCCCAGGTTCCCTCACCCAAGCTACGGTTGGTCTGGGGTTCGAGACATGGGAGCAGCCTCTCCATAATCATATATAGAGGTAATGACAGTCAACATCTGCCTCTCCCAGATCCTACAGTTAAGCGGGAGTCTTGTGCACCGAGTACGACCAATAAATTCCAGGACTCATACTGAACTCCCTTCCAGTACATATAGCATCGGTCAAAATAAAAATAAAAGCATCCATGTGATCAAATGAGGGCTCAGGCACATGGCAGAATTACTATATTCAGCAAACAAATCAAGCTTCTGGATATTATCGGAGTACTAGATACAATATTTATGCAACTCATGTTGGTCTACATGTGCGTTTATGCCTAGTGTCTTAAAACATAATACAACTCAATTGCGGAATAGTAACACAATAATTCTTTGATATTGTCGGAGTACGAGATTAAATATTTATGCGACTCGTGTTGGTCTAAATATGCGTTCATGCTTATGGTGTTAAAACATGATCAAACTTAATCGCGGAATAGCAACACAATCATACATAAAACCATTTTGGAGTATAGATGTTCGTGTTCCCACGCGTGCGCCTTGTGTTTTAAACAATGTTCTCAAGACAAATTATGTTCCCTCCACATAGATACTCGAGAATGTGAACCACTATGTTGCAGGATAGATTGTGTTCTTGTGGAAGTAGCAATCCAATCTAAATAAAGTACCTAACTCAACTTGTGTTTGTACTCAAACTTGACACTGGTTATATCTAGGGAAGTGTAGAAAAGGACAGTGCCTTTTTGGTTTCTCACAACTCTCAAAAGAAAATGAAGTCTCTCACTTCTTTTCTTTCTTGATCAATTTTAAGTCTGTTATTTACTCTCTTTTTATTGAGACCGTGCCATTTTGGTGGTTGGGTGTTCCATACATATTTCAATCCATTTTGGCCATTCGCAGTTGGTATAATCGACACTCGCATGACAATTTAAGTGCCACACTAATTTTTATTTTGATTTTTTTGCATAATCATTGTTGATGCGCCGGTTGTAGTAGTACTGCCACCCGCGTCTATGCCAATCAAGTAGACTTTTTTAAGATACTGGTAAAATATTATTATGGAATATCAGATGACAATAGAACTTCATTAAAGCAGCGATAAGAAAATTAAATGTATGCAACATGTCCTATAGTTGGTTTTACTGCAACGTGCTTATTATTCAATATCTTGTTTTTACATGTTTATTTATTAACTACTATTATATTATTATTATTTATTTTTTTGCATCTTGAACTCAAAACTTGCAACTCAGGAAATGATACGATCTATTATTCATAAGTTTATGATCCGCAATTTGACAACTAAGGACAGAATACTAAAGGAAGTTTAAAACTAACGGTGATTCTACACATGGACATGTCAAAGAGGTCAAACTTAGTGCGAAACTTTAATAAAACACCCAAAAAATATAGTTGAATTTTGTCCAAAAAGAATACTCCATGTAATGTAACTCGAGCCCAAAGCCAGACAAGGCCCACCCAAGCTGAGTTGCGCTGGAATATGAAGGCAAAGACGTGCACTCACGTGTGTTAAACCCGCAATTGGGTAGGTTATCTTCCCTCCACAAAAGCGAGAAATTTCAATTAGTGTTACACAGTAAATGCCCAAACCATCTATCCCTACTTTCTCTTATTTTATCACTATTGGGAGTTATTCCTAACTTATCATCATTTTTTATTTTTTCCCCTTCGAGTCACTCGTATCATTCATCGTAACACCCTCATCTTTGTCTAGATATGAAAGATTAAGACCCAAGTCCTTGCATGGTTGACCGCTAAGAGGAAACTGAGGACGTGCGGATGCGATTAAATTCAATGAGGAAACAGATGACCTTTGACTTAGACATAAGAGGTCACATTCTTTCCTGTCACCTTATCAACGCATCAGTGTGAAGAGAAGGGTGATAATACTACCATCTTTTACTTCATTGCAAGTTCAGAAGCCTTCTTTGAAGTAACACATTGAAAGATTTAGGCTTGGTGAGGCACATCGAAACATTCAGGTTTTGTGGGGGGGTCTTTCCCAAAAGTTAGTTTGATTTCCCAAGGCTGAAATAGGTTATAGTTATTACAAGGAAGAAAAGTAAAGGCTAAATGTTTGTGAAGATGAATTATCTTAGCTTTGGCAAGTAATGTTCGATTAGTAAGAAACCTGAGAGCTTGTGAAGATAAAGTAATGGAGAAGGAAGAAATATGGAAGGAAAAAAAATTCAAATTTTATCTCTATGGGCTTCTGCCTTCTATATCAAAAACCTTTGTCAACATTGATGTTTCTTTCATAGTAATCAAGTGGGTGGAATCTGTACTAATTTTTCTTTTTAAAGTCTCTTTGCTGCTTGTTTTGTTTTGTATTTCTGCATACATCTGATTTACTGGTATGGTGGACTACTGGTCAATCAAGACTCATATTTTAACTTTTTTCCTACTAACAAAATATATTTCCCTGATAAAAAGAAAAGGTAAAGGAGATCCTAAGAAACATACTCACCGGAGGGGTTGCACCATAGGCACCACCATAGGCAGCACCCATAGCAGCTTGATTAGCTTCCTGCTGCTCTTTGCGCTTCCTTCCTACAAAATGAAAAAATATATATATATATAATCAATACTGTAAAAAATGATATGGAAAACAAATATGTGCAAGATAAGAAACCCCCATTGTCGCGTCTTCCCATATTTTGTTCCTCTGTTGCCTTTTGAAGAACTAACAACAATTTTCATTTTTAAATTACTTGTTAAAATTTTACATATTATTCAATCCTACAATAAACAGAAAACCACGAAAATCTCAGAAGCTACCTAGTTTGAGTGTATATTTTCAACCCTCACTAACTGTCTAATGACTTTCAGATTGATAAAGAAGCAAAAACCTAAAATAGACACTGGCCTACATCTTCACCAAAAGGTTGAAATTGATTTAAATATAACACATGCCAGTTTCTATGGCTTGTTCACCCTTTACTAGTTTCACATCAATAACGCTTATCTATATACATTTTTTTCCCCAATTCAAGGACAGGAAAGTTTTTTCGGAACACATAAAAAATGGCTCGGCAGTATGTTAACAAATTGGTCCACTACAGAAACGGGACTTCATAAGTTTCGAGACTTGAGAACCGAACAAAAAACAGGGAGACTCAACCGTCTTCCAAAAAGAGATGCAGCTATGTTGAAAAGGCAATTATATCACTTGCAAACATATCTGGGCGGGATTAAATATATGACAGGGTTACCCGATATTGTATCAACACGAAGAATATACAGTCCAATATTTGTTGGAATTGATACTTTAGATTCAGATAGATCCTATCTTGTAAATTATTTTTTTTTGTCAATCGACGTTTCTTTTTATACGTTCTTTTGTGTTCCTTAATGACCAAACAGTTGGATCTCTATGAAAGAAGAGAATACAGAGCAACCCATGACTGAGACGGGGCTTCCTTAGAGTGGACAGAGACTGTGATCCTAGCTTTCTGACTGGGCAAGCAAATCCTCGGTTTATACTGATTGTGTGGGGATAGATGGTGTAAGGAGAGGGGGGGGGGGGGGGGGGGGGGGGGTGATTTTAATGTGTTAAGCTTTGTATGTTAAAAGTTTAAAGGAACGAGAACAACTAAAAGCAGTAAACCCTTTGATTGCTTCATTCGGGATGCAGAATTGAGAGATTTAGCTCTTAACAATGCTCAATCCACATGGTCCATTATAAGGGAGATTTTAGCTGCTTCAAGGATTGATAGACTATTGTTCTCCAAAGGATAAGGATAAGAAGACATGTTTACTTGTGTACCATTGTCCTATCATTTTGGACACCAACCAGAGTCCCTCTCCCTTTAGATTTGAGAACATGTGGATAAATCTTTAGATTTGAGAACATGTGGATAAAGCATAAAGAGTTTATAGACAACTTTAAGGATTGGTGGTGGATCTCATTTAATTTGAATGGGTGGGAGGGTTACAAATTTGTGAAAATTCCAAATATTACTTTTAAAGTCATGGAATAAAGTGATGTTTGGTGATGTTAGAATGGAAAAGGGAGCAATTAATGACAGAGCCAAAATAATTGATGACTTGGAGAGTGAGAAGGAATAGGAGACGAATTGGGAATGGAGAGAAGAGATCGCCAAAACAAACCCGAATTTATGATTTTGAAGGAGGAAGCCTCTTGGAATAAAAAAGCAAAAGGGATCCGATATGGAGTTCCTTACTTTGAAAGAAAACACAAGTAAGAATTGCACTATTAAATATACTCCCACCTTCCAAATGGTTTTAAAAGGACCGAAAACGGAGTATGGGGGTAATTCACCAACATATGAAAAAAAGCTTCCAAGAAAACTCTCCTGATATATTTCCACCCAAACTCTTTTATCATCAACCTGGAAAGGCAAAGGAAAGCCCACAATGATGTTTAGCAACAAGAGATATTCATTGGATACCCAATCAACGAAACAATCCGCTCCAAGATTAATCTGAGGACGTTGACCACGAGATCATGTAATGAATGTTCGCTTGCGGATGATTTATAAGACTGTAAGCCCTCGGAATCTTAAAGCTAAAGGAATCTCATAAACCCAACTATTCTCCCAAAATAAAGTTATGCCCCCCACCCACACCACCACCACCACCACACACACACACACACACACACACACACAAGGTGAATGCCATTCAGGAAAGAAGAAAGCCTTTGCAAAATAAGCTTCCATGGGCAATGGTAAGAACCCCTAGAAACCCCTTTAGAATCCCACCATTTGGATGGAGACCATAATTGCTAAGTATGATTGGACACCAAAAGAGATGTTTGCTCTCAGAGGAATCTGCAAAGTCATTTCCCACGAAAGACCAAGTTCCATTTTTTTCAAATTCCACTCACAAACCCCCTTTTATTTTATTTTTGACACTACTTTCAAGATGGTCTTTTTGCCCTCCTGGACCGATTACTGGCTCCTAAGTTATATGTCTTTCGTTTTGGCTCATCCTAGAAAGAGTGGTAGTTGATCTGAAGGGGTTTCAATATTGAAGCATGATGGAGGATGTACGGATCGGAGTGGTTTGATTTCTTCTTCGTTGGGTCTCTTCTCTAAGCTGTTTTCAAGAGAAGTCAGTGTAGAAGATATCTGTGTAGTGGCCTCTAGAGAGTTGCAGAAGAGAGCCAGTGTGTGGCTTGGTTTTATCCGCGTTTTGTTCATATTTATAGTCTGTGTTTTTAGGTCGCCCTAATGTGTAGTTTATGGGCCCTGCAGTTTTGGGCTGTGTAGTTTACTTTGTAGCTGGATTTTGTTTTTTGTTTGTTTGAGCCTTTTGCTTTAGGCTTGGATATTTGTACTCCTATTGTTTTTTTGGTTTTAATATATTTACAATTTACCAAAAAACAAATAAGCCAAATGCCACAACCCAATTTCAAAACCCTCTCGCCTAGCTACCCTTGATAACTTGTCTTCCTTGACATTAATACCCACAAGGACACTTTTTGACATGTTGAATCAACCTGGATAACCTCCCAAAAAGATCAACCACGTCTAACAAATTCACAAATTTATCACCATCGTATGATTGACAAATTGTACGTTAACACAACCCCTCTTCCAATCCAGCCCTAAATTCCCAAGCTTTCAAAATCATCCTTTTTGTACAAGTTTTCAAAGAACCGCACTTCTCCATGATTCATCTCACTCTCTAACATAACCTCTCTCCCATCTCAAGTTTTCTCACCAGTTTATTAACCTTCCTCCCACTTGCTATTCTATGAAACAACTTAGTACTATTATCCCATTCCCTTATTTCCCTCACCCTCACCTTTTGATTTCAAGAGATTTTCTCTTGAGAAGGCCCTCTTCAAGACTATATTTTTATGGCTCATTCTTTCTCTTCTCAACTCCTCTATCAACCCTTCCCATATACCTCATTTTCGTCAAGAAAATTGATACTCTATGAAATAGCCATTTTCTCCATTCTTCGGTCACCAAATACTTCATTATTCCACACTCTCCACTTGTTCTCGACTCTTACCAATATTTTCATGAACCTACAACCTTCCCATTCATGAGCCTCACACTTTCTCCACCATCGTATGATTGACAAATTGTACGTTAAACACAACCCCTCCTCCAATCTAGCCCTAACCCCCCAAGCTTTCAAAATCATCCTTTTTGTATAAGTTTTCAAAGAACCTCACTACTCCATGATTCATCTCTCTCTCTAACATAACCTCTCTCCCATCTCAAGTTTTCTCACCAGTTTATTAACCTTCCTCCCACTTGCTATTCTATGAAACAACTTAGTATTATTATCCCATTTCCTTATTTCCCTCACCCTCTCCTTTTGATTTCAAGAGATTTTCTCTTTGAGAAGGACCTCTTCAAGACTTCTTTTATGGCTCATTCTCTCTCTTCTCAACTCCTCTATCAACCCTTCCCATACCTCCTTTTCATCAAGAAAATTGATTCTCTATGAAATAGCCATTTTCTCCATTCTTCGGTCACCAAGGACTTCATTATTCCACACTCTCCCCTCGTTCTCGACTCTTCCCAATATTTTCATGAACCTACAACCTTTCCATTCATGAGCCTCACACTTTCTCCACCAACCATTTAAACATTTCTTAAAATCCTTGTGCTTCAGCCACATTTTTTTCATCTAATTGGTGTAGGTCCCATCCAATGTTTTAAATCGCGGTCGCGGAAGGTTCCGTTTTGGTTCCAGTTTCGCGTCGCACATCGCGCAAGCATCTCGCGCATTTCAATTTTTAATTTGAAAAACATATAAATAAATAAATAAGTTCAAACAATCACCCCAAATATAGTACTATATCATTCCAAATAAAGTTGTAGATAACAATTTAAACTGCAATTTGTAACATTTTTAGATAAATAACATTTAAACTGTAATTTTTATAATAAATGACAATTTAGACTGAAATTTGTGAAAAAAATAACATTTAAAATGAAATTTGTAAATTGAAATTTTGTGGAAAAAAAATAACATTTAAAAATCAAATTATATAACAAATGATGCTTTAAACTAATTTTTTTAAGCAACAACATTCTAAACTGAAACTTGTAAAATAAGTAATATTATAAACTGAATTCAGTACATAAACTAAAATTTGTAAGAGAAAAACTAATATTTTGCACTGAAATTTGTGAAAAAAAAAAAATAACTGAAATATGTTAAAAAAAAGTAACATTTTAAATTGAAATTTGTAAGGGAAGAAAAACAATTTAAACGGAATTTTAAAAAAAAATAACATTTAAAAATGAAATTTGTAAAAAAGATAAATTTTAAACCGAAATTTGAAAAAAGTAACAATTTCAACTGAAATTTGTTTTCTTTTAAAAAAAGTACCATTTTAAAATACATTAGTAAAAGAAAGTAACATTTTAAACTCAATTTTGTACAAAAAAAAGGTAACATTTTAAAATGATTTTTCTTTTCGAAATAAAGTAAAATTCTAAATTGAAGTCCGTAAAAAATAACATTTAAACTAAAATTTGTTAAATAAAATCTTAGGGTGAACTGAAATAGTAAAAAACATAAACAAATCAAAACTCATCACATTGTGTATAAACTGAAAATATCTCAAAACTTGCGAAGTTGGGAGTCAAAGCTCCGACGACTTCAAAATCGCAAAACGAAGCTCCGACACCACGAATCCAAGTCCAATAGCTCCGGCGACTTCGATTCCCACTTCCGATGACTTTGTAATGTGCCGACGAGCTCCAGTCAGCAATCTTTAGGGGTTTTGTGGGTTACAAAGTTACAGACTTTGGGTATTGTAAGAGAAAGAGGTAATAATGAATCACAAGGATTGTTTTGGGTTTCGTAGGGTTTTGTTTCTCTCTCCCTTTCAAAAAACGAAGTTCCAAAAATAATCTCACAAAGCAAACTCTCAAAAAGCGTACAAATTGGACACAATTGCGTATAATTGCGCAAAATAGTGCCCAAACGCATGCCACATCATCTTTTTGCCCGCGCTTTTTGAGCATCCCGTAATATAGTGAACGCAATGTTGCGTTTTTGGCCAGCAATTCGCAATAGCGTGCTATTCCGGTCAATTCTCCAATTCCCTTAGCGACATTGTCCCCATTTGATTTAATAAGTGAACCACAATGAAATCTCCTCCCAGGCACCATCGATCCCCACAAAACCCATAAAGACCCGTTAATTCTTCCCAAAATTCTTTTCTATTATGTCAACATGGCCCATAAATGCCGAAACGAACTATCGCCATTAACTGACTTAAAACATATCGGAATTGAAGCTTTCCCCATAACACATTCAATGGCCTTAACAACTCTCACGCCCAAGACTATAATCACCCCTCAACGGGAATACATACCCACTTCCTAAACTCAGTGTTCTAAAAGGCGCGCCTAGGCTTGAGGCTTGGGAGAAACGCCCCGTCTTAAACTTTTTATGCCTTATTCTTGATAAAAGTCTTAAGGAGCCCTTTTTTAAAAATAAAAATTCTTTAGTGAAATGATATCGACTTTTAAAGACTTTTTTAAAAACCGGACCAATATCTTGTTTAAAACAATCAAAAAGTATTTTAATTTGCATATATTCAAACATATTTTTAAGGTATGTACAATTTTTGCATTTTTAATAGCTTTGTTATGGTTAAAAATATTAAAATAATTAAAAAATGCCTAAACGCCTTTTCACGCATTTTTACTCCTAAGTCCCGCCTAGGCTTCTAAGGCTTAAGGCTTGGCCTCCACGCCCCGCGTTTTTTAGAACCTTGCATAAATTTATGCATACCTACATTTTTTATTTTTTGAAATACAATATCCGATTTTCCTTTTTAACACGCTTCCCAAAAATAAAATGTAACACCCCGTATTTCGGAGAATTTAGAATTTAATTAATTCGGTGATTTTTAAATTACACATGAGCCGTAATTTAGATGAATTAATTATTATGGGTTGATTAAAATGTTAATCGGAGAAATAAAGATTCATAATTATGGAATATTTTACTAAGTGAATAGTGAATAATTGTTTTTTACGTCACAACAAGTGATACTAATGTGACATGGATATATCTCAATCGGGAGTCGAGGTCACGATTGATTCCGGATGGGTCGAAATAGTCAGAATAGTATACCCGGGTGTGATTATTAGAACCCGAGGCGATTTTAGACTAAACCGGCACCAAACAAGGGCATTTCGGTCATAAAGGAGTCTAGGGAAGATGGAACTCCGAAAATTTAAGAAGCATATCAGCCCATTGGAGCGTGAGGATACAGTTAGAACACTTCAGAGAGAGAGGAGGCCATAGGAGAGGAAGAGGAGAAGGAAACTAGGCCTCCCCACACCGTTTAGCACCACGGACATCGCCGGAATCAAGATCGGAGCAAGGAAAGATCAACTCCATCACCAATTAACGAAAAACGGACCTGTTGGATCAAGGCAAGTGTTTATCTTGCAATTTATTAAGCATGTTATAATACCTATGTAGTGTAGGGTTTAAATTACATGATTTGGAGAATTCTTGGTAATTAAATGGGTGTAATCTATGATTTGATATAGGAATGCATGTAAAATAGATTCCTTTATGTAGAGGATACGAAATTAGATGATATGTGATGAATAAAACGAAAGAAATCTGGGTATCTTGATGATTATACATGAAGAACACCATAAACTAGGGTTTTGAGGGTTATGGGGTTTAGATTTGTTCTTGGATAGATTTCGTATGGATTTAATGCGTTATTTACGTTAGAAATTGTCCATATACGTATATTTGATGTGTAATAATGTTGGTTGGGAGTTTGGGTACGATCCATGGAGGCTGGGTTTGAAAATAATGGAAGAAACTCGTAACAGTGCAGCGAGGAAGACGACCTGCTCGTCATGAATCGATTCGGTTCCTTGGCCAAATCGATTTGGAGAGCGAATCGATTCGGCTGCCCAAATTTGGCCAATTTCTTTAATTTATGCTCTGAATCCGTAAATAATTTATATGGAGACTTTTGGGATATTCTTAAACTATAGTGCGAGATATAGTAAATTCTAGTAGGCCTATGGTAGGGTTGAGTTTACCCAAATGAGGAAAATTAAGGATAGGAATGATCGGGCATGCTTTGATACTTAAAAATTCACGAGAAATGGAATGGGTTACAGAGAGCGTGAGTAAATCCAAGACGTAGATCAGTAGTATAGGGATGTATGAAATACTGAAATACCTTAAGGAATAATTGGGATCCTCAGGTAGTGAGTGATACTCGAAAATCCGAAAATAATAATATGTGTGAATCATCAGGACGTTGAATATTCGAGAGATATAAATATTACGTACGGGATATATTATAGGTTGTGTGTATGCCTATGCTGGACGTATTTATAGGTTGTGTGTACCTATACTAGGAATATATATAAGTTGTGTGAATACCTATTATGTGATTTGCTGTATGTGTGAACATATATACGCTACCTGCTATCAGGGGAGGTTCCGCGCAGAGGGCGACTTCACCTTGGCGATTCCAGCGAGGACTGAATTTGTGCCCCGGCGGCTCACTATGTGCTGTGTATTAGTGGGACTGGCTGGGCATTTGGGTAAATTAGATATGTGCGTAGCCCAAAGGCTTAGAACTATGTTCGCCTCCATTGTGTGTTGTTTGATTGAGGGTTCGAGGAGACATTCCGAACCAGTAGTCCTTAATTGGTGCAAGAGGTACATGGACTGGATAGCAAAGTGCGCATACATTGCGGTGGTCATATTGGGGGATGCTATAGTTGTATATATTATAATGTGATGAATATATACAAATGTGATTATTCTACTTATGTGTGATAGTAGAAAAGATATATAGTGTAAATCTAAAAGCAACTTAACTGTGAAGAACTTAATAAATGGTATTATAATAATGTGTGGTTATTCTACTTATGTGTGATAGTAGAAAAGATAGATAGTGTATACCTAAAAGTTGATTTAAGTATGGGAAACTTAATTAAAGTGATTCAATAATAATATGCGGAAAATATTAGTTATTGGTAGTACGATAGCATAATGTATGGGCAGTACGAGGGAGTTGAACATTTTGTGGTTAGTTAAATACGGATGTCTAGTTAGGCTGAGTAGCATACTAGGTAGGATGCGTTAGGTGTGCATTATAGTTGAGAGGTGAGGAAACTCAAGGGAGTGTACGTGGAACTAACGTGTGTATCTAATAACTACTTTGAAATTGAGACTTATATACTTACTAAATATTTTCAAAAGGTTTTTTGGACTCTGAACCGTGTCAAATCTATTTTTCTATTTTCCCAAAACATTTCAAGTGTCAAGACACAGGGATGCATAGCTGCAGCACTTGAGGAGGCTTGCAGGATATGATATAGACGCTTCAGTTATTCATTTCTCGATAGGATTTCATTTCAGTATTTCATTTGGACATGTTGCCCCTTCAGACTATTTAGCATTTCAGTTATTCAGTATTTACCAAACATGGTTTTATTTACTTTAGACTTGTAGTTGGATTTTGTTTTGGGAACCGATGGTTTATTCGGTATTATTTTATTCAGTTATTTATTATGTGATGTTTTAAACTCTATTATTGTGTGGATGGTTTAGATTATTTTATTTCGCTTATTGTTGTGTGATTAATAAGATAAAATGTTGACACCAGCTTAATTTAACATAGGTGGCTAGTAATTTAAAAAGGTTTTCGACAGTGATGCTAAGAATGAAACAAATGAGATTCCTGGTTATTTAGATAAAGGACTGATCACCCGTGATTAAAATAGGCGGGATGTCACACATAATCACAAACAATTGACATCCGATAAAAGTGTTGAAGTAGGACACACTACCGAATCCCTACAATCACCAGTGATTTCATCCTCACTCCCCCATAATTCCAGAATTCTTAGTCACTTTTTTAAATACCAAAAGAGAAATGATCAAAAGGACTGAAGCTGATTTAACCTTCTGCGTGCTAACGGTTAAGCCTTTGGAGGGAGAAATTACTTGTTTCTCTCCTCATAAGAGCCTTGTCTATTCTACTCAAGCATAACCTTTGCATCATCTTGAAGAATTGCTCCTCATTCATGACCCCCATTGATTCCTCATCAGAACACCAACTCGAATTTGTTACTAAATCTCCAACCTGAAAGTCATCCATGGCATCACTTGGATGACGAAAGATATAAATATGGCCATCAACCATCTATGAAGGATCCAGGGGCATGAACCTTATGTCTTGTCGAAGAAGGTTGAAACCCACCTCCATCATCCTCATCCTCAAACACTTTCATACTTGAATACACACTTCGACAGAGCTCTGCTTCATTTGTTCTGTCATTGGGTGGACACGACCACTATACTTGTCTAAAGAACTCTTTAGGTTTAGGATTTAATTCAAAGAAGCCCACTTCAGTCGCTTAACTCTCTCAATGAATTAAATTTCGATATCAACTCTCTATCTTTTCAAGGTCGGCCCATCATTACCTTTCAGTCCATTTTAAGGGGTGGCAATTCGGGTTAGTCGTGTCATTTTCGGGTCGCATTGATTTTGATTTGAATATAAGTTTTGGGTATCTTAAACCTATACAAGCTATGACGTAAACGATGTCAATGGCACACT
The DNA here is from genome assembly GCA_949130495.1 of Sambucus nigra. Lineage (NCBI taxonomy): Eukaryota > Viridiplantae > Streptophyta > Magnoliopsida > Dipsacales > Adoxaceae > Sambucus > Sambucus nigra. The sequence goes on from OX422217.1 coordinate 582,887,488, forward strand.
ATGAAGCACGGACTCGACACGCAATACGTGTTTCAACACGACACGCGACACGTGATTTTTCTAAAAACTAGGATATGACACGCTAGGATATAATATATAATATATATTTAAATATATATAAAAGAAATAAACATTTTTTTCCATAAAATACATTATTAGAGCTTTTAACATAATAAAATTAAGAAAATGGACCATACAAAACAATATTCAAACACACTTTTTAACATTAAAAATCATAAATAAAATAGAATCACCATCACATTAGTTGCATTTAACATTCAAACACACTTTTTTTTGCTGTTTCTTTTATTTATTAATTTTTTTGTTGTTTCTAATCTTTTTTTTTTTTGCTGTAGTTGCATAAAATAAAGGGGGAGAAACAACAAAGAAAAAAAGCAAAGAAAAGGGAAAGAAAAACAGAAAAAATAAAGAGGAAATAGCAAACAAATAGGGGCGAGCATGTCGGGCTAAAAAAAAAAAGAGGACACTCTGGGACTCGCGTGTCCCAGCGTGTCGCATGTCCGACACGTGTCAAGTGAGATTCGTCTCCTCAGGGAGAGTGACGGTGCTTCATAGATGCTACACAAAGAAAACACTCAAACACAAGACACCTCTCAAAATATCTATTAATTGAATGATTTGCCCCATGAGGGGTGTACAATATTTAGACTTGCTCTAGAAGGCCCGTTTACTTGCTCCTAAAGGAATGGGTTAATATCTATCCATGTGAGGTCATGGGTGGTCTAACAGATTCTTATTTACAGAATTACTAAATTGGTTTTGACTATCCCTACTAATTAGTAAAAGAACAACAAAGGGAAAATAACATGAAAGGGCAATAAAAGACAGAAAACTGACAATAACTCCCTCCTTGATTCACATCACTTCCACTATCCAAATCTCTAAGATTCAAAAAATATCTCTAACCATGCTTTGTCCACCAATTTCCTCAACCCTCATATTGACTCCGTTAGATTCTTCTTGAATCACTTTAATCTCCGCTAACCACCCTTTGACGGACAATGAGGATTCTGGTGAGTCTTAAGTCAAACTCACTGATAGGTACTACACCCTTCATCAAAGGTCCTCCATGAGATTCTCCCAGTTCTTGAACACGAGCCCCTTCAAAATTTTCAGTATAAGCAACATCTAGACAAGTTCCAGATCAACATCGTTATCCTCTTCAGTTTCCAGAAGCATAGGAAAACTTCTTTTTTATCTCAGAATATGCTTCGAAATACGTCTAAGCCTTACACTCACTATTGTATCCCTGTCCCTCAACTCATGCTCCGCTGGTATGGATCCATTCACGGTTCCTCTAACTCTGATTCTCAGTTGGAATAAACGCTTCGTACCTATAGACATCTCTTCTACTTGTAGCAGCACACCAAAAATCTTGCCAATTGATTGGAAAGTGCGTACACTCCACCGGAAGATTGGAAGACCATCAAGACGAATTGAGCCACATGTATATATAACCTTTCTCTCTATCAAAAAATCCACGTCCCATTTCTGAAAATTAACCATGAACTGCACTCAGCCCATGCCATGTTCGACAAAAAGGGTATTATGACAAACTCTGAATTATAAAATTTGTTCAAAGAATCTTGCATCTCTTTCCAAGGGTCACAAGTATTCCCCCTTGCGCAAACCACAACTCTATTCCAGATGATGTCATTTAAAATTTTCAATTGCTTTTTCTTAGAAAAATCCTTTTTGTGATCCTTAGTTTTGTAAGCTCCTGTGCAAACGACTTTTTCACATTTAACTTCTCTACTTCTGCAAAATGTGTGGCCCTAATTTAAATGATTCCCATTAATATCTCATTTCGGTCCATATAATATGATTTGGAAAGGAGAAGGACCTGCAAAAGTCCAAGTCTTTTCACGACTTGCTGCCCATGGAAAGGTGAACACTTGTGATTTGATTAAGCTATAAAAGCCCAAAAAGTGTTTATCCCTATCGTGGACCATTCTTGGCAAGAGAAGTGATGAAAACATTGGCCATATCCTCCTCTATTGCGAGTTGTTTACGTATGTTGGGACAAAATTGGAATGAGTTAAGTGTGTGGGAGGTGGTGGTGGGTGTGTTGGGGGGGGGCATCTTCTTGGAAAAGTATAGCAGAAAGGTCAAAATTATATTGAGATGCGTAGTTTATCTTCGGCTTGGAATATCGAAAGACAGGAATAACATAAATTCTGAGGAGAAAAGGCTATGGGCATCGACAAAGGATATATCAAATGGGCTGATTGTGTGAGGTAATAGGACTTGTTCACTGGCTGGTAGCTTTCATGGGAGACCTTAGGACTTGTGGCTGATTCAGCTCCAGTACGATGAATGACTTGAGTGGTTCAAAAATCTTGAATGCAGAAGTCAATTCTTTGTTCGTTCTTTGATTATGACTATATTTAGTTTCTTATAAGTTGATTTTAATGGATTCCTGGTCCATCCTCACTGTAACTTTATTTCATTAACAAAAATCCATGTTTCTGATTAAAACAAATCATTCGATAGCCTTCCTTACCAATTCTACGGAACCATTAAATTTTCAAATCTAACAAAGCGCGAAGAAAATACTTCCCCCACAGTCTATCAGTGATTTTTTCATCAGGAGTAGAAAATATTACAGGGCCAGACTCCAGATCACAAATATATTGTATAGAATCAAAATCCGTGTGATTCAAATAGTTTAAACATATCCACAGCACTACTGCAAATGGCCGGTGAAGTCTATTCCTCAATTAATAAATGAATTGTGTACACTAGAGAATGCCTTACCTCTCTCATCATGCCTCTTTCTTTTTTCTCGGGGTACAAAAGTACCGTCAGACTTTGCTATGACATCTGATTTTGTCTTTGCATATTGTATTCTCTGCATTGATTACATAAATAAATGATTAACAGGGGAGCAGAATTATAGTGAGAAAGAAAAAGTCTGGAACCTGAATATTGTGTTTGTTGAAAAACATTTAGCAAACTTAAATTCAGCATACTCTTTGTTTTGCAGTTGGAGTTTTTAAAAATGTATCTTTCTATATAGTATTATAATACAAATGAGAAATCAAACAACTATTCTACCACCTAAGAAGTCTACCACATGAGAAGATGACACCACACTACCTTATAACATATGCAAATAAGTTTCGTTAAGTGCGTAATACTTTGTATGCTTATATATTTATCAAGAAATCTGTCAAGGAAAAATAAACGGCTCTTTTAACCCAATAGACAAAATTCGCATCCTAACCTAATATACACTATTCTATACTTCACCTCCCTAAGTGGATGTTGTTCTATGCATGGAGTTCTTATATTAGTTGGATACCAAACACATCAACACAAAAACCCACTGTTGTAAAATGCCTTCAAAGCTACAGCCTCAAGGACAGGACCCCAGTTTCCATGGCGCGGCTATAGCAACACGGAACCGTTGAAACCTACGCCTCAAACCTTCCGAGGCTTGTTTGGTGCTCGAGGCTAGCCAAAGTGTAATATTATATACTTTAATATATCATATTATATTGTGATGGTTGATGATCTTACGATATGATGATTACACTGTTACTTTTCTTATGATGGGATAATTGGAGATGACAAATCAAACTATTTGCCTTGACTATGATTATGGATATATTGTGATATTATTTTATTGGTATTTTTTTTATATTTTGGGGAGATTTTTTCAAATCGAGGTTTACGCCTCGAGGCCTCTTTTAGCTTTTTTTAACATTGCAGAAGACTTATTTATGCTTCTATGGGGGAGCGCATGACAATGAAAGCCAATAGAGGAAGAAAGACAGAAATTTACTCAAGGATCTGAATAACATATTTGTGGAAGAATAGCTCATTTGTGCATCAATCCTACACCTTACGTGGGGATGTAAGTCCTAAGAAACATAAAACAACTTGGCGTCTACTGCCTCCAAATTTAGATACAAACTACTTGTACAATAATCCATATATTCCATATGGTCCAATCACATGACCTACAAAGTTTTTTCAATTTAGTGCGATGATAACACAACTTAAATCTAGCTCCTCCAAAGCGGCATGAGCAGCTATATACCCCATACGCCCCGTTTGATGTGCATGCCAAGAGAGCTGAATAAAATAACTTTGTCATATTCCCTGTTTTGTGTTGCTCATTATGAGATATAAGGTCCAATGAAATATACCAACTATACTTCTTATCGTGTGCTCTGTGGGATAAAAAAAACATCGACAAAAATGGTGAGATTATTATATCCAACAATGTTGGGATGGAATAACTTTATAATATCCATTCCTTTTATCCGGCGCATAAAACAGGACCTTAGCTAATGACACATCACCTGGATGGTGGGATCCAAATGGTGTAGGATATCAGGGGCAATGGCCAGACTGACCACACAAATTTGCTCAAATTATATCTAAGACTAGTATCATATTCTCTGCTAGGCAAAAAAATAATCGACAAAATTTATGTGGAGATATTTTCAGAACAGTATTTTCTTCTAATATTAAATATATAATCTATTCAAAATATACTCCACCCGCAATTATTTCTTATAAGGTATTATCATGATGCATAGTTCTAAGATGAAAAATACATATTAGAATCTACCTGTTCCTAGCATAAATAAATGTCAGAAATTCTTCTAAAGAAACAACTCAGTCAGGGTGGCTGCCCCTTTGCTGTTAATAATTAGTTACATAAACATCCCCTACAAATGTCAATAAGAGAACAAAAGTGTTCTTAGGTATATTTAGTACTTATTCAGTTCGACCCTTTTGTGCTTTCCTTAGATTCCAATTCACATACAAGGTTTGAGCTCCAGGAAAGAAATTGGCATCTTGTAATTCAAACTCTTAACATGAATTATGAGACTATATCTGAATTTAACAATCTAAGATTCCAACAAAGCATTCCTCATTTGAGCTGATTGTCGTTCAAGAAATCCTGCATGTTTTGGCCCAGCTCAATTTCAGCAGTGTAGCTCGTTTGAAGCTGTCGGAAGCTCGTTCGAACAAGCTACCCAAACCAGTCGACTGTCCTGCCCTTTCTGTTCACTGAAAATTTTAATTCTCATTTGAATGATCCCCTTGTATAAGGCTGTAAGGACATAAATTTCCAATTGAGTCCCCTGTATTGTTTTGACTTAAATCCGTGAACAAAACTGTGTGTGTAATATGTCATAGGGAGAATTTTATTTTGTCACGATCCCACTTGGTCTATGACGTATTGAAGAAATTGAAGACGTTGCGGCAAAGCTTCAAAGAATTAAATCATGCCGAAGTTTAATTGGTGCAAGTTTAATTGTCTTCAAAGTTAATTTCATTCTGAGATCACTCGGGTATGAATGCGTATAATTAATGGTGCTCGGAATTATTTTATAAAAGATAAGGATGTAATTTTTATAAAGAAAAATATTTTTAAATGTTTTTAAAGTATTTTAAAGGTTTGAAATACGTTTTATGATGATAAGCTCCTAAAAGAGTTTGACATTTTTGGATCTCTCTTTGGAAGAGACGTTTTAAACAAAAAGTCAAAAAGTCAAACTTTCGCGATGTCGTTCAAACGACGTTCAATCTCGTTCGAACGAGATTGGATGTCGCTCGAACGAGTTCCTCGTGTCGTTCGAACGACACGTTTTTCGAGGCGGCGTTTAAATCCTACTTAAACAGTGTTTTCATCATAATTTCGAAAGTGTGCTTTCTGGAAAACAGTTTTACGAATCAGAACATTGTTTGCACATGTTTTCTAAGGTTTAAAAGTCTTAAACACATCCTTAGAGTTTGCAAAGATCCAAATTATCATTCTAATATGTTTAAGTGATCTTGCTGCACCAAAGTTGTTTGTTCTAATTGAACATCAAAGGGTTTTGCGGTGAAGAAAAGAGAAGGACTTCTTGTTTGACATCGTAGACGAATCAAAGCCATTCGGTGGACACCCAGACATACGTGGACGCGTGTGTTGTGGACAGGTATCGTGGAAGACGGAATTTCTGCGTGGGCACTATTGAAGAACGGTTGAAGATCAGAAGGAGCGTCAAGACCCGTGGGGATCGAGTCTTAGTGTAAGGCTAATCTGTCTTTGTAAAACCATTGTTCATAATGATTGTCTGGATTGGGCCGTCCGAGGTTGTTTTCCCGTTTTGGATTTTTTTCCTCGTACATCCGGCGTTGTGAGTATTCTTTACTTTACTTTACTTTACTTTACTTGCTTTAATCACTAGATGCATGTTTAGGATTAATCAAGATAAAACTGGTTTAAAGTAAGAATTGGGTTTTCACAACTTGGTTTGGTGCATAATTAAAAGTTGGATTTTTTCGGAGAAAAATTGGTTTGAAAGAAAACACACATATTGGGCCACTCACAGTTTTCACAAATTGGTATCAGAGCTAAAAAACATTGTTTATTTGTTTTGTGATCCCGTGTGTTTTCAAAGATGAATTCTGGATATAATGAATTTTTTCGAACTCCTGTTTTTTATGGCACTAATTATACTTATTGAAAGATGAGAATGAGATGTGCTTTAAAATCTATTGATGAGCGTGTTTGGCTTGCTGTTGAGAAAGGTTGGACACCCCCTGTCACTATTGTAGGTGAGGTCACTAGTTTAAAGCCTGTTGAGTCATGGACCGAAACTGAACAAAGACTTGCACAATATAATTCTAAGGGTCTGCACGTTATTTCTTCACATGTCACACAGGAAGAATATAATAGAATTATGACTTGTGAAACATCAAAAGAGGCTTGGGATATTTTGGCACTCACTCACGAGGGAACTAGCACGGTTAGGGCGTCTTCAAAATCTCACTACACAGTTTGAGACCATTAGGATGTTAGAGAGTGAGACCTTCGATGAGTTTTATGTTAGGTTGTCCAATATTGTCAACTCGTCGTTTAACCTAGGTGAGAAAATTCCCGACAACCGTGTCATTAAGAAAATCCTTGGGTCGCTGCCTAGTAGGTTTGATGCGAAAGTGACCATTTTAAACTCCTTGGGTAGGTTAGAGTCAACAAAACTAGAAGAGATTGTAGGTGGCTTACAAACCTATGAAATCGACATGATTACCTCTAAGCAAGTGCCTAAGAAAGAAAAGGGTATTGCTTTGAAAACCCGGAAGGAGGAAATTAAAGTTTCGGATTCCGATTCCGATTCCGATTTTGAGGATGTTGTTTTGTTGGCAAAGAAATTTAAAAAATTTATTAAGTTTCAAAAGCAATCGAAAGATGCCAAGAAATTTGAAAATTTCAAGAACAACAAAGTAGATCCCACCTCTAATGATAAGTTTGAGAAGCCTAAGAGAGATGAGTCGGATAAGTGTTTTGGGTGTGAGGGGTACGGTCATAAAGTTAAGGAGTGTCCCACTAGACTTAAGAAAGAGGGCAAGCAACCCGTTGTCTATAATGCCACCTTAAGTGATAGTGAACCGGAAGAGGGAGAGAGTTCCCCCATTGAGCGTAACTTTATTGCATTTATGGCATGTCATGTGAGCGACGACGATTCTCATGTGCATGACACTTCCAAGGAGGTTTTGAGTGTATCCCATGTTAGTGAGGGTGAAGAGAGTGACGAGGAGGAGGTAGATGTGAAAGAGTTGCAAAATGCGTTTAATGAATTGTATGCCGAAACGGTGAAGGTGAAAAAGGCTACCTCAAAATTGCAATCTAAGTTGAATGAGCGTGCCTTAGAAAATAATGATAGTTTGATTGAGGATCTTAGGGCACGAGAGAAGAAGTTTAGGGAGAAACTAGAGTTCGTGGAGAAAGAGAGAGATAATCTCCGTGGTTTGATGGAGTCCTTGAAAAAGGAGATTTTAGTGTTTGAGGAGTCTAGACGTTTGCTCGAGTTTAGGTTTCACGAGTTGGAGGAGAGATTGAGAGACTCGTCTGGAGTCAAGTTTGATTTGGACGCTAGGTCGGAGAAGTTAGATAAGATCCTAGGTACTAGGGGTGCACATCGAAACCGGAAATCCGATAAACCGAACCAAACCGACTGCATTGGTTCGGTTTGGATCGATTTTTTTGCTCAATGGTTCGGTTCCGGTTTGAAAAAAAAAAACGATACATCGGTTCGGTTCTCGGTTCTCGGTTCCAGGGTAAAAAAAACCAATCCGATCCGAAAACCGATCCGATCCGAACCAATTCGGGACCGAACCGATTTATAATTACATATATATATTTATTTAATATATTTAAAACTTGTAATTTATATTTTTGTGATTATTTGAGTTTCTAACTTAAGTTATTGAGGTCAAAATTAATTTTGACCTTAAAAAAATTAGTTATGAAACACATTAATCTTAAAAAAAATTAGTTATGAAATATGATTTTGGAACCGAAAACCGATCCGATCCGATCCGGGAACCGCTGGTTCGGTTTGGTTCGGTTCTGTATTAAAGTCGGTTCGGTTCCGGTTCCAAAAATTTGGAACCGACCCAGGTCGGTTCGGTTCTCGGATTAGTACCAAAACCGATCCAAACCGAACTGTGTGCACCCCTACTAGGTACCGTCCAAATTAAGGAAGATAGGAGAGGTATAGGTTTTGATGAGAGAGTTGTTCCCATTCCCCCCGCACGTGTGAGAAACACTAGGATGGTTATAAAAGGTCCACATAAAGGTAATCATTCCCACCACCGCTACACTTGCTCGCTTTGTGGTAGGAAAGGTCACCTTAGGCGTTATTGTTACGACCTTACACAAGATCCTAGGAAGTTTAAGAATAAAGTTGCACCGGTTACCCTAACCCCCATGCATCGTTTTACACCTACTTGGGTTAGGAAATCGGATTTAGTGGCTTTAGGAATTAAACTTCATGATTCTCGTTTGGGTGCACTTGATTCTTCCCATGCTAAATCTAAAAGATGATAGTGTTGCCATGTTTGTCATATGCTAGTTTGCTTCATGATATACTCATTGCTAGTATTATGACATATGTATCATTTTGTATTATAGTTTTCATTTGCTTGAGTCCTATTTGAAAAATACAAAAAGATTTTGTTTTTTTTAGAAAACTTTTGAAAAACCAAAAAGATTTTGCTTTTATTTGAGTCAAAATATGAAAAGCTAAAAAAAAATTCGGTTTTTGTTTTTGAGTTTACATGTTTGATGTGGCATATTGGTGTGCTTGGACCCCTCCCCCCCCCCCCCCCCCCCCCAATCGTTTCATTATCCATGTGGCTAGGATATTTGGTCATTATTATCGATACTTAGAATTATCTTAACCATTGTTTATATGGGGTTGTTTCGAAGTTGATATTCATTTTGATTCGACTTTGTATATATGCCAACATCGCACACATGCACGAGTTTATATGGATGTTTGACTTCTCTTGCATATTTGAATTTGGTGAGGCGTTCTTATCTCAATCTTGTCATCTATGCGTAAGTAAACTTAAGGAGAAGTGTGCATGTAATAACTGTTTACCGTGAGGATTTAAAATTGGTAAAAATGATGAGTGATTCACGAGAAAGGGCTGCGAGAGTTCAAAATTAACTCGTCGTGAAAGCCACCGTTTATAAAAGCCCAAAAGAAAATGCAATATGCTAAGAAAAGGGCCAATAAGATTTTCTCTATGTTGAGAATGCTAGAAACCTCAAAAGAACTTGAAAAGGTATATATATTGAGGGAGTTTGAATGGATTAAAAATTTAAACGGGTTTGCACAACTAATCCTAATGTTGAAACATTGACGCTATTGTTTGTGGAATCGTCAAAATTCTGGATTTGTGTGCATGTAGTATGTTTAGTTCATTAAGCTCACTCTTTAATTGTCATACGGCTATAATAAAGTTTGATGATTTATCACTATCAATTTGAGCTTCTTGATCGTTTCGATGTGTTGGAATTGTGACTCATTTGTTTTAGATTCACGCCCATTCATTCCATGTCCATGTTTGAGCACATCGGTACTATGTTTGCATGTAACTCGCATTTTTAGTTTTTATGAGTTTTTGCGTTTTTGTGTTAAAAGCCTATTGTTTTAACACTGTTTTGATTCTGTCAGGCCCTTCCTGGAATAGTTTTGTGAAAATTTTTTCACTGGGCAATACTTTATATTATTTCTACGAATCTGGGAAATTTTGGCATGTCGCGCGAAGTTGTTCAAATGACAACTCATCCCGCGCGAACGACATCTGTACTTCGTTCGAGCGACTTCCTCATCTCGTTTGAGCGAAGTCCCTGGCTCGTTCGAACGACAGGCTGAAAAATGTCTTCTGATTGGTTTGCAGTCCACTGGTTTAATTTGGTATATTTTTGGTACTGCGGGAAGCATTTCTGGACTGTTTGGTTTATATGCAGGTTCTTTTATGTTCCAAATTGGTATTTTGCATATGAGTCCGTTTATCACACCTGATTAATTTGCAATATTCTTTGTGTGATTCCTTGGTTTACTAGCTACTGATTTATCATTGCTTGATCATATTTAGCTGGTTGTTTCATGATTATCTAGCGGTTTTCAATTCACACATTGGTATGCTAGATATTTCATATTGGTTTATCTTTTCACCGAATTGTCTATTCGAGACAAAAAGAGGGAGAGATGTATGTGATGTAGGGGGAGATTTGTTGAGCGCTACTATTGATATCTGATTTACACATTGTTTGATTATATTTGTTTCAAATTGGTATCAAATAATTTCTCACATGCTTCAAATGATTTGTTCTTATTAGAAATATAAATTGGTATCATTTGTTCCTCCATACTTCACTGGGTATCTATTTGTCTGTTTCATGTGTGTATGTATGCCTCAGCGATTCGAGATTTCAAGTCTACATCACATTCAGACAGTTCATGCTTGTCGGTGCTACATATTCTAGTCCGTGTCCTGTATTTTTTATTTTGGGTTTATGGGATGGGATTTAGGCGTCATACGGCTTGACGGCCCGGTTAGACATTTCACTAGTTTAGTTTTGTCCCGGAATAGTCAAAGGGAGAGATTTGTAAGGACATAAATTTCCAATTGAGTCCCTGTATTGATTTGACTTAATTCCGTGAACAAAACTGTGTTTGTAATGTCATAGGGAGAATTTTATTTTGTCACGATCCCACTTGGTCTATGACGTATTGAAGAAATTGAAGACGTTGCGGCAAAGCTTCAAAGAATTAAATCATGCCGAAGTTTAATTGGTGCAAGTTTAATCGTCTTCAAAGTTAATTTCATTCCAAGATCACTCAGGTATGAATGCGTATAATTAATGGTGCTCGGAATTATTTTATAAAAGATAAGGATGTAATTTTTATAAAGAAAAATGTTTTTAAATGTTTTAAAAGTATTTTAAAGTTTAAAATACGTTTTATGATGATAAGCTCGTAAAAGAGTTTGACATTTTTGGATCTCTCTTTGGAAGAGACATTTTAATCAAAAAGTCAAACTTTCGCGCTGTCGTTCAAACGACATCCAATCTCGTTCGAACGAGATGGGATGTCGCTCGAACGAGTTCCTCATGTCGTTCGAACGTCACGTTTTTCGAGGCGGCGTTTAAATCCTATTTAAACGGTGTTTTCATCATAATTTCGAAAGTGTGCATTCTGGAAAACAGTTTTCGAACCAGAACATTGTTCGCATATGTTTTCTAAGGTTTAAAAGTCTTAAACACATCCTTAGAGTTTGCAAAGATCCGAGTTATCATTCTTATATGTTTAAGTGATCTTGATGCACCAAAGTTGTTCTAATTGAACATCAAAGGGTTTTGCGGTGAAGAAAAGAGGACTTCTTGTTCGACATCGTAGACGAATCAAAGCCATTCGGTGGACACCCAGACATACGTGGACGCGTGTGTTGTGATCAGGTATCGTGGATGACGGAATTTCTGCGTGGGCACTATTGAAGAACGGTTGAAGATCAGAAGGAGCGTCAAGACCCGTGGGGATCGAGTCTTAGTGTAAGGCAAATCTGTCTTTGTAAAACCATTGTTCATAGTGATTGTTTGGCTTGGGCCATCCGAGGTTGTTTTCCCCGTTTTGGATTTTTTCCTCGTACATTCGGCGTTGTGAGTATTCTTTACTTTACTTTACTTTACTTTACTTTACTTGCTTTAATCACTAGATGCATGTTTAGGTTAATCAAGATAAAACTGGTTTAAAGTGAGAATTGAGTTTTCAAAACTTGGTTTAGTGCATAATTAAAAGTTGGATTTTTTTCTGGCCACTCACAGTTTTCACAAAGGCGCTCCAGCTTTGATTTTGTTCATATCAGTTGAGCCCTAACTCAAGTTGTTCTCTCTCTAGAAACTCTCTACCTTTTCTTTATCCACTCAATGCAATGCATAATTGTAGATTGCAATCCTCGTTGCATAGGAATCATTCCATGGCGTTTTTGTTCCACTTAATCGGGGGATTTTTACCCGGTTTGAGATTGGTAATCTCCTATTCTTTTTTATTTGAGTTTTACTTTGGTAGATCCTTCGAATATTTAGTGGCTCTTGTGCTATTTCTTTGTTTTCACGGCGAGGATACCAATTATTTGAACTTATTTGGAGTTTTGACTGGTTGTTTGAGCATTTTCTCTCTTTTCAGTGGATTTTTCTCAATTTAAGGTAGGATAGTCCTCCTGTGGTTATTTTCGTGCAAATGATACTCGTCCACCATTTTTGGTTATCACATGTACATCGTTGTGTTGATAATGAGCCCATAGATGTGATTTATTTGCTATGTTGAGCTATTATTATGTTCCACATGCTATTTTAACTATTTGTCCCACATGCCAAGACAACCCTTAGTTGAGTCTCCCATGGACAATGTTTGAGGTCTCACTGAGTCATCTCAGTGAGCCGAAGGTGTTCCAGCTCCACCTCGTCCGGAGGGGGCAATGGATAGAAGGACAATGGCGTGCTCTAATCATATATGTGTTGGCAAGCCAAGGATTCATGTATTCAGATTTAGTTTCTCGCTTTATTTGTTTGGAAGTGGGTTGTCTACAGTGACACGCAGTGTGATTATTAGGCACGTGATTGTGCGTTCTCTTAAATTATTTAGATCACATGTCATACTACATTCACTTCATTTATGTTGTGCACGCACATACTTTAACGTTTTGCACAAGGGGATTTATAGGACCTGGAGGTTTTCCGTTCATCCTATCCTAGTTATTTTTTTTTATAAGAAAAAAAATACTGATGTCCAAACCAACCTGTATACAAAATGCATAGGAAGTAATGCGAAAAAGGAAATGGAGAGAACATCAAAATATCCCCCTCAAAAGTAAAGACATACGTGTACTACAGTCTACACCCAAGCTACTCCATAAAATCTAAAAAGACAAGGTGATAAGGAAAACTCCTCTTTGAGCCACAAATGCAGACAAATCAGCATTATATACTACAACTTATCTGCCTTTATCCCATCGAAACACCTTATATTCCTCTCTTGCCACAACATTCAAAAACTACAATATGGAGTTGCCCTTTGCTTAAACCTCTACTCCACGACGTCAACATCTCCACAACAAACTAGGACAACACCCAATGAACGCCAAGAGCTTTATAGTCACTTCAGGGACTTGTGTCTTTTCATAGACAATAACCTCTTCTGGGGTTTTAGAGAAAGTGGATCTTTTGTTCAAAACCTTTTCTAAAGAAGCGTCATGTATAACCTCTAGAACGTTATTTGGGCATGATTTTATTTGGCCTTCACTACTAGAGTGTCAAATGGGTGGGATCTATAGGTTTTCCATGCTTTTGCCGTTTTACTGCCAAATTTATTTCGTCCTAATGGGGCAATGATTTTGGCAAGCACATTTCATTTGATGTTGAAATATCATTATTCAACTGTCAGTTGAAATGGCACGCACTTAGCGGTTGTTCAAGTAAAAAAATGCACTTTAATCGGTGCCTTGGACCATATTATGCTTGAACAGAGGAAGTACCCTGCCACTACCTTCCATCTCAAACATCCACTCCCCCAAACGGAAAAGATACCTCCCCAACTTCCCCAAAGCATACACTTTCTCCAATTCTCAATCCTGAGGATCTCTAAATCTAAGTTTCATTCCACACTCCCTATTTCTAATTGGATGACATAATTAGCCACCGAGAACTTTTTAACCCTTGCCATGCTCAGGCACCGCTCATCCAAAGAGTCCTCCCTCCACCACACATCACGCTAAAATCTCGCTCGGTGTCCATCCCCCGAGTGGAATGTGGTATGTTAGAAAAACTCCCCCACGCATAGCCTTCCACGATAAGACACCATAAAGGAAGCGGGTGGGTTGAGAACCCCATCCATTGTTATCGAGCCCAAATGTAGCCCCAACCACATGCCTCCACAATCAGTTCTCTAGCGGAAACCTCCACAACCACTTACCCAACAACGCCTTATTTAATAATGCATTATTTTTAATACAGAGCCCCCCTACTTTCACCAATTTGCAAACCACCTCCTAATTGACAAGGAAATACTTTAAGCTCTTCCCATTCCCTCTCCAAAGAAAATCACACACAACTCGAGCATTTTCCTTACTAATGTTGGCAATAGCATAATCAAAGATAGTAAGGAGGCTTAACAAAGTGTTATTTATTAACGTCAATCAACCACCCTTTGAAAGGTAACACCTCTTCCAACCAGCAAGCCTTTTCTCTACCACTAAATCACAAATGGCCTTGGATTTAAACGTGGCCCCAAGGTGGTAAGTCCATGTAAATGAAAAGCAACGACCCACATCCAATCACCTTAAATAACTGATCACACCTAGTCCACCCCCACCCCCCCCGGCAGCATCGCACATTTCATAACAATAATTCGCAACTCAAAAACTGCCTCAAACACATCAAAGCGTGCCCAACCTCCTCACATGCCCCTCCTCCTCCCCACATTAAATAATGGTGTCACCCGAAGATAATAGTTGTGAGACATCATATTTCCCCCCACTAATCAACCCGCCCTCAAGTGCCTAAACATAAGATTGCTTGAATGAATAAGAATGGCGAGATGGGGCTTTAGACCTTTTTTATTCTTTTTCCCTTAGGAATGCGGGGAGGAACCTCCGACGTGCCATTCACTAACATTAAAAATCTGATAGTATCATTTCTTCCATCAATACCCAAATCCCATTTTGCTCAATATAAGGTCGTACTCAGTGCACAAAACTCTCGCTTTAGCAGCTTTGGAAGAGGTAAATGTCAACAAACCTTTCCCCCATTTTTAAAAAAAGTGATTCCAAGACTCGAACCCGCGACATAACGCTTTGGAAGGGCAAGCACTTGCCATCGCACTAAATCCAATATATATAACACAAAATATCCAATTCAGTGGTCATAGGTCTACTCAATTTTGAGTTTGCATATGACCCCTAGATTCACACTCCGGAATTTAGCATTCACACATTCATTAGCAACTAAAATTGCATCTAAAATTTGCCTCGCTTCTACAAATGCATTCCGAGTATATGAGTCAATGGGATCGAGCATCTTCCTCACCAATCCCTACGACGCTAATGGGCGCGAAAATCTACCGCCCCTCCTTTTGTGAGAACAAGCATGATGAAAGGCATGGAAACTTCTCTTGAACTGTCCAAAAGCATAAAAGTCACTGAATAAGCCATCACGTCATCTTGCACCACTCCTAGCACCCTTGGGAGTAAGCCATGTAAATCCATAGGAACCCGGGGCTTTACACCCTCTTAAATAATTCAATATCTCTATCCCCTTCATTAGCCTAAAATTACAAGACTTTTGCCTCCAACTAATTTCCCTCAATCATCCCACCACCACCACCACAAAAAAAAAACGCTCTCCAAAAAATCAAGAAATGATCTTAAACAACCCTAGGCAAGTAAGACTTTGTCACCACAGCAAGAGCCTCCTCCCACTCGAGAGAGATCGACCTCATCTGCAAAGAGAAGAGGTATCTTGGGATATCCTCATGGATCAATATATTGACCCCTCTTACAATAGTAAATCTATCAACTTCATCTTGTTAATCAATTGCGAGGAGTGTCCAATAATACACCACGACACTTCCTACAGGGCCACACCCCTAACCCTTTGACAATCCCCCGCCTATTTGCATCCTCCACGGGCAGTACACACCAAAGTATTGAAGAAAACACCATCCAAGCTTCTTAACAAAAAAAGAAATAGAATTGCCACCAATGAAATAGTCTAACGTCTACACAACTCTAGAGTCCTATAGGATAATCATCCCTTCCAAGGCTCCAAACAACACCAATCCACACAATGACCACTCCAGAAACTCCTTGATACCTCTATTAGCATAGAACCTATTTTGATTTCTTGCAAGCATATTACATCCAGTCTCGAGTCATGCCATTTGTAGCACAACTCATTCCCACCGAGTTTTGGCCATTATAAAGTGTACTTTTCACCATGGAGTGGCTTAAACTTACACGGTTTACGCTCAAGGTGTGTGGATAGATCGAGGACACAATTAGAAGTTATATTGTGCTTATTCTTAGGACAATTGTCAAAGTCATTGGGTTTCAACCAATGTTTTAAATCGCGGTAGCGCAGGGTGTCACGTTTTGGTTCCGAAATTGCGTCGCGCAAATAGCGCCGCGTATTGCGTAAGCAATTCATGCATTCCAGATTTTTAATTTGAAAAACATGTAACAAATATAAATAAATAAATAAATAAGCTCAAACAATCACTCCAAATCATTTCAAATATAGTCATAAAGCCATAAAGTGCTACAACATTCCAAATAAAACACAAAAATAGGACCATATTGTTCCAAACATAGGACCACATTGTTCCAAAAATCTCAAAAGGCATGAAGTTTCAAAAATAAATTAACACCAAATGAGGTTTTTCAAAAATTGTCAAACATAAAAAAAAAATAAGAACTGTGTGAATTCTTACCACAGTTGGATCGGGGTTGCCAAACTGTGGAAGGAAGAGTCTGAAGCACTGTTAATGAGTTTTTTTTTGTTTTCAAGATCGAGGCTGTTAAAAGTGATTGAGGAAGGGTTTTGTTCAGTTGGGGCTGTCAAAACTATAATAAGGAAGTTTTTTTTTTAAGATCGGGGCTGTCAAAAGTGAATAAGGAAGTGTCTGCGTTTTTTTAACCTTTGTACTTACCAAAATGGCGCCGTTTTGGTAAGCCAGAGGGTTTAAAAAATTCATGCATTGCGCGGCTATAGCGCAGATTTGCGCACGTTTGCGAACTCTGCGCTAAATCGCGCCAAATTGCGCCCGGTAACGCACGCAACATCAGCATCCCAGTTAGCAGACCCATTTGCGTTGCCTTTTCTCATCGCACAAGGCAATAGCGGGCTATTGCGTTCGCGATAGCGGGCTATTGCGTTCGCGATAGCGAGCTATTTAAAACACTGGTTTCAACCGAGAAAGTTTATTTACGGATGAAGGTCATTGGACAAGCCATCAAAGATTCCACACGATCCCAATGTGTTGTGAATTTCTTCGGTGACGAGGCACCCATGTTGCAGGTCGAACCCAAAAAAAATGTTGCTTTTTGATTCATTACATACATTCACTCTATTTTGATTTCCCCTTTAACTTTATTAATCAACTAGGGTTCATAGTGTAACAAGTAATAAAATTAGATATATAACATCTAGGGCTCATAGAGTGTAGCATTCAAATAAATGAGTAGAATATAGGGTTTATAAAAATAGAGATTCCGATTCTAAGTAAACAAAAACAAAACTAACAAGAGATTGCTTCAACAAGAGTTTTCTCCTTCGAAGTTACCAATCTTCCCTCTTCTTTTTATATCAAATATTTGAATAATCTACCATATATATATATATATATATATATAGAGAGAGAGAGAGAGAGAGAGATGGAAAGAATAACAAAAGTGGGAAATTTTGGTTTACATAGTCGACTAGGTGGTACCTTTTTTTTTTGTTTTGGGTATTTTTTACTTCACCCCTTGTTATAATAGCACACTTAGACACACTCCCTAAAAGTTCAAAAAGTAAACTTAACCCCCACTCCCGCACACGTGGACAAATGAGTTTCCCTTTAAACAATCATAATATACAAATTCATAACCCATATTTCTGTCCGCACGGGGTAAATCTAAATATTGAACTAGTAGGTATGTCTAATTGTAATTCCATAAGTTGCATTACATAGTCTCACATTGAATACAATCTACTAATCACTTACATACACTAATCAAACAAAAGGGTACCCAAAAATCAAAGAAAAAAGGTTACCCATACCATGGGCTTGTCATAAAAAGGGAACCCTTGCATCTGCCTAAGTGCATTAGTGGCAGAAGAAACCTCCTCAAACACAACCCAAGCCTGACCCTTGTGTTTCAACGTTTTGAATGCCAAAATCTCCATTATCTTCCCAAATTGAGTGAACACAGCTTGAAGAGATTTCTTCAACTCTGTACATACTAACTAACTTCAGTCCCAAATACATAAATAAAACGAATAAGAGGAATATATATAGAGTAAATACCTTCTAGTTTAATTTTCTCGTTGAGGTTGTTAATGTAAATAGTGTTATTCGGAGGAACCTCGGGGCCGGTATTCATCTCCGCCATCGTATCTCTCTCTCTCGCAGTCAAGTTGGAGCGATTTGTTTTTGCTGTCACAAATTTCGAATTTGTGTAAAAATAAGGGTTTGGGATGGGGTGGGTTTTTAAATACTCTAAAAATAAGGGCTTTGTGCGCTTTAAATAACGTTGAACACTGAAATAAGGGTCTCTTTATTCTCATCCCGGTTTTTTTAACATCAATTACATACCTCTAATACGATAGTATTAGAGGTTTGATGTTGTCATTAATACCGGCTCTTCGTGAATTACAAATTAGTGATTGTCGATATAAACATAAACGTTATATAAGAAGACAATATGGCCTCAGACTCTGAGAAGTAACCTCTCCTCCTTCCTTTTCCTTCCTTTAAATACACATACACCAGCTCCTTTGTTGTCCTGTCGATCCCCATTCTCACAACACTCTCTATTTTTCAACATAGGAAATGGCATCGGCGAGGGTAGATCTAGTTGGAGATATCGTAAAACCGATAACAATATGCATGATAGGCGCAGGAGGTTTCATATGCTCCCATCTGTGCGAGAAATAGATGTCTAATTTATGATTTTTAGTAACTAAAAGGCTATTTTTTGGTCTTGGATAACCAAAAGCCTGTATATTTTGTTCACCGACGCTTCTTTGTGCATACAGCTCTTTCATCGTTAGAGTGCTGGATTATAAATTAAAAAGCTCAAAGATTTCTTTCTTCTCTCTTCACACAGCTCTTTCATTTTTTTTTTGTTCACCATATTATACACTCTCCCACTCCATCGTTCCTCACCCATGTTTACTTAATATTATAATATGCACAACTTTGATTGTAGAGGTTGTCTGGCTATTATTTATTTTCCTTATAGTGAGCCTTTTACATTCTCTGTTTTTTTTTAATGGATTGTAATTAGAGAAGCATTGAGATTGAGTAGTTGAGTTGTTTGTTATGATGTAAATCAACAAGGTCTATTCAGGAATGTTATATTGCAACCAGGTTCACCTCATAATTTCGCTCTTCATACTGTGCAAGAGGCCATTAAACCTCAGGTTCATCCACTTCTTATACGTGCCATGCCCCACTCTCTTTAGGGCTTCCCAACTCTGTTTGTTTAATACTTTCTCCAACATATTTGGAAATTTATATTGGTTGGACTGCTGCATATAACCAACCCACTATTGGTTTTAAGGATCAGGTAAATAATGGATTAGAAAAACTCTTCAATTCAACCAAGATTAAGCTCAATGTTGAGGTCAAGTGCTTGTCGATTAATCGGAAGGCATTGTTCCAATGTCTACGATCTCTCTCCTAAGGTATCTATATCCATATATTATTGAAACCTTTGATACATGTTGTTTGTTTAATTGAAAAGTTATGTGGGTTATATATATGAATTATTTTGTAGACATATATATTCAAGCCGATGAATAGTAGCCTGAATCTGGGGAGAGTGCGATGGTTTTGTTGTTGATGGAAAATGGTGTAAGATCGTATACCACTGCATACCTTCGATAACCCTCTCCCTCTTCCTCTCATTTAAATGATCAATAGTATTGTAAATAATTAAAAATTTCATAATTGAATTCTAAACTTACAAATAATTATTCATTGGCTCCCTGACTTGTGTATTAATGTTTGTAGAGTCTTTAGGTTTAATTGTCACTTTCTTTTACATTTATAGGCGGGTTTTATGGGAAAATAATATATCCAGTGGTCTACTCTATGTTGGTCTCGCTATTGAATAAGTTCTTTTATACACTTTTGTCCCAAATTAAGGGTCCAATATTCCTTTTTGGGTCGTCTGAAATTAATAGTGCCCTTTCATTTTTTTAGCATAATCAACAAACCAAATTCTACGATACCTATTTCGTTGTTGATTGAGTGAATCCTTAATCTTTACAAAATAAATATATGAACTCTTAATTTGAGACGAATGTAGTATAAAATGTTTTAAAAAGTACAAACTTGAAATTGGAAGTTATAATAGTTTGAACTTTAAGATAAAAGTTCGTTATACAACAATGCTTTTGTGTTTCTTTTAGAGTGTATCGTTGTATGTATGAGACTATGTAATGTGGAGAGGTTCATAGGTAATATATAAATATACAAACATAGATTTGATGTATCAAAACTCTCTGTATAGCGTCTAAAAAGAGAAATCCTTATTTTTCTCTTTGACGATTCACACCATGTTCCTAGATATAAGTATTACTAGGTGTAAACCCGCGAGATGCGCGGGTTAAACTATTGTGATAGTCATTTCACAAAAATCACCCTTATATCTTAGCAAATGGTTATACTAATTGTGTTATGAAAAAAATCAAAAAATAAAAAAATTGTCAAATACAGATTAATAACATATATAATGCAAAAAACATGGAATGTATATAAATTGACAAATATACATTCCACATATTATAATCAAGTCTTTCATATAACATTAAATAATATTTGTACAAATTATGGAACTTCTATTAAAAAAAGATATGAGAACTATTTTTTCCAAATAATAGTATGAATACCAGCAAAGCTTACACCATACATAAAATGATAATGCTATAAATTTCGAGAAATAGATATTATCTCCCTCTATATAGAATACCTAAAAGCAAAGTAGATGTTAACTTGACGATGGTATCTTAGCTCCATGAAAGGTATGTTACAATCCCTTCTTGTTCTGCTACCTACGCTTATACCTGCACAAAATATTAGATAAAAGGAATGTCAAAACACTTGACAAATACAAATCGAACCGAGAATGTATAAAATTGTAAAAAGGGTACATGATATAATTATATGATTTGGATAGAAATAGTCAACAAAAGTTACTTCTGACTAAGTAGAAAATAAAATCACCATTATCCTTTTCAATTTGGATAAAACATTTTACCCCGAACTAAGAACCAAACAGCGCTAAGGCATGAACGCGATGAAGCAAATTAAGTGTGACCCATAAACCGAAGGCTATAAAAAGTGGTTTGATCTATCCTGATTATCGAACTGCCATTGCACACTTAATATAAGCAGTAGGATAAACCAATTTAACAATGTATAATGATCAAGGATAACACTTTAAGTGCAGATAGATTCAAATACTATAAGATCCTAGTGACTAATAGACATAAATCATACAAAAAAATATTCCATCATTTCTCCTTAAGAACAAAAAAAATTATTTTATATAATTCTTCAGTCCCGTATTAAGAGTCTTGCTTATATAGGTCAAACTCAGTAACAAAATAATGCATGGGTAAAAGTTATTGATTCAACCTTTAACTCAAATCGTGTGTGAATGCCTTGAAATACTAATCCAAACGATGATATGTGAAACTTACATGGGATCCAAGAAATCACCAATCAATACATTATAAAGACATTATGAGTGTGAGATAAAAGTTGGATAAAAGTGTAAGCATAAATAAGTATCAGTTTCTTTAAACTACTGAACACATGGAAACCTGAGAAATAAAAAGACAAGCACTGATACTACACATTTCTTGAATTATGGAGTCCTCAAGGTGGATGATCAATATAAATTTCTTCTTTAGAAAACACAAATAATTTACAAATGATATAAGAATGCAGTTACCAAAATTTGAAAAAATAAAGGATGTAAACAAAATTAATAACAATAATACTCTGACCGAATATAAATGAATCACAAATTAGAACAAAATTTGGAACACATACGAAAAGCCCAAACACTGGGCAGATTATAGTGTGGCAAACCAGCAAAGCTTACATCATACATACATGATAAGGCTATAAATTTCCAAGAACAGATATTATCTCCCTCTATATAGAATACCTATAAGCAAAAGTAGACGACCCGTGTACTGTGGTTTGTTCTTAAATGACTTTTTCTTCCCAGCTCCATGAAGGCTTCTCTTCTGCTTTTTCTCGCTCATGTCACTCTGAAAAAGTTCTCGCATCTCATCTATTTGCAGTTGGTTGTGCACCCACCACTTTTGTGGAGACCAAATT
This sequence comes from Sambucus nigra, assembly GCA_949130495.1. Lineage (NCBI taxonomy): Eukaryota > Viridiplantae > Streptophyta > Magnoliopsida > Dipsacales > Adoxaceae > Sambucus > Sambucus nigra. Next base: position 582,909,924 of record OX422217.1, read on the forward strand.
CTCGCAATTTCTTGACAGCCAAATGGACTCTTTGCCTACCAAATGGGCAACAAAAGGAAAACATACATACCTGTAGTGACAATTATTATTCAACACAAATAGATAAGAGAAGCGCAATCACCAAGCACAATAAGAAACATAAAATGCCAATCACACGACGGGAGATGTACGTGGTTCAGCAAGAAGCCAACGTCCACGGTGGTGCAGTCAGTATTATTTATATATACTCCGGGGAGCGATTACAGAGAATACAGTGCGTGTCTTATGCCCCAGACCTAGGATTTATTATATACATGTTTATTTTCAGGGAGTGGGGGTGTTGGACTCCCCCACGTTTTCCATCTTCTCCTGGAACACCTCTCAACGAGAACATGGGAGAAGACTCAGTCATAACCGAATTGATGTTAAGATATGAAGGGCTTAGACTTTGGACCGCTTCAATTGGGCTACTCGTCTAGGCCCGTTATTCATGTACCCACAATTGCCCCTAAGTTTGTTGGGCCACAATTTTGGGCTCAATAAATTTAAATGATTTTTCATAATGGCTCCTTTGTATATCGTACGGCTCTTCCCAAAGTTTGAGGACTGAATTAGGCGGCAAATGCTTTGGGTCCTGTGCGCGATGATTAACAACATTTAAAAGTCTCTTTTGGGCAACGTTTCATAATTGTCGTTTCAAGTTTCTCAGTGTTCTTCTATCTTCTGCGAACTTACTGCGGGTTTTAGCAATTTGTGCCCTCTTCTCCAGATCTTCATCTTCCTTGCTTTCAATCCTCTTCGTCGTTTGGACTTGTGTTCTTGCATTGTCCAAGTCAAGCTCTCACCTCGTAAGTCCCTTTTGCTCTTTCTCTGTGCTTTCTTTGAATTTGTAGTTTAGGGTCTACAAATGGCAAAGATAGGTGATAGATCATTATCCGAGTTTAGGAAGTTTTACAATATCCTGGAGTGGGTGGAGATTGAGTGCTCCTCCCTTCCTATAAATGTTAGAGAGATAGAAGGTGCCCATTGGATTCACGTCTTGTTGCTTTCTCAAGGGGGGCTTACTTTTCCTCTAAACGATTTATTCTTGCATTTCTTTGGTTATTTCAATATTGTTCCTGCACAGTGTTCGCCCAATGTATAGAAGATAATCAATGGCGTCCATAGAATAAATCAACCTTATGGCACCAAATTAGGGCTCGCTGAAGTCTGCTTTTACTATTCCTTTTCTCGCACTAGCTCTGGTGTTCTTTATCTTAAGGCCAGGAGTCCTGACAGGGTGTTGGTGGTTAACATACCTGATTCCCACAAGGACTACTGGCAAGATGGCTTTCTTGCTAGAAATTGGCAGTTCTCCCCCCAAACTGAGGGGTCGAGGTCTAATAGGTTTACTGTTCCCTTGTATAGGGAAGAGTATATAGGTAGTGTTTGCTCTGTCCTTTCAATTTCTTTATTAATGTGTGATTGCTCTGACTTCTTCCTGTTTTCTTTTCTCCAGCGAGATCGAAGAACTTGGAACCTGCTCTCAGCGAGGTTCGTCCTTCTGAGTTGGTCAAAGCTTGGAATATCAGGGAGCCCTTAGCTGACGGCGAGCATCCCCAATCTGCTGCTTTCTTGCTCGAGTACAAAAACATTGGGTCTAGCTTTATAGCGAGGTCTGTGGATAGTATACCTGAATTTGATTCTTCTGAAGAGATTGCTGTTGATCTCATTCAGTTAGACGAGGAGGAGAGCAGTTCTGAGAGTGATACCATAGGCGGTGCTGAAGGCAATTTTGGTGAGGGGAGCTCCAGTGGTGACAGTTCTTCTAATTCAGAAGAGGTTTTTGAATCCCAAGAACCTTCGAGCTCGTCCAGCAGCTCTAGTGAGGAAATGGTTCCCCCTAGGAAGACTTTGATCCAAGATGATGATGACGATGACCATGTGCTTCTTGCTCAGAGGTCGAAAAAGTAAAAATCTAACACTGGGGCTATTGCCACTGGTGCTCGGTTTATTGTTCTGGAGCAAGAGAAGAAGAGGAAAGAAGAAGAACAGATAAGAGAGAGATAGGGGGAAAAGGAAGAGGAAAGAAGATAGAAGAGAAGAAGAGGGTGGAGGAGAAGAAGAGAAGGAGAATGAGAGGGAGGAAGAGAGGAGAAAAATGGAGTTGAGGACGAAGGCTGGGCAAGCCTCAGTTCCTGTGTCCGCTTTGCCCGAGGGGGCCTCAGTTTTCATTTCTCCTCAATTGGCCCCTGTGCTGCTCGAGAGGGCAGTTCTTTCTGCAGATCGCCAAAGGGCGATGGGGTCTGATCAATTGGCTCTGTAAGCTAGTCAGAGGCTAGCCTTGGTAAGACCTTTTCCTTTTTCTAATGCTTTAATAAATTTCAGTTGTTTCCTTCTCCTGATATCTTATTTTATTTACAGTTTGTGACTGACTTCGCCGTGCTCTATCGCTCTCGCGATGAGCAGGTGAGCAGGAACAGTGAGCTGGAGCAGCAGAATGCTGCCTTGCAAGTGAGGGGCACACAACTGGAGGCTAGTCTGAAGACTACTGATGATGCCCGAGCTTCTTCTGACCTGACCCTTGTTAATTCCAATCGAGAGAGGGATGCGGCAATTAAAGATCTGAATGAGCGGAGGCGAGCCTATGACCTGGTCTGCTCGAGCAAGTTGGCCGTTGTAGAGGAGAACAAGGTGATGACCGAGCAGCTGAAGGAGAAAGAGTCTCAGGCAGACACCATTAAGGAGGACTTATATAACTCCGGGTGGGCTGCTACATACGAAGACGCCGAGGTTCAGATAGGCTACATCAGCCGTCTGAACTTCAAAAAAGGCTGAAACAAGGCCCTCATAGTTGCTGGTGTCGATGTTGCCTCTCCTTTGTTCGACGAGCACGACCCAGGTCCAAAGCCAATTATGAATGAAGTCCCTGCCCCAGTTACTAAAGGAGTTGATCCTGCCTCCCAGACAGTTCGTGTTAATGCTCCTCCTGCTCAGGCGACAGAGGTTATCACTCCCGAGGGAGGTGCTTCTACTGCTGCTGATAAGGGGAAGCATCCAGCATCTTCTGAGCAGCCTGAGGTTGCTAGTTGATTTTACCCTTAAGGTTGCTCTTTGTACTTTCTGTTTGTAATTTTCCTTTTGACCCTTCAATGTATTCCGATCCTTTTTGTATCAATGAAACAAGAAGACTTTTCCCTTTAGTGTACTGAATAATTCTATTTTTTATTGCTCTTCTATTGCTTGTAGTTGATTGATGTTGATGATTATATAACAGACACTTCTCAATTGGGAAGAATGTTGGGTCCTAATGTAAGCCCTGAAGTTCGTCATACCTTTGTGAGGATTTACAAATTACTGCGACTGAGGAACAAGCGTTTTATAGAGCAAACTGAGCTCGTTGCTAAACTGAAGGACAGGCTCCAAGAGATGGAGGAAGTTAGTGCCTTAGTCCAAGAGGAGGTGAATACTCTGAGAGCAAAGCTTCTGGATGCTTCTGAGATTAACCGGAAATTCTTTAGCAAGAGAATGAGGCTTCAAGGAGAGAGGTCTCGCGTCTTAGGGAGCATGCGTCGAGCATCGCTCCTGTAGTATTACGAGGTTCCTCCTCATCACGAGTTAAAACAGGCCCGAGCGATGTTCATTTGGTGCTGCGAGGCCCTACTCCTCCGACTGTTCCGCGAGCTGGTACTCGAGCAAGAAGTTCAGCTAGGGAAATGGAAGAGCTCCGAGGTGACGTCTAACGAGTGTATGTGATTGTTGCTGGTCTTTAAAGGGACGTCACTCGGCTGAGGCATCTATTTAAGAGAGGACCTCGGCGAGTATGGTCCAATGGTTATGATCAAGGTTGGCTGGATACTCCAAAGAGGCTAATAGAGTTTGAAGATCTCGCCTTTATCAGGTGATGGTTGAGTGCTTTGAGGGAACTGCAAATCCCAAGGAACTCGATGCTCTTGTATCGTCATGAGATTTCTCCTTCTACTTTACTACCTAATCCCTTTCGGAGAGATGATCAGTGGATCCCTATTGATGCTATCCCTCGGCAGCTATTGGATTCGGATGCGAATGAAGTCGAGGAGGAGCTAGTTCCCCATCCCGATGACGGTCGAAGAGCCTAAGTGGTTGATTATCTTGCTCAGAGGCCTCATCCTCATTAAGATTTTGCCAGTAGTAGCTTTGTATATTTTGTAGTGAAGTAATGTAATGTAGATGTTTTGGGCGAACTTGTCGACTAAACATGGGTTGTATTTGTTGTAAATGTGATGAAGTAATATAAAGTTTATGTTCTGGGCGAATTTGCCGACTCAACAAGTGTTTTATATTTTCCATCCTTCTTAGATTTTGCTTAATAACCTTGGGCCTCTCTTGGCCGACTAGATTTGTATTGTCGAGTAAGTGCCCTTCCAGTCCAGTATGCTCATAAGATACCATTTTCTCCCACTTTACCTTTTAGGTTGTGTCGTCACACTTCCTTAGGCCTAAGTGGGGCAATTGGCGAGGACACACATGGTGTTGGAGGCTTTATCCGATCAGGATTTTATTAACCAAACATTGTTTGGCAGTCAATTTTGAGTTGACCATATTGCTTAAGGATCTCCTGTAGGGCTTCATATATTGCCAAGGGCAATGCTAAGAGGTTTTTCGTGTTTCATAACGAAAACCTGAGGAGGGTGATTTCCCTGCTATAGCTTAATGATTAATGTGCCTATCACTTGGAAAGGGTACGTGAGTTATGAAGTTCATGTACTAGTTAAATGACACTTCATAGAATGCAAATGCCAAACAACTTTTATTAATGATAAGGAAACGAGTTTCCATGTACAATATAAAAAAAATCTACAAATATAATTTCTTAAGACTAGCAACATTCCATGCTCGAGGTATCTCTCTGCCCTCAAGCGTTTCTAAGTGATAGGCTCCTTGCAGATCGTCTCTTGTTATCTTAAATGATCCTTCCCAGTTTGGCCCTAACTTCCCGTCCGATGGTCTTACTGCGCGGCCCAGGACTTTTCTTAGGACATAGTCCCAAACTCGAAATGCCCTCGGATTGACTTTCTTGTTATAGTGCTTTACGAGTTGTTGCTGATAGCTCGCTAGTTTTACTAGGGCAAGCTCTCGACGTTCGTCAGCTAGGTCAAGCTCAGCGAGCAATGCTGCATCATTCTGGCCTTGGTCGACGAGGGTGGACCTCATAATGGGTAAGCCTGCTTCCAATGGGATGACTGCTTCTATTCCACATGTTAGTGAGAATGGGGTCTCCCCCGTTGCTCGACGTGGGGTAGTACGATAGGCCCATAGAATATGCGGTAGTTCATTTACCTATGTGCCTTTGGCTCGTTCTAATCGTTTCTGTAGCCCATCGATCATTGTTTTATTGGAAGCCTTGGCTTGGCCATTACTCTGAGGATAGGCCACTGAGCTGAAATGGTGTCTGATTCCGTGTTCATTACAGAAATTCTGAAAGGAGCTGCTCTCGAACTGCGTTCCATTGTCAGTGATGATGGTCATAGGGATCCCAAAACGAGTGATTATATCTTTCCATATGAATCTTATCATATCCGCGTCTCGGATGTTCGCTAATGGCTCTGCTTCTATCCATTTGGTGAAGTAGTCTGTTGCGACCAAAAGATACTTGCGATTGCCGACAGCGGTAGGAAGAGGTCCTACGATGTCCATTCCCCATTGGGCGAATGACTATGCGCTAGAAAGGGACTTTAGGTCGCTGGCGGGTTGATGGACCATGGGAGCGTGAAGTTGGCATTTCTCGCATTTGCGAACATACATTGCAGAGTCTCTTTGCATATATGGCCACCAATAACCTTCCTTCATTGCTCGGAAAGCCAATGACCTTCCACCTATATGGCTTCCACAGATTCCCTCGTGGAGTTCACGTAGTATTTCGTTGACATCCCTCGGGTGCACACATTGAAGGTAGGGACCGAAAAACGATCTCTTATATAGCTTGCCCTCAGCAAATAAGTGAAAGCGAGCAACTTTGACTCTTATCTTGTGAGCGGCCTTCTTATCATCTAGAAGTGTGCCATCCTTCAAATAGTCCCTTAGTGGGTCCATCCAGCTAGGTGTTGACTCAATTTGGAGCACCTACTCCACGTTTGGTAGCTCGCTGTTATGGTTAATACTCGGATGAGCGAGGAAATCGATGGGGATTATTCTTTTTAAATCGGAATCGATTGCTAAGCTTAGGGTTGCTAGGTTGTTATCATGGCTGTTTTGTCCTCTGGGAAATTGCTGGACATTGACTTCTTCAAAGTTAGCCAATAGCCTCTTTGTCAAGGCAATGTAGGCTGCCATCCTTTCATATTTTGCATTGTAGTCTCCACTTATCTGATTGGAGACTAATTGTGAGTCGCCAAACACCTGCAACTACTTTGCCCCCAAAGCGTGTGCCTTCTGGAGGCCGGCTATCAAGGCCTCATATTCTGCTTCATTATTGGAGGCTTCAAATCCAAGCCTAATTCCCTGCTCGAGGATTGCATTTTTCGGAGTGATAAGCACGATGCCTACTCCTGCCCCCTTTGAATTGGAGGCTCCATCAACAAACAATTTCCAGATTTCCCCTGTCGTGTGATTCTTCCCTTGCTTCTCGGGTTGAAGTTGGTCGAGAGGCTGCTCGCCTGTGAATTCTGCTATGAAGTCAGCAAGAATTTGCCCTTTGATTGCGTTTCTTGGTTGAAATTGGATGTCAAATCACCCGAGCTCGACTGACCATTTAGATAGTCTGCCCGACAAATCTGCTTTCCTCAGGATTGCTTTAAGGGGGTGCGATGTAAGGACGATGATAGTGTGAGCTTCAAAGTAGTGCTTTAACCTTCTCGAGGCAACTACAAGTGCAAAGGCGAGCTTTTCCAGTGGTAGGTACCGTTGCTCGGCTTCTAGTAAGGTCTTGCTCACGTAATAAACGGGGTGCTGGATTCCTGTTTTTTCGTACATCAATGCAGAACTGACAGTGTGGTTGGAAACGACGAGGTATAGGTATAAGGAATCTGCTTCTTGTGGTATGATGAGCAGTGGTGGGGAGCTAAGGTAAGCCTTGAGCTCGTCCAATGCCCGCGAGCAATCTTGATTCTATTCTACCGTTTTGTTTCCCTTTAGGAGCTGGAATAAGGGTTTACACTTCTCGGAAGACTTTGAGATAAAACGGTTCAGGGCAGCGAGCATGTCGGTGAGCTTCTGTACGTCACGGATAGTGCGAGGAGGTTATACCCTATTCACTGCATCGATCTGGTCTGGTTTAGCTTCGATGCCTCTCTTACTAACCCAGTACCCAAGAAATTTTCCTGACTGGACACCGAAAGAACACTTGCTCGCGTTAAGTTTCATTCGGTACTTCCTGAGGATTTCGAAGGTTCTTGATAGGTCTGAGAGGTGGTCTACTTTCTTCCTGCTTTTGATGAGCATATCGTCAATGTAAACTTCCATGGTGTCTCCCATTTGATCTTTGAACATCTTGGTGACCAGTTGTTGGTAGGTTGCCCCTGCGGGCATGACCTTATAGCAGTATAATCCAACGGTGGTGATGAATACTGTCTTGTCCTGGTCTGGAGCATACAGATGGATCTGATGATATCCCGAGTTTACGTCCAGAAAACTCATCCTTTCGTGGGTTGTTGTGGCGTCCACTAGCTGATCGATTTTTGGGAGAGGAAAATTGTCCTTAGGGCATGCCCTGTTAAGGTCAGTGAAGTCGATGCAGACTCTCCATTTTCCGTTATTCTTTGGGACTACTACTGGGTTGGATAACCATTTGAGGAATTGAACTTCTTGAATGGATCCTGCATCCAGCAGTTTTTCAACTTCTTTTTCCACGGACTTTGCCTTCTCGGGCGCAGTTCACCGTGCTTTTTGCGTGATCGATTTGAAGGTGGGGTTGGCATGTAGTTGATGACAAACCACACTAGGGTCAATCCCAGTTAGCTCGTACGGTTCCCATGAGAAAACATCTACATTGCTTCTCAGTAGAGTCGTCAACTCCTTATGTTCCTGATCTGTGAGAGAAGCTTCAATCAAGGAAACCCTATCGTTGTTGCTACCTCCAGCTGTAACCTCTACCAGGTCCTCGACGACCCGTTCGGAGGGGAGGAGCCTGGTCTCCTCTACTTCGGGTCTTCCGTACTTTAACTGCTATTTAGAAGGTGTCAGACCTTCATGTTCTTTAACTTTCTCACTGGGCTTGTCGGCCTTCCTTTCTGGTCTTGGGCGGATGGCCGCTATGAAGCACCTTCTCGCCATCGCTTGGTCGCCATGAATCTTTATTACTCCTCACTCGGTCGCATATTTGAGCTTCTGGTGATAGGTCGAGGAGACTGCCTTCATTGCGTACTGCCATCCTCTGCCGAGGATAGCCTGGTATGGTGAATCAATGTCGACTACCAGAAACTCAATCATCTTAGAGATATTTTCGGCCCTTACTGGAAGCACGATCTTTCCCAAGGGAATAGTTACTTTTCCAGCGAAACCAACTAAAGGGACAGTAGCTTCCTTTAAGTCGACGACGCTTAACTTTAATTTTCTGAATAGGTCGAGATACATTACCTCGGACGAGCTTCCTTGGTCGACGAGCAACTTATCGACGTCAAAGTTAGCTGTCCTGAGAGTAATGATCAAAGCATCATGATATGGGGTCCTCACTCCTACCAGATCCTCATCTGTGAACACGATATGCTTACTGTAGTTGACGTCGTTTGCTCGCCAACGCTTTCCCGATTGTGTCTTTGCTGGATCGATCTGAAAAGCTTACATTACCGCTGTAAGCTTCTTTACCTCCATTCGAGCTTAATTTCCTTGAATCTATTTTATGTCAGATGCCCCATGAATTACTGCGAATTCATGGCTAGCGCCGTCTTTGAGCACGTTGTCAGGCCTTGCTTCTTTATGGGCAGCAACTTTCTCTGCCTTTTTTCCACGAATTCTTTCAGATGCCCAGATTGGTCCAGTTCTTCGAGGTGGGACTTAAGAGCCTTGCAATGCTCAGTCTTGTGTCCTCCTTCTTTGTGAAAAGCGCATCTCAGTGCGTTATTTCTCTTTGAGGGATCTCCTTCCATCTTACTGGGCCACTTAATAAATGGCTCGTCTTTGATTTTTGTGAGAATTTTATAAATTGGTTCTCTGAAGACGGTGTTGACTGCCTGAAATGCTTTTGCCACATCATTACCACCTCCATTCTTAGAGCCATTCTTGCCCCCATTCTTTCCTCCTTTCTTCTGGTTCTCAGTCTTGTCACTACCCTTGGCAGCAAGCTTGGTTCGACTGTTTTCTCCTGTGCTGAGGTGGGTCACATCCTCCACCTTGGCATATTTATCGATGCGGGCCATCAGGTCGTCGATGGTCATGGCCTCCTTCTTTGTCAGGGACTGGTATAGAAGGGAATAGCTGGGTAGCCCAATTTTAAAAGAGGCCACTGCCACTTGCTTCGAGCAGTTCTCAACCTCGTTGAATAACTCCCAATATCTCTTAGCATAATCTCGGAGGGTCTCTTAAGGCGTCTTTTTCATTATTAGTAAAGCATCCATCCTTTTAGGATGGGAGCTACTAGTAATGAAGCGGGTCGTAAAGAGCTCGGCCAGGGACTTGAAGCTTCTGATGGACCCGTGGGGGAGACTTTCGAACCACTTCTGCGCCACATCATGCAGGCTCGAGGAAAAAATTCGGCACATTAGTGCGTCACGATGGTTCTAGAGGGTCATGGCTTGCCTGTACTGCCTGACGTGATCAATGGGATCAGTTTTACCATCATAAATCTTTAACCTTGGAATAACAAATTTCTTGGGGGCTTCTTCTTCTATTTCCTTTGAGAAAGGTGATTTCATCTGAGTTTTGAGAGCTCGCCTAGCGAGTTCTCGGGTTGACCTGGTGCGCGATGCGCAGGGTGTTGGTCCATCTCCCTTCAGACCAGACTTCGTATGTTCTCGTTGTTGTGAGCTGGGCTCCTGCGATTGCGAGCTAGTCGCAGTTGCTTGAGCAGGTCATCCTTTGACTCGTATTCCTCAACTTTCTGGGACTCGCGTCTAGGGCTCCTTCCTCGGCTGCGAGACTTGCTCGCCTGAGGGCTAGGGGTGCGGTATGGACGTCTCCTGGTGCCACGATGGAGCTCTATCTCCATTCTTTCTAACCTTCTTTTGAGGCGAGCATTCTCAACTTCGTGCCTGCGAGAAGACTCCCTTTGCTCTTGAAGCCTCGCCTCATAAGCATCGATCAACCTGGACATTTGTGTGGACCTCGCTGGTCCTTGGCTTTCTTCTGAGGCTGGCCTTTCTAGGTGAGCCCTCTGATCTGAACACCGAACTTCAGATCTGATCCTGTGAGGGGCAAGTTCCTCTTGGATGTCCCCTGCCTGAGGAACATTACTACTGTGACCAGACATTTCAGATTTTTTTTTGGTGTGGGATTTCTCAGGGAAGATAAACGTTCCCACAGACGGCGCCAATTGTAGTGACAATTATTATTCAACACAAATAGATAAGAGAAGCGCAATCACCAAGCACAATAAGAAACATAAAATTCTAATCACACAACAGGAGATGTACGTGGTTCAGCAAGAATGCCTACGTCCACGGTGGTGCAGTCAGTATTATTTATATATACTATTTATATATACTCCGGGGAACGATTATAGAGAATACAGTGCGTGTCTTATGCCCCAGACCTAGGGTTTATTATATACATGTTTATTTTCAGGGAGTGGAGGTGTTGGACTCCCCCACGTTTTCCATCTTCTCCTGGAACACCTCTTAATGAGAACATGGGAGAAAACTCAGTCATAACCGAATTGATGTTAAGATATGAAGGGCTTGGACTTTGGGCCTCTTCAATTGGGCTACTCGTCCAGGCCCGTTATTCATGTACCCACAATACCTAATGGAGAAAATCAAGAGACATCAAAGTCTTTTTAGTTTTCAATGGTTGTGCTGGAATACAAAGTGTCAATTAACCTACAGAACGCCTAACATAATAGCAAGTCTGGGCCACCTGGATGATCCACTCTTCAGTTCTCTCTCCCTCTCCTCTCTCCTCTTTGCCCACTCCTTCATTTTTTTAGAATACGAACCCTTCAAGTCCTTCATATTATTGTTGGCTCTCTCCCTCCTCATCGGCCCCTTCACCCCCTCCTCCCTCACCACCGGCGACATCCGCGTCGGCCTCGGCCCCTCAATCCCTCCCCAAAATGAACAAACCAATAATCCCATAAACACCACCAAAAAATCCTCTAATCGCAAATCCAAATCTCAAAAACCAGAATAATTAGTTCCTATTTTAGCTCCCGTTGCCGTCACTCGGAAAGAAGAAAAGATTGTAGAACGGGTTGGTGGTGTTGTTGAGGAGGAGAGAGTGGAGCGAACTCATCTGAAAATACATTATGAAATTGGTTTGGGGTTTCTTTTGATGGGTATGGGGTAGAGAGAGAGTCGAGGAAGAGAAACGATAAGGGTAATGGCTAACGGCTTAGGGAAAAGAGAGAGAAAGGCAGTGCACATAAATGACAGAGTGCTGAGAATTTTATGTTATAAAACCTCTTGGTTCTCTTGAGCGACCGTGCCGCCTCATATTTTAGAGTATATAAAAATTATAGAGTTGATTTAACACGTGGATAGCCTCTTTGTTGAGGAATCATAAATGCCTTGTTTTGCATTTTATAGTAGTAAGAGATTCTTTCTTTTTGTCTCTCTCAACCAATCTTTTTCTTTGAAATTGGATAGAGATCTTATTTTAGTTTAGCTATATGGAATTATTACGTCACTGTCATCATATGAGTGTTAGTAGTATTTTTTATACATGTTTGAGGTTTAGGTGGTGATAGATTTGTTTTAAAATTATGTTATCAGGTCACTATCATAGTATGAATTATCACATTACTATCATCATATAGCATATCTGTTTTAAAATTATATTAATCCATTTTTTAATTTCTATACAATTAAAATTAATTTTTATTCTACCTATTTTCCTATGATTTTGATTTGGTGGATTAGGAGAGAGAAAAATATCTTCATGTATCTATTTTTTTTCATAACTTTGAGAACTTATGCGTTCTTATTCTTTTAAATCATTTCCCTCCATCCATAAAAAAATCATACGTTTTTACTTAGTTTTTATATTTTTTTGCACAGGAGTACATTCAATTCTCGAATTATATTTACTACATATTTATTACTACAAAGTTAAATATGTTTTTAAGAACATTATAAATATGGCATTAGTTGTCAAGCAAATAAGAGGCTTTTACTTCCAGTTGTGTAATTCAAGATTCGTTTCACCGTCATGACTTCAATCTCTTCCTCTTCTCAAATCTCTGAACGCTTTAAATTCTTTCATATTAAAATATCATGTATAAATCTCCTCCACCTCTCCAATCTCTATATATCCGAATTTTCCACAAACCAAAAGCACAAAGAGAGGTAGGTGTAAACCGCACATCCATATGCTCTACAGTTCATGCCCATGTAAAAGCACAAAGAGAGGTATGTGTATGTCCTACAAAGTTCCATCCATATGATCTACAGTTCGAGGACACTCTATTATCCTTTATTTTAAGGACTTAACCCATCTTCTTCACCTACCTTCATTTATTGGCATGTATTTATGTATTTTCATGCATCTCAAGTCATTGAGACTGAAATGTTTGTTTAAGATATTTATGGCGTGAGTTTCAATTCGACCACGGACTACAAACATATTCATAAGGCTGTAAGTTTTAACATTCTTCCCACATCTCATGAGTCCTCTATTCACGATGATCAGTTAGCCTTTACCAATCCACCATCGTCCCTCATTTACATCAGAAGCAGCACATCATGCTCCACCACTTTGTTTAAGGGCCTCCCTCTCTCTCTAACACCACGCGCACACAACAAAATTTATCCTCTTTGAGTTTTTATATGCTTCGTCTAACAGTGGTATTAGTCTTCGACAAAGATGTCTTTGAGTTTCGATATGATTTTGTTGTTGAATTTTATTTTTTCACTAGGTTTCATTTGGTGTCAGATTCACGTAGTTTATTCTTCCTCTATTTCGATTTGAATACTCAAATTGTATCTTAATAGTTTTACCGGACTTTCACCACTGAAAATCATAGAGATGGAATCAAATCATGTAAATTCCATTTTATAACAGATTTTGGTTTTGTTACGAACAGATGGAAACTTGGAGACATGCAGAGACTATTATACAGATGATAGTAAGGAAGAAGAAGAGGTTTTTTTGTAAATTTTATTCAGACCCTTTATGGGAGGATTATATTCAAAATTCATATTTTTGTTACAATAAGGAAAGAAATCTGGAACTACAAGTTTTTGGTATTTTTATAATTGTTCCCGTATACAATGTCATTTTTTTAGTACGAAAAATAGTATTGTAAGCTAATTGTGATATTTGAATGGATGAATTTAATTTCATTTCTTCTGTAATTTTGCTATTATTTTTCAAATGGGATTAGCAAAGGTCATTGGAGAATCTTTCTTCTTTATTAGTTGAGGCCCCTTGCATTGTTTAAGTTCTTACTATGCATATGGAATTATGTTCAAATGGACAAAAACTATCCTTTACAGATCATACCTTTTGAAGTTTATGCTAAATTGGACTTTCGTTTTTAAAAAAAAATAAAAAAAAATAGAAATAAAAAAATAAGTTATCAATAATATGCGAAATAATCAAGGGACTATAAATTTCCACATTATCAACCACGACTTCTTGATTCTGACTTCAAATGGATTTTATGCCTAAAAGAGGCAACTTAGTCGGATCAATATTGTAAAATAATTCTTAAACATCATAGAGCGGAGGTGGACATGATCGTTGGTTGAAATTTATTTTCGATATAATGTGCTTTAACCTCAAGAGTATTATGCCAGCTTTTTCATGCCCTTCCTCTCTTCATTCATGGTATAAATATACAACTAATTTTATAAAGTACATATTTTATTTTATTTATTATATTCATTTGTAATTTTCAGTACATTATTTAATAGTTAAGATTGTTCACTATGGATTTAAATTTATAAATTATTCACCCAGAAGGTTTGAAATGTTTCTTCATAGTTGGTTCCTTATTAGATTAGTTTACAAATGAGTCGATGCATTTTTAAGAAATTCTATAATGCGCTCGCGCATCGCGCGGGTTACATGCTAGTTACCCACAATTATCCCCCCTACTTCGTTTATAATTATTTAGTCTTGTTTGATTTGTAATTATAACTATATTTTCAATATATAATTATAATTTTAATAAAAATTTATATTTGATACATTTATTTTTAAATGTTGAATTATAATATTTTTGTATTATAATAAATTTTTTTTAGAAAACAGCAAAATGGTGTTTTATAACTTCTGTTTTTATTTTTCAACTCAGCCTTATTCATTATTAATATTTTAATGCATTTATACCTTAATATATTATATACACACATAATACATTAATATGTCTATTTTGGTGTTTTTTAGGGAAAATCAATCCTCCCTTGCTCATGTTATGGATGCCTTTTTTGAATATTCTCAATGTTCTGGTTAGATAATTAGTCCAAATAAATGCAGTGCTTATTTTGGAAAGGATGCTTTGCCTAGGAAAAATGAAATTTGTTCTCAACTGCAAATAAAGGAGGGTGATCACCCTTTCATATATTTAGGGGTCCCGATTTTTAGAGGCAAGCCTAGAAGTAGACATCTCCAATGCATTGATGATAAAGCTAAATCTAAATTAGAAGGATGGCAAGGAAATATGTTATCTATAGTTGGTAGATTGGAGCTTATAATATCTGTGATTGAACCAATGTTCCTTCATAGTTTTATAGTTTACAAGTGGCCGATTTTTCTTCTCAAGAGGGTGCAAAAATGGATTAGAAGCTTTATGTGGTTTGGTTCAATTTTAAAAAGGGAGATAGTGGTTGTTAGCTGGAAAAAATGCTGCTCTCCCTCAATTGAAGGGGGTTTGAATTTAAGGAGTCTTATTTCTTTAAATAAGGTTGCTCTCATGCAAAAAGCTTGGAATTCGGTTACTAATCCCTCCATTTGGTCTGATTTTATCAAGGCTAGGTTTAATCCTTTAGGAGATGAAGGTTGCTATAAAATAAGTCCAATCTGGCAAGGATATAAGGATGCTTTTACTGCGATAAAACTGAATGCAGAATGGCAAATTGGTAATGGTAATACAGTGCATTTGTGGACTGATAATTAATTGGGAACTTCAATTTCTCAATTAATTGATGCTGCCCCTCAAAATTTGGATCTTCCTCTAGCTGACCTCCAAGACAAATTAATTTGGCCTCACTCTCACAATGGTTCATTCACCTTTAAAGATGCGCATGATTTCTGTAGAGTCAAACAAAATTCAAACAAGTTGTTGGATCTTGTTTGGCATAGCCATATTCCTCCTCGAATTTCTTTTACCGTGTGGAAATTAATTCATGGAAAATTACCAACTCAAGATATCCTTCAGTCGACTGACTTCAAGTTAAGCTCTCGGTGTGAGCTTTGTAAGTCAGATGTGGAAACCATGCAACATATTTTCATTGATTGTAGTTTTCCTCGAGTCATATGGGAGTGGATTTCAGACATTTTTAAAATCAGTGTGTGGGAAAATTCAATCACAAAACCTTGGTGTAAGGTGATTAGCAGAAAATTTAGCCCTCAATTGAGAAATATTTGGTTTGCTTGTATCTTAGGGGCAGTCGATATTATTTGGAGGGCTAGTAATTAGATAATTTTTTATGGTACATCTCCTTCATCTAATTCATGCATCAATTCGTTGAGAAATATGATGTCTTTCATGGGCAGATTTTGCAAGGGCCATATGCATAATGTGGTTTCTAACCTGGTTATTCTTTATTTTTTTAAGATAAAATGCAAAATGAGAAAAGCTCCTAAAATCATTTAAGTTAGATGGTACCCACCCCTTAGAGGATGGACTAAATTAAATACTGATGGGATGTCTTTAAGCGATCCTCACTTGGCTACTATAGGCGGTGTTTTTCAAAATTGTAGAGGCTTTGTTCGAGGGGCTTTTTGTGATAATATTGGCCATCACACTGCTTTTATGCAGAATTGTACGCGGTTATTTACGAAATTGAAATTTCTTGGAAGTATAAATGGCTCAACTTGTGGTTAGAAATAGAGTCCATGGTTGTTCTTCAGTGCATCCAAAACGAAAATTTTAAACCTCCGTGGCAATTGAGAGTTAGATGGCTGAACTGCAGACTTATCATGTCCCATATGAATTTCATTTGCTCTCACATTTATAGGAAGGGGAATGCAGTGGCTAATTTGTTGACTAAAATGGGGACTAGTAATTCTGAGATGCGACGGTGGTGGTCTGCTCCCTCTGAAACTCACTCTTTGGTTGCCAAATACCTGTCAACTTCACCTTATTTCAGATTCTCTTAATTATATATTGCTTGTTGTTGTGTTTTGTTTGAGTCTTTGGGTCATGTCCCAAAGATTTAGTTGCTTACAACCTTTTGGCTACTTATATAGCCATTTAGTGGTTATCATATTTTTCGAAGGTTTGGTTGTCATGCCCCCTTCTTTTCTTGTAAGCCACTAAGAGGGCTCTTCTCTTTTATTCTATTTAATAAACGCTCGAGGGATCATCCCTATTGAAAAAAACATTAATATGTGTATAATTCTTACAAATAAAAAATATATATGTACATGTACACAAAATTACGTATATTTATATTTTTTAAATTATATAATATATTAAGATCTATATGTTAAATAATATTATCAATAAATACATGATACTTATATATAATTTTATACATGCATTATTAATGCATGAAATAATATAAAATATACATATAGTACATATGTATTAAAAGAAATATTATCAATTTAGGTATGTATATAATATACATATAGTGTTCTAAAAGGCGCGCCTAGGCTTGAGGCTGGGGCGAAACGTCACGCCGTAAGCTTTTTACGCCTTATTCTTGGTAAAAGGCTTATGGCACATTTTTTTAAAAACAAAAACGCTCGAGTGAAATGATATCTCCTTTTAATGACTTTTTTTTAAACCGGATCAATGTTTCATTCAAAACAATCAAAAGACAAATGGTATCCCAAAAAAATGCGCATTTTTTTTTCTTCTTTTTCTTAGTATTTAAAAAAATAGTACTTTAGTTTGCATATTTTCAGACATATATTTAAGGGATGTATCATTTTAGTATATTTAATAGTCTTGTTATAGTTCATAAATGTTAAAATATATTAAAAAAAGGCCTAAACGCCTTTTCACGCCTAAGGCCCGCATAGGCTTCTAAGGCTTAAGGTTTGACCTCCACACCTCGGTTACGCCCCGTGTTTTTAAGAACCTATTATTTTATTGTGAATTATACATGCAACATATATATATATATATATATATATATATATATATATATATATATTATGTATGCATATTTTTATATCTATATAACTATATAAAAATTACTGCCACAAATCGCGTGAGGCTGATGCGTGGCATCTGACATAAATGTAACAAATGACTTAATTATTAGAGTTTCGCTCCCTAGAAAACACAACAGTTGAATCAATTCCAATTTGGCCTGCTATTCTTCTTCCCCTCAACTACTTTCGCTCTCTTGTACATCCCTCTTCCGTCTCTTTGTATTCCGAGCTCCCTCTATCTACCCGATTTCTCCTATATATAATCTTAAACCTCTATCTATCTATCTATCTATCTATCTATCTATCTATCTATCTATCTATCTATCTATCTATCTATCTATCTATCTATCTATCTATCTATCTATCTATCTATCTATCTCCACACTCACCCGTGCCTCTGTGGTAGAAGAAAATGGTTATCCCACAACCTCTTCTCAAATGGACATGACCGGTACAACTAGGATTTCATTTCTTGATCATATGTTGAAAGTCAGTATTTTATTTTACCTAATCAACATTTCTTTGTTTGCCTCCATTAAAAATACACCCATTTGAAACATTTTATGAGCTTCCATTTTCTAAAATTACTTATGACTTTTCAGATTCTCTCTTTGAATTTTTTAATGTAAAAGTCTTATATTTGAGTTTGGTGTGATGCTAATTAGTGTTTATGTATGTTTGTATAAGCAACTTGCTTCGCACAGATTATTCAATGTGTGTGAGGGCTACAGGTCTGAGATAGGTTTTTATTACCATCGTTTCTAACTGACACTGTTTGGAGGTTTCTTTCATGGTTTTATTACTGTCACTCTTAATTTTTTTTTTTGTGATACAATTTCAGAAATTTTTAAAAAAAAGTTCCTATTTTTATTTAGGTGGATTCCATTTTTTAGTTTAATTTCTAAGCTTTCATGAAGGTGTATGCGTGTGACCGCAAAACATCATTGGTGAGTCTCTTATTATTTGTTCTCTCTTTCTCTCAAATTATGTTAACATTGATTTTAATAAGATGAACAATTTTTTTAGCAATGATAAGAATGGAAAAAATTTGTGACGGGTATAAAATATTACCCTGACAGTGGATAAAATTCATAATATTGACTTTGGGAACAAAACAGGAACCCGATGACCACCTCGGCTGATGAAGGGCATTTCTTAATCATATTATGTTATCACTCTTTTTTACTTATTGGTTCTTTAAATTTAATCTAAAGAAATAAAATTAGATGTGTTAAATATTTATGTTATTTCAATTGGCGATTCTGAATTGGTTTGCTAACAATTAATTTGTACAGTTTCATAGTTATATATATATATATATATATATATATATATATATATAGAGAGAGAGAGAGAGAGAGAGAGATACGTCGTCTCATGTAAGGACTTCTTATGGTGCCGGTACATACCATTTTTTTAAAATAGTAAAATAATAATTTTTTTTATGAAATGTCATGGATATGATCTCCACAGTGAGAAGATCATCTCCAATTTTTTTCATCAAAAAATTCAATAAAAAAACTGTTGAGGTGAGATGATATGTAAAAAATGGTATAAATATGCATTTTCGACCGTTAAAATGTTGGCGATCATCTCAACCCTTTTTGATTGATTTTTTTATGAAACTTCATGGGTATGATCTCGGTTGTGAGAAGATTATATCTATGAAGTTTCATAAAAAAATTCAATCAATAAAGTGGTTGGCGCCGACCCAACATTTCAACGGTTGAAAATGAATATTTGTACCATTTTTTTTGCATATCACCTCATCTCAAAGGGTTTTTTATTTAATTTTTTTATGAAAAAAATTGGATATGATCATCTAACCGTGGACATCATATCCATGAAATTTCATCAAAAACTTCATTTTTATACTATTTTAAAAAAATGGTATGCACCGGGTTGTGCACCATAAGGAGTCCGTACAAGAGACTTTTATGTATATATATTCGGCCACACATTGCGTGGCCTTCATGCTAGTATATATATATAGTTAAACTCCCTGACACACCTCATTAAATATACATAAAAACACATGATATATTGATGCATATATGATGTATGTATATATGTATGTATTCATGTAACATGTATGTATGGAAGTTTTATGTGTATATATATATGTGTGTGTGTGTGTGTGTGTGTATACATGTTTCTCAAAATTGTCAAATTTTCAGAATATCGTATTTAAAAACAAGTTTACCAAACGCGCACCAATATTTATAAACACAAAAAATTAAATTTTAAAAGTGTATTTAAAAACATTGTTTAAATCGGATTTTCTGAATATATAATCAAACGAGCCCTTAATCCACCCAATGGTTTGGGTTTATATAAAAAAATTAGTAATAAATATAGAACCTTAGTTTCCATCTTCCACCACCAAAAAAACATCCGGGAATCCACAATAATGTTTCGTAAGGAAAAAAAGGAACCCTTTGAAACACTTGTGTGTGAATTCGTTGAGTCCATGTTGTTTAGTTCTTGGAAAACGAAAAACTAGTTTTTTTTCTTCTGAAAAGTTAGGTGTAAGTGATAATTTCCTATAGTGTTTCTATCCAATGCACACAGGCTATATAAGAAATAAAACACTCAAGAGAAAGGATCAAAATCACATAACACAGGAATATATTTGGTCTGGCAACGTGCTTACGTCCACGGAGTTTGGGATTTCTCTTTTATTAATTTAGAGAACAGGTTGGCAGAGTTGTAGTCCTGCTCGACGTTATAGTCTCACGTGCTCCTCCCCAAGAGGGTCAAGTTTATATTTATAGAGGAACTTAAAAGAGTCCTAAGTTCTGTCAACAGTTATTCCTAAAAGCTGAGACTTATCTCTTATCAATTTAAGTCGTCCCAAGGGATGTACATGTGGGAGTACTATATGACATGGATTCTCAATTGACTTGATACGCAAGGAACTTGTGGGTCCTTATTGATCACGTGTTGTTCATGTGCCATCATAACTCTAGCCCCATAATTGCCTCCAAAGCTCAGTGTCGCTTTGAGGTCGTTGGGATTTGTTGGGCCTTAGTCGACTATCGATTTTGACAAGTCGAACTATAGCATTTGTCAGTTTGATTGTTAGGCAGTTTTGTAAATATCCCAAAAATTGAAGGGTATTTTGATCGTTGAGTGCTCCAAGGGTACGCTGGTAAATATTACCCCTTTTCTCTTTCTGGTAGTGAACCGTCACTTGATCAATCGTCACAAGCTCGTGCAATCATCATTTTTTCCGGGGAATCATAATGGTACTTCCAACTACAAGGCGATGGTTCCCACCCCTTTTCCCATTTCAGTTCATTTGAAAATCTTATAATCTTCGATTTTTCTAAGGAGAGCTGGTCACTTTCTTCTCTTCACTGTAAGTATTTCTTCGAAACTCTCTCTTCATTTCATTCTTCACCACTTTTTTCTGTTTAGTTCTTTCATTGATCTTGTGATCTTTAAACATGGTGTGCATTATTGATGAGAACACGTTGGGAGAATTTATACTTAAACATCGAATCCCCCTATGGGTATTAATAATTAGTTGTGCGTGCAAATTGAGTCAAAATTAAATAGTATCCAATCGTACAATCAAACACACAGAAGAAGAATAAAAGGAAAAATCCCTTTCGGGTAAAACCTACATTTTTGCATTGTTAAGAGTTTAACAGATACAAGCCGACTTACAAACTACTTAGAGCTCCACTAAGTATAACGCGATGGTCTTTAAATCTTCAACAAATATGACACAGTCCATCACTGTCTACAGGAATCAGCTATTCCCCTTGTATCCACTGATCAGCCTCAGGATTACGGAATCCTTTTTTCTTCAGCCGTAGAGCCTCGGCTCCACAAATCAGTAATAGAGTAAACTCTACAAGAGTTTGATGCAGTATTTGGAAACTTGGGTTTGAAAATCAACAAATTATTCTAGGAGATGAGTGATTTAGAACAGTAAAACTTTTTTTAAAGAAAAAAAAATGAAGACTTTTGGTGCAAGTATAACAGTTGATTTTCATCCCGAAAATTGAGTAAAACAAGCCAAAATAATCCTTCTTTATTATAAAAACACAAATTTCGAGGAGGCAATTTTGTTTGAAAGAAAATGGGATCTCGTTCGAACGAAAACTATAGGTTGGTTTTAATGAGGTTCAATCTCGTTCAAATAACAAGCCTATTTTGTTCGATCGACCTTCCAACGAACTTCCAACGAGAGTTGTTCTGTTAAACAGAGACCTTCTCATTAGATGCTCGTTAAAATATCATTCTAACAAAAATTTCATTTCGTTCTAACGACTTTAGACTTCGTTCAAATGAACTACGGAGTCCATTTGAACGAATTACGGAGTTCGTTCTAACGAGGTCTATATCTCGTTATAGCGAGATTAAAAATAAAAAAATTATTTTTAAAAATCATTTTATCAAAAATGCCTTAAGCAAAAAACAAACATCCCATAATGATTTGACCGAGTAAAATAAAAAACACAAGTTCGTATACCTCCATAAAGTGTTCGTGACGATTCCAGCGGTTGAATCTCGAACATGATGCTCAGTCACTAACACGTCTTCAAATGATCACAAAGGCAAATGCGGATGTAATAATCGGTTTGTAACTCCGATTTGTAACGGGATACGCCAAAATGACTAAGCTATGAGCAATTATAAAATCTTTTTCTTACAAATATCCCCATTTGGCTATTCCTGTACAAAATAAATACTGAAACCTAAAATAAAATAAAACCCTTAAGACAATGTATCCTAATGTCCTTCCCAACCCAAAAGGAAATGACATTCGAGACTTGTCTTTAATTAAAATTCTTCATCGTCTATAGTCCATGAAATCATCATCAAAGGTGGAAGAAACCTACATACATGAAACAAAAGAATACCGTGATATGTTCGACTTTTGAAAAAAATAAAACTCCCCCTCAATTTGTTCTCCCCCTTTTTGTTTGTAATAGACAATGGGTAAGAATCTAAGAATGAATCACTAGCATCACATGAATCCAAAAGAAATAACATCACAAAGATAATCAGTTAAGCACATGCGATGAGGTTTTTAAGAGGCAACCCAACTATTTTTTAAATTTTAAAATTTTTTCAAAGTATAGAAAGTACAAAAGGTATATATAAGTACAAAACACATAACACCGTGGAATATCACTAAAATAATCGAATCATGAAAATGGATCCATAAGCATTCATAACATAAGGGCACGAATTCAATGAGATACTTGTAAAGAAAGAACTCAATTTCAACCTTAGGTGTAATAATATTGAACTAAAATGAAATTAACGTGACTTATGCAACATGCTATGAATTTAAATGATTCTCAAATCAATAATGTCAAACTATTTAATGCTTTTCAAGAGAGTCTGTTGTGCAAACCCATTGATCTTCTACTATATAACACCCTCAAAATCTCTCATATATATATATTTACTTTCAAATATTGAAGAATGCTCATATGTAGTGAAGCATCAATGAAATAAAACAATTGGCATTCGCACTTATGCATTTGTCTTTCGTTAATATTTTAAGCTCTTTTTGCAAATGGTGATTTTAAACGTAAAAAGAGTATTTTTGCTCTTTCGTATCACTTTCTATTGCTTAATATATAACAATCTTTACGGGAAACGAAATTTAACAAATGGTTCTTACAAGCATAACTTATCTCCATTTACATTTGGTTCATTATTAAGCACGATTAAGATGAGAATACCGTATTCGACATATGATAAGTAAGCACAATGTTAATAAATTTCGTGCACGTATGCAATAATTGTGATAAAAGAGTCTAGCATGAAGAAAGTAATCATCAATGATCAATAAAATGCTATCCATGCATTATTAAGCACACTAAAGAAATGAAGCCATGTCTCAAACGTGATGGAATGTAGGGGTGATCCGAATATCTTAAATGCACATCCATATACGGTGAAAAATGAAAATACAAAAATCTTTTTATCTTTTTCAACAATTTTATCAAAAATAAAACCTTTTTGGAATTTTTAAAAGTTTTTCTTAAAAATAAAAAATATTTTTGGATTTTTCACGATATATCAAAAGAAAGAGCATGACAATACAATAATAATGCAATCTAGCAATAGGGACAAAAGACATGAACATGGTAATTACCCTTTACTAGATAAAATACACAAACTCAATCATTGGTCTAGGAGGTGTTCTCAACAGGAATAGGCATCCTTTGAAATTCCTCTATCAAACTATGCGAAGATTTGACCAAAAATGCTACTTGCTCTCGAAGACTCCCAAAATCTCTATGATCGTGTGTGGGACTGTGAGTAAGAACACATGTAGGAGAGTGCATGCGTGAACACGTGAGTGAATTCGTATGGAAGCATATCGGGAAACACGCAGGTAAAAACTCTCCCAAGCTTAAAACAAAACTCCCTAAGGCGACCTCTTTGTTTGTAAGGGGAACAAGCATAAACAGGATTGAGTTTACCTTGATCAAAATGCCTAGGACGCGCTCTCCTTGGTGGGTATGGTCTCCTAGGTGGGTTAGGACGAGGGTTATAATGATCCATCACAAACTCGAGAACCGGCTCGGGTGCAGCATTAAAAGTGTATGCATCGTCATAACCTATTCCTCGTCTCTCGTTAAAACCTAAAGTGGGAGAAAGGAGCATTTTTCCAACCTATCCTCTAAAGTGATCTTGACCTCTCAGGCACGTTCGATATATTTCTCCAGTTAGGATATATGGGCTTGAAGTTTCTCACGAGTCTCTAATAAATCTTGAAGAGCTCTCGTGAGACTAGTCACAGTGTTGGTCAAATCGATTTTCTCCTTACCAACCACAATCAATTGCTCACACAAAGAAACTTTCGAGTTGACTCATCGACGCCTTACACCCTTTCAAAACTTTTACCTCCTTTGTTAAATCAAATAACCTAAGTGTCAAACTTCTATTTTACTTTTTGGTTCTCAAAGACTCTCTGTCAAGTTTGCGATAGGCGAAATTCCACCTTCTCCCTCACTCAAATTCCCCTCATCACTCTCACTCTCTCCAAAATAGTTCAATAAAGTGTCATAGCTATCACATTTAGAAAACGTCCTCATCGGCGTCGAAGTACTAACATGACTGGCCATGAACGCAACAAAAGGTTCATGCGGTGATTCATCCCCGAAATGTACCGACTCGACATCACTATCGCTAAGAGTGGCTTTGTATGCAGTTTTGCCTTTGTCCTGTCTCATTAGCCTAGTGGCTCACTCATAGGCTTTATGATCCTTTCCCCCACACTCATTATATCTCACCTCTTATTTCCAACAAACATTCTTATCCTCATTGCCATTTTTATTTTTATTTCAAAACTTTTGTTTTCTTTGGAAAAAAATTCTTTGCTAGATTTGAGAATTTTTTGAAAATTTTTCACAAATAAGGAAAGATCATCAAGTTCAAAATCAAACTTTGAATCAGAATCACAAACTTTCTCCTTTCTTGTTTTAGACTGGACCTTCAAAGCAATCCCTATTTAATTTTTGTTTTTGTTTTGGGGAATATATCGATTTCATAAGTTTAAAGGTCTCCTACGAGTTCTTCTAACCTAAGAGTATCTAAAATTCCCAAAGAATTTAGGACAGTGACTTGAGGGATAAAATGGGACGATAAGGATCTCAAAATCTTTTTGATACGTGCATCTAAGAAATTCTCTCACCCAAATTAAAACTAGAGTTAACGATATTAGATAATCATGCATAAAATTCATCAAATGACTTAGTCTCTAGCATAGTAATGGTCTCGAACTATATGGTTAGATTTAAAGCTTATAAGCTTTCACATCGCTGGTACCCTTATGAGTGAGTTGGAGGATATCCATGCTTCTTTAAATATGGTACACGTCATGATTTGGCGGAACATTTCAGGGGTAATGGCTTCAGAAATGGCGCTCAATCCGCTGGAGTTAAAACCGATCGATTTTAATTCATCATCCATTTAAGTGGTGACGGGTTTAAGACTTATGACATCGCCATTAGCCACGGTTTGTGGTGTCCACCCTCTTTTATAAATAAGTCAGACTCGTTCGTCAATCGCTTTTAAAAATGACCTCATTCAAGATTTCCAATATGCATAATTTTACCCATAAAAAATAAGAACTTTATTATACAAATTGTCCATATACAATCAATTTAAAGATCACATAGCAAAATTGTGTAACTCACTATGATACTATTTTGAGAAATTGGTATCCAAAAAAATCCGTAAAAATCAGGATCACACGATATTTTAGTGCAACCCGCTCTGATACCAATTTAAAAACGCAGGGCTATATGGAATACTTGTATCTCAGAATACGCACACAAAGATTAAATGTTTAACCAAATTTTATCGTGATTAAAAATTAGGTGTGCATGTAAAATTGAGTCCAAATTACTAGCATCCAATTGCACAATCAAACCAAACACACAAAAGAGGAATATAAAGAAAAATGCATTTCAAGCAAACTCTAGATTTCTGCACTGTTAAGAGTTTGACAGAGACAAGACGACTTACAGACTACTGAGAGCTCCACTAAATATACTCCACAAGTATTCAAATCTTCAAAAGATACGACATAGTCCAACACCGTCCATAGGAAGAAACTCTTCCCTCAGTACCCACCGATCAACCTCAGGATTATGGAAAACTTTTTCCTTCGGCCGTAAAGCCTCGGCTGCACAAATCAGTAGTAGTGTAAAATTTAGGAGAGTTTAATGTAGTATTTGGAAACTGGGGTTTGAAACTCAACAAATCATTTTAGGGGATGAGTGATTTGGAAAAGTAAAACTTGTTTCAAAGAAGCAAAAAGATGAAGGCTTTTAGTGTAAGTATGGCAGTTGATTTTCACCAAAAGAATTTAGTAAAACAAGCCAAAAGAGTCCTTTTTATAAAAAAAATATGAATTTTTGAGGCGACAGTTTCGTTCGAATGAAAATGGAATCTTATTCGAACTAAAACTATAGGTTCGTTCTAACGAGGTTTAATATCGTTCGAACGATAAGCCAATTTCTTTCGATCGACCTCTCAACGAGAGTTATTTTATCAAATAGAGACCTGCTCATTAGATGCTCGTTAGAAGTCCGTTCTAATAAAATTTTCATTTCGTTCTAACGAATTTAGACTTCATTCGAACGAACTTCTAAGTTCGTTCTAACAAGATCTAAATATCGTTCTAAGGAGATTAAAAAAATTCAAAAATTGTTTTACCAAAAATGCCTCGAGTAAAAAATAAATATCCCATAATGATTTGACCGACTAAAATCAAAACCACGAGTTCGTATACCTCCATAAAGTGTTTATGACGATTGAAATGGCTTGAGTGTCCAACTTGATGCTCAGTCACTAACACGTCTTCAAATGATCATGTAGGTAGATGCAGATGTAGTGTTCATTTTGTAACTCCGGTTTGTAACGAGATACGCCAAAATAACTAAGATATGATGAATTATAAAATCTTTCTCTTATAAATCTCCCCCTTTGGCTATTCCAGTACAAATTAAAAACTGAAACCCAAATTATAATAAAAACCCATAAGACAATGTATCCTAATGTCCTTCCTAACCCAAAATGAAATGACATTCGAGACTTGTATTCAATTGAAATTCCTCATCTTCTGCAGTCCATGAAATCGTCATCAAAGGCAAAAGAAACCTACACACATGAAACAAAAGAATATCGTGACACGTACGAGTTTTAAAGAAAAATAAAACTCCCCCTCAATTTGTTCCCCCTTTTTATCCGTAATAGATAAAGGGTAAGAAACACAGCATGAATTATTAGCATATCGGCTTGCTCAATGCAATCCTCTACTTCATTGCACTCCTCACAGTACCTTGTAGCGTACTCGTGGAGTGTTTCCTGGGGATTTTTCTTCATCGTTAGAAGTGAGTCCATCCGCTTGGGATGGGTGTTGCTGGTAATAAATCTAGCTGCGAGGGATTCAACCAATTACTTGAAGGAATCTATTGATTGGTGAGGTAGCTTTTCAAACCACTTTTGCACAGTGTCTCCAAGATTGGAGGGGAAAACCCGACCAATCAATCCTTCGTTGGTGCTTCTTAGAGTCATCGCTTGGCGATATTGCCTTATATGAAATATGGGATTAGCCTTCCCGTCCTAAATTTTGAATCTTGGGGTTTTGGGAGGCTCAAACTCCTCTATAGATCGGCTAAACGGTAACTTCATTTGGCAAACGTGTGCTTTTTTAGTGAGCTACTTAGTAGTACGAACCCCTTGATGGTCTAGATGCCTCTTTACCTTCCTTCCGTCGGGGTGTGGTCGCCCTTTAAAGGACCTTCGGTAAGGAGAATATTCCTTCTGTTGTTGGGTACTTCTTCCTCGTCTGCAAGCTCTGCTCTCTTGAGGGCTGAGAGTTCGCGAGTGGTAGCCACACTTGCACTCTTCTATGTAGGCTTCCTTCTCCAGCTTCTCTAAACATCATTAGAGTGCGGTATTCTGCTCCAATTGAAGCCTGTTGGTAGCCTTTTTATCCTGGAGGTGCTTCTCGTAGTTGTCAATGAGCCTTGAGATCTGGTTAGATCGCTCACGCTCATCATTGTTTACCGTCTTATCCTTTTGAGTACGATAACGAGCATTTGAGGATTGATAACACTCACAAATCTCAGATCTAACCCTCTGAGAGAGAGGGGTCAATTGACGTCCCTCTTGGTTATCGTAATCTTTGTGGTCAAAGGGATAACCCTTTGGATATCCATAGTTGTACTATTGATGACCATCATTAGCATTGACATTCACATGATTGGGTTGGGTGTGTGAGACATTTCAGAGATTTATCTAATGGCAAAGAACTCAGATTATTTCCTACAGACAGTGCCAATTGTAGGTGGTAATTTATATCCAATGCACACAAGCTAAATAAGAAATAAAACACTCAAGAGGGAGGATGAAAAAGCACACAACACTGAAATATACATGGTTTAGCAATGTTCTTTCGTCCACGGGGTTTGGGGTTTCTCTTTTATTAACTTAGAGAACAGGTCGACAAAGTTGTAGTACTGCTCGACGTTACAAACTCACATGCCCCTCCCCAAGAGGGACGCTTTTTCATTTATAGAGGAGCTTAAGAGAGTCCTAAGCTCCATTAACAGTTATCCCTAGATAGTGACTTATCTCTTATCAATTTAATTTTTCTCCAAGGGATATATATGTGGGAGTCCTATATAACATAGATTCTCACACTACACCAAAATTGCCAACTTGTCATGATCAAATACCATGACAAGTTTGGGGGTGACAAAGGTTATTGTCACGGTCAAAGTTCGTGACAAGAATTGAACTTGTCACGAACTTTGACCATGACAATTCCGTGACAAAGAAAAGTTTATCACGGTCAAAATCCGTGACAAGACCGTGATAAGTTTTCCTTTATCACGGACTTATCATGGTCAAAGTTCATGACAAATCTAGACAAAATTAAAAAAAAGGCTGGGCAGTATGGCCACTGCCACTGCCACTACCCAACAGTATATTTATACCTATTACAACTTAATAAATATTTTCAAACATCATATATATCAAGCAACATTCAATATTCAATTACCAAATCAAATAAATACAAATATCCATAACCATACCAACCAAAAAATATCCATAACCAAATAAAAAAAATACAAATAATATTCAATATTCAATATCCAAAATAAATAAATACAAATAAGGTCACGGACTAGGATCTTGAGCAAATCGGAGGAGGAAAGTAGGCCACACTAGATATGAATTGACACATCCATCAATTCGTCAAATGTCGCATTGATGTTCCAACCACAAAGGTCCATTCTCTCTTTCGAGAACAGTATGGGTGACGAGAACATTTGCCTCTATATCTTGCATGACACGTCCATGAACCACACTACTCGGGTGTGTGTTCGGGTCCCTTAACCCCCTAGCTATCAGCATTCCACCAAAGATGTCTATTAAATACATGCTCGACCAACCCATTGTATACATAGGTCGTCCGACGGGGGTCAAGATAGGAAATGAATCATATGTAGACGATGCGTGGGTGCATTTCGACGATCAGGGTGAGAGCATTGGAGCAATGGTGTCCTCGTCTACCTCCTTTACCTTCCCCTTGCATGAGGTGGACCCCAACTGACACTTCATGAACTTGAACATATTGAGGACCATCGCCTCCAACCTTTTTAATTTATCTCCATGGGTGTCCACCTCACGAGCTAACTCGGTGGTGCTCGTCTCAATCTCGGTGAGCTTCGAATTCCCCACTCGAGAGCTCACCCCCAGTCCTCCCCTTGTGATCCGCCCCGAGCACTTGGCTTAGTGCGCCCATAGCCAAAGATACCTTGTCGACATCAGACTGTTTGTCATGCACTCCCTTAATATTTTCCTGAAACGATAAAAGTACACGATTAGTTAAGTTAATAAAAAAATTATAACGTAATTAAAAAAAAATAAAACAACTGTAAGATATTTTGATAACTTACAATCGTGGTTCCCACGCTCAGGGACACCTTCTTATCCTTGCCCTTTTTTGTTTGAATTCCCACATAGGCATCGAGCCTATGTGGCCTACCCTCAAGGCCACTCCATGTATCCTGACATAAAATAATGTAGAATTAGTAAGTAACTCAAAGTAATGCTAAATTAGAATAACATAACACTAAAATTAAAGAAAAATAAAAACTTACCATCCTGTGTTCCACCTCGGCGTAAGACGTCCATGCGGAGTAGTGCACATCCACCTTTTTCACCCGGTTGTCCCTCCCCAATTAACGAGATGTTAACTGTCGCTCCTTGATCTCATTGTTAACAAACTGCCGCCACTGTACCAATGAGATCGGCTCCTTTGACGGTACGGTGTCACGGACCCTCAATATGGACTCCCGAACCTGCCCAAAGTACCGTGCCCGTATGATTTTCTTCCACGTTTTGTATTGATCTCTCAATTGTTCTAACGTGGAGTTACAGACACGTGGGGGCAAGACGAATTATTCCTGTTAAACACATTCATACCAATAAGAAAGTAAGTGTTAGTTGTATTTATGTTATAAAATATAATAATATATAAATACATATACAAAATAAAAATAAAGTGAGTAGCTACCTTTAATGCCCCCCCCCCAGATGGCCATGTTGAGCTCCCGTGGCACCTTCCTTCAATACGTGTACCCCAGGCCGATGAGCGACTTGAGTAACTCCAAGCCTCTTTCCAGTAAGGCCATCTTGTTCTCGACGACGTACCCCAATTTTCCCCATTTTGAGGGCCTAGTGGGAGACGAGCCTTCCTCGCCTTTTTTACCGTGATGCCTTGATGAAGCCATTTCCTACAAAAAAATGTTATTATTAGTACAAACACGTATATGCGAAAATGATCAAATCCAAATGAATAAAAGCATTAAATTAACCAAAATCCAAATTAATTAAAGCACTAGACGAATACAAGTTATTGACATTATAAGAATACTAATCCATATCATCAACCAAACTAAGCATTGTTTCAAATAAATGGAATACTTATTACAAACCTAACAAATATTTCAAATTCGGGTCATGTCACGGATTAAGAATTAGTGGTTAAACTGATTAAGATCTAAATTAACAAATTTAATAACCAACCCACCAATTTTGATTCAAATCCACCGGAACTGATCAAATCCAAATTAATAAAAGCATGAAACTGTCATCTGATATTAATAAAGCACTAGAAGAATACAAGTTAACGACATTATAATAATACAAATTCATATCATAAACCAAACTAAGCATTGTTTTAAATAATTGGAATACTCATTACAAATCTAAAAATTATTTCAAATTCGGGTTATCATCTAAAATGGATTGATATTCTGTAGGAGCAACCAAGTCATCCACACTACTAGTTATACCTTTTGGCGCATTTAGGATGATTGAACACGGATCGTTGTTGATATACTCCGAGTAAAACACTTGCCTGACCTTTTGAAAATCACAAACAAATGGCTCATCGCTCACGTGCTCGTTGCTCTTTAACTTGGACAAGTCAACCATGATCAAATTGGTGCTAGGATCAACTTTACAAGCATTTTTATCCTTAACTCTTACCCAATCACAGTAAAACACAACCTCTCTGAAGCTTATATAGTCCAATTCAAATATATTTCGAATGACACCACAGTAAGTCATTTCAGCTTCAACGCGGTTTTTATCTTTCACGCTTTCTCGAAAATAAGTAAGAGCCTTGTATGAAATGTCTGAGTTCTATATTTTTCTCCTACACATTTGTACCGAATACGTAATCATTCAATCGATACATTTTGTACTCGTGTACTATGAATAAGGGTCAAGTGGCTAGACGAGCAAGTCTTGATGTCGCATCACCCGTCTTTAAGAGCTGAGATTATGGATAAATTAAATATGTTAGTTTTACTGCTTTCTTGTAATGTGATATTAAAATAAGAGACATTTTCATTATAATTACCCCACGTGACACCCACAAACTAAATTCGCCGTCTGATTGTGCCATCGTTCTTCGCCTTTTATTGTTCCCATATGCATCATATTTTTTTCATTGTTCGTGATGAATGTATTACGAAATTGATCATGTATAAAAATTAAAATAATGTAAAAGTTAAAAATAATATAAACTTACTTTTTCCATTCTTCGATATCTTCATGTGCGTCAAATAGATAACGAGCTACTTGTTCATGTTGTAAACTCGTTAATTTCACTCGCTTGGCTATCACCAGACCACCCTCATCGACGAACTCATCACTGTTATCCACGCTGCTTGGGTCAGGAATATATTCCCGAGTGTAGATTGATGACTCCACGATGATTTATTCCTCTGCAATTGATCCTTCAATGTATTGTGTATTCTTAAGGTAATCTTTGAAAACTTTCATCAATCTTTCAAACGGATACATCCACCAGTATCCAACTTGACCGTAAAAAAGTGCCTCATCGCATAGGTTTACAACCAAGTGAACACTTATGTAAAAAAAAGATGGGGGAAATACTTCTTCAACACAGAAATCGCTTCGGTTACCGCTACTTTTGTGGCTGCTATGTGATCTTGATTGACTACCTTCTAACATAAAAGTGATAAGCAGATGCTAATTTTCATAATAGCCCTACGCAAATCCTTGTGCTTGGAGAAGCAATGCTTAAATAATAGAGGAACCAATTGCATGATCCCATGCCAATCTTGGAACTTATACTTATGTAAATCATGGATATTATAATTCACAATCCTTTGCAAGTTGGATGAAAAATTAGATGGAACCTTCAAATTATATATTGTGTTTAAAAGTACCTTCATTTCCTCACTCGTCAAAGTAAACGCACTATAAGGAATTATTATCCTTCCCCTACTATCTTCTTTCAACCATAGTTGTGGATTAAGTTTCAACGATTTAAGGTATTTTCGTGCATTTTCTCCATCCTTAGAATGACTCCCCCAAGGCACAATATGTTTAGTGATGTTCTTCTCCGCACGCATCACATCCAATACATGGAGCACTGGGTTATTCTTCCAATAAGGCAAGTTAAATAAAATTGTCCTCCTATACCATGCGTTTTTTGTCTCAATTTTATTCCCAGTTGGGGTCTTCTTATGCTTGACATTCTTGAATTTAGGATTCTTACCTGGAATATTAGGGCCATAATTAGAAGATTTATTTTTAATTTCTGAACCTAAAAGTTTTCTTGGAGGTAGCCTGTGCTCACCCCCGCTTGGATTAAATTGAAACCCTTCTCAAATCTAAAACTATGATCGGGGGGTAAAAACCTCCTATATCAATGGTATATAATTTTTTTTCTATCAATGATACGCAGAGATGAAGTTTCCTCTCCACAAATAGGACACCCCAAATAACCATGTACTACACAACCAAATAATGTCACATAAGCTATAAAATGTGAATTGCCCACATCAACACAACTTTTAGCGTAAACTTTTCTTTTTTAAAAGTGTCAAATGCTTGCACATCCTCTTCCCATAACTCATTTAATTCTTATTCCAAAGGATCCAAGTAGACATCGATGTCCTCACTTGGTTCCTGTGGCCTAGGTATCAACAAAGATAGTATCAAAAATTCAGGTCTCATACACTATGAAGGAGGGAGGTTTTGTGGTGCTAGGATCACTGGCCATACACTCTGATTAGAGATTAGATTTCTAAATAGATTCAAACCATATGTTGATATTGCCAAACGAATATTACGCGGTTCTCAAGCAAAATCGGGATACTCATAATTCATCCTCTTCCAAGCTATAGAATCAATATAATGATGCGTGAGATTATCCCCTACTTCTGCCCTAGCATGCCAAGTCACTGCCTCTATTATCCATGGAACTATGAAAAAACACTTCAATCAAGGCCCAACGGGAAAATATTTCAACATTTTTTGAAGCACTTTTGAGCTTGTGCCTTCATTGCCAGTAGATTGCACATATCTATGCTCATCGCATACCGGACACCGATCGAGATTTTCATACTCCTTTTGATATATTATGAAGTTATACACACAAGCATGAATTGATTTATAGTTCATTCCCAAACCTTTCAAACTGTTATTCATAGTAGGATAACTATAAAAAAAAACTGATAAGTGCGAACGGCAAATTCGGTGGCTTATCAATAAGAGAGATGACTTCCTAAGGTGGTTTGTCATTGTGGTTTGAGGACCAATGGGGTGCAACAAGACGTCATGGAATGTCATTGATTTGTGTTTAGATATGAAGAATAAATATTTGTGTTCAGATATGGAGTGTTAGAAGAGGGCAACTTCTCTAAGAAAGGAACTGTGTGGAGCCTTTTTATTGACGGCTCATCTTGTGAAGTCGGGAGTGGGGTCGGCTTGATTTTATCGGAGTAGGCTTTGAGATTCATGTTAAAGGCATCCAATAATGAATCTAAGTATAAGGCCCTTCTTGCTGGTCTTTCCCTTGCCAAAGCTCTGAACGTAAATCAATTGGTAGTTCACAGTGATTCCAGACTGGTGGTTAACCAAATCTTAGGAGTGTATGAGGCTAAAGACGAGATGATGGGATAATACCTGGCAAGGGTAAAAGCAACGATAAAATACTTCAGGGAGGTAAAATTGAAAAGGGTCCCTCGGATAGAGAATAGCCGAGTCGACGCACTAGCAAGACTTGCTTCCGTAACCTAGACAGAGATCCGATGATCAGTATCAACAAAGATCCTATACCGACCGAGCATTAAGGAAGAAGACAATTCAATTGAGTATTGCTTGAACTTAGAGTTAGGAGAATATTGGATGGAACCTCTTGTCCGATATATAAAAGATGGTGAACTACCAGAATTGAAGTTAGAAAGGAAGATGCTCAAGTATAAAGCTGCTAAATTCTCAGTCATTGGGAACGTTTTGTATAATAAAGGATTCCTCCTACCTCTACTTCGATGTGTCCATTCAGAAGAGGTAAAATACATTTTGAAAGATATACATGAAGGTTCCTGCTCTAGCCATATAGGAGGAAGATCCTTGGCGAAAAGGGTGGTAACCCAAGGGTACTGGTGGTCGAACTTGGCTAGGGATGCGACCACTTATGTTAAGAGATGTGATAAATGTAAGAAGTTTGCCATCATTCCCCATCAGCCTCATCAACCTCTGATTTCTATCACTTCCCATTGGACATTTGCAGTCTAAGGGATTAACTTGGTAGGTACCTTGCCAAGAGCTGCGAATAACTACCGCTATTTTCCCAAGTGGGTAGAAGCCGAGGCGATGATCTCGATCACTGAGAAGAAAGCCTTCCAATTCATTTGGAAAAACATCATCTGTAGATATGACCTGCCTAACACTCTAATTTTTTATGATAAAAAGCAGTTTAAGAACATCTCATTTGAGAAGTACTATGAGTGGGTTGGCATCAAACAGTTCTTTTCAACTCCCGCTGACCCCATGCTAATGGGCAGACAAAAGTTACAAGCATAATAATTCTTAATGGAATCAAGAAAAAGTTAAAAGATGCCAAAGGGAGATAGATTGATAAGGTGAATGCCGTCTTATGGGCATATAAGACGACAGTGAGGAATCCAACGGGGGAAACTCCGTTCATGCTATCCTATGGCTCAGAGGCCGTGGTGCTGTCAGAGTTAGGTCTCCCGACCCGTAGGGTCCAAACATATGACCCAGAGAAGAATATTGAAGAACAGAGGCTAGACCTAGATCTTATAGAGGAACAGAGAGAAGACGATGTGGTGAGGCAAGCTGCCTATCAACAAAGAACAGTAAAGTTTTACAATAAGAGAGTGAAGGCCCGATCAGTGGCAGTAGGAGTCCTCGTTCTGAAGAAGACTTGGCATAAGCCCAATAAGCTTCATCTTAACTGGCATGGTCCCTATAGGGTTGTTGAATAAGTGGTCCCAGGAACGTATCGGTTAGAAAATTTAGATGGAGAGCCATTCTTCAATCCATGGAACGCTGACCATCTCAAAAAATACTATCAGTAAGAGTTTTGTATCAGATTCATTTGTATTAATTCCATTTGCCTATGTATATGAGAATCAGATTATGAATGAAATTTTTTGAGTTCTCTCCTATTTTGTTGTTTGAATTATTTTAGATTGCATCAACTCATCTTAAGTTATAAAACATCATTCGCGGTGAAATAGCTTTAACTCACTCTCGGTGACATAATAGCCCAGACGGGGTGGAACTCATCCATGGATTCTCGATAACACTGAGAGGATTGGGGGGGGGGGAGTAGCTTAAACATCATTAACTTGGTGGATAAACTCCCTCGACCGAGACGACAGTGCATGGACAAGACGACTCTCATCCATACACTCTTAAAATGATAAGAGGGGACTTATGATGCAAGCACCATAATTTGGTGAATTCAAATTTAAAATCACTTACTTGTGGTTCATTTCAAACATCATTAACTTGGTGGATAGACTCCCTCGGTCGAGACAATAGTGCATGGACGAGACGACTCTCATCCATACACTCTCAAAATAATGAGAGGGGACTTATGATGCAAACACCATAATTTGGTGAATTAAAATTTAAAATCACTTAAGTGTGGTTCATTTTAAACATGATTAATTTGGTGGATAAACTCCCTCGACCGAGAGAATAGTGCATGGACAAGACGACTCTCATCCACACACTCTCAAAACGACGAAAGGGGACTTGCGATGCAAACACCATAATTTGGTGAATTCAGATTTGAAATCACTTAAGTGTGGTTCATTTTAAACGTCATTAACTTGGTGGATAAACTCCCTCGACCGAGACGACAATGTATGGATGATATTACTCTCATCCATACACTCTCAAAACGATGAGGGGGACTTGTGATGCAAACACCATAATTTGGTGAATTCAAATTTAAAATCACTTAAGTGTGGTTCATTTTAAACATCAGTAACTTGGTGGATAAACTCCCTCGATCGAGATGACAGTGCATGGACGATACGACTCTTATCCATACTTTCTCAAAACGATGAGAGGGGACTTGTGATGCAAACCGCATAATTTGGTGAATTCAAATTTAAAATCACTTCAGTTTCGTTCATTTTAAACATCATTAACTTGATGGATAAACTCCCTCAGACGAGACGACAATGCACGAACGAGACGACTCTCATCCATACATTCTCAAAATGACGAGAGGGGACTTATAGTGAATTCAAATTTAAAATCACTTTAAGTTTGGTTCATTTTAAACATCATTAACTTGGTGAATAAACTCCCTCGGCCGAGACGACAGTGTATGGACAAGACGATGTGTGACTGTTCATTATAATTGGTGGTTCAAGGTGTTAAACCATTTTGTTTTGGGTACTTGATTAAACATTAAAAAAATTATTACATTAAGCAAATAAGGACAATTTATAAAGATAAAAGGAGATATCATTCATTAATTCAAATATGAGGGTGCATGTGGTGCAAAACAGTTCAAATGCAAATTAAAAAAAAAAGAGTTCCTGCAAAACTATTATAAATAAGAGGGTTTTGGTCACAAACGACCACCCTATGAAGCTGGCTCCATATTTAAGGCACCCCCTACAATTACTCCTCCAGCTTGAACCTTCTCCACCACTATGGCCGACCCGTAAACATCTCCCTCGTCTTGAGGCTGGATAACTGGAGCATTAATGTTGACTTCAGGTGGAACCCCAACCATCACTTCGTCTTCCTCGTCTGTCGACAGGGACTTAACACACTCCAAGGCGTCGGTCATGTAAGGGTCTTCCCTATCAGGAGACTCTAACACAGAGCTGATAGAGGAGACCACCTCAATAAATTTGGTGATAACCCACCCACAAGACGTCTTGAGGCCTCTCTCAAATTACTCCATCCTAAAGCCTTTAAACTCATCGAATATTTTGTACGCCTCTATAGCCTCATCCCTAATTTTCTGAAGAGCCTCATCCTTGGCTTTGGAAATGACAACATCCTTAAATTTTTGGGTGGTCAGAGCAGAGAAATCATCGTTCTTCTTCTTCTTTAGGAGCTCGTCCTTAGTTTTTAGGATCTCGTCCTTTGTCTTTAAGGCCTCATCCATCTCCTTCAAGGAATCAATAGCCTTCGAACAGTCAGATTGGTTGTCTTTGAGCTTCCCCTTCAGCTCATCCTCAGACCTCAAGGCCCTGTCAGCCTCGTGAACTTTTGAATAGTTCTCGACCATCCATTTAGTGTCCGAGGCAAGGCCACATACGGACTGCAGAGGAATGAGAAGATATCAGGGTGCCATTATCAGAGACGGGATGAAAGTCTACCAGAAAAAGGAAAATACCTGGGCTAAATAGTGGAGGCTTATGGAGCAGTAATCTTGGACAAGAAATCATAGTTTTCCTTGGAGGGGACATGTAGCATAGCCCTCCTGGCCCTTGAAGACAACGTAAGGATTGATTCGGGACAAGCCCTCAACTGGGTGATGTTGGCCGACCAGTAGTGGTTAAAGGTCTGTCCGGACGATGAACCAGGCCTAGAGGAGGTTGGATATATCTGAGGCAAGCTGGATAATGGATCTGTCTTCTGCCTCGTATGATTATCACGTCGAATGTTAGCAGGAGGTAGTGGTGCCTTCCTTTTATGGACAACCTCAGTATTGGCCAACCTACCAATCGTAGTTTCCTTTGCGGGCTTCTCACCCTCTTCTTCAGAATGTTTTTCAAGCTTGGGGCAGTCATATTCCAAAGCTTGTCAGAAATGTGTGAAAGATGATTTGCAAAAATAAACAGAAATGATTAGCCGTTAAATTCAAAGTCGGTAAAAAACTTGGTAATGTAAAAGTAAGATTACTCACACAACTCGCCCAATGGATCAACCCCTAGGCCAGCATTCTCCAAGTAGATACGAGTCATTATATCCTCAATCTAGCGAAGAAGACATTCCCTTCCTTATTTCTTAAGATATTCAAGCCTCTCCCAGTTAGCAACGTTAAGGCCGGGGTTCAATTTCGCCCACATAGAGGGATTGGCCTAGTTGTGAGGGACAGGGACCCTCGGCTCATCTTCAGTCGGCCAGAAACTCCCAATCCACAGATATGAAAAAGTACCTCGGCTTCCAGAAATAGTTTGAGGTCTGGGTAACTTAGATTATTTTCTTTTATGGCTTACTAATCTCTAAGTAGTAGTAGCCCGACTGGTTTTTTGAGAACGACATATTGTAACAAGCTTTAAAGACCTCAACAAAAGGGTCGTCTGTATACTTATTCATTCAAAAAGTAACATAGTCGAGGATGATCCGCCAAGAGTTTGGCTCCAGCCGAGTCGGAGTAATCTCTAAGCTAGATAAGATGGCATGTATGGAAGGATTAAAGGGTAATCTAAAATCGAGCTTAAACATCTGCTCATACACTGTAATTTCACCCTCTCGATCGTTGTATGCTCTCTCATTATCGATCGAAAGACGCATGACAATATCAGACGACACGCCATAAAGGTGTCTTCAAAGGAGGAGATCACTCTTTCATAAAAGATAAAAAATGTTTAACAAAGGAACAGTCCACTGGCACCTTGGCCTATGAGTCATTATCGTCTTTGGCCTTATTCTCTTTCTCTTCCTCGGCCTCATTCTCAACAGTCGAAAACCCCCTGGTAACCTCTCTTAAAATTCACTATCGATCATAGCATTAAGAGGGACTACAGTCGGGGGAATGGCAACGTTCATGGTCGACTCAACAAATTTAGAGACGACTTAAACCGAAGAGTCACTGAAAGCCTCCTCGTTTAAAATCTGAAGAGAAAAATCATCTCGACTCGAGGACTTGACCTGCCTGGGAGATATGGTACATGCCGAGGTCTCGACTGCCTCAGGGTCCATAGTTTAAGAGGGAGGCATTCTCATTGCCCCCTCAAAGGAATCCCTCCTATCGACTGCTATAGAGGATGAGCCGGTTTCTCATCCTTGCCGACCTAAGAAGAGGGGTATATTGTCTTCAAAGGGGTGTGAAAAATGGGTCGTACCCAATGGGGATCGACTCTACACCTAGACTCGTCATTTACTTATTGTGACACCCAGTCTAATTAAATATCGGGTAGCTACTCCTTTATTAAATTAATACAGAATATCAAGTTGGTTCAGTCTTAGCATCACTGTCGAAAAATATTTAATTAGTTATTAGACACCTAACATTTAAGAAGTGAGATGCCAAATTCTATTAATTAAATTAAATTACAACTAAGTAATGAATGACCAACCATTTAACATTCACATAAAAAATCTCATAGGAATAAATAGTAGAAAGAAATAACAAAGTCTAGAATAACACTCCAAATATAGTCTCAATGCTAAATAATCCCAATACAAAAGTCTGAATAAATAAATCCAACATCTAAAATAAATGAAAGTTTGAAACTGCTATCTCTGAATAATAATGGGCAACATGCCCTAACTGATATGAATGACTCAGAAGGAAGTAAAGATATATGTGGAGTCGTCTAATACCGAGATCCTGTAACTTCCACAGCAGCTACAACACGTCAACAGGATGGAACTCTTATGCTTGGCGTCCCTGTGGCTGGGCACCTAAAATGTTTTTACAAAACAAAATAGATTTGGGAGAAAACGGATCAGAGTCCGAGGTGAAAATATTTTAAAAATAGCAAGTGTTTAATTGCATTAAACATTAAATATTATATACATGTTAGTCACGCGCTCTCACATGAGTTTCTCACCCCTTCTCTAAAGTGCACGCCTAACGCATACCCTTAACTCATCCTAGTTATGCTACTACCTAACTAGTATGTATACATTCCTACCCTAAGCTATCACCCATAGTGCCCCCCAGTTTTTCCATGATATGCCATGTTGAATGTAATCCATCGTTTATTTCGAAGAGGAGTTCTCACAATCTAAAGTTAAGTATTCCCAAACTAGCATTATTTTAGGTTTCATTATTTTTCTTATCTACTAAGTTCACATAGTATAATACATCATAAGTAGATATATTTATCACTATAATATACATACTAATACATCACTCCGAGGCTAAGCTGCGGTGCAGGCATATTCTGTTATCAAATCCCGGTGCATCACGTACGTAAGGATTACGACTTTCGAATCACTCAGGAATCGTATCAATACAATCTCACATATTAGAGGCGAACACAGTTCACATACCCATGGGTCACGCACATACCTACGCTCCCATGGTCAGCTGACTTATCAACTCATAAATAAGTCTTCACAGTCCTATGTTCTTGAGGTACCAAATCTAAATCCCCCCGAAGGCACACAAGACAATATTGTCCTCTTCCTACAACCTCTCGTGGTAGCAAGTATGGTAGGTATGTCATACACATAATAATCCATATACTAGGTAATAAAAAAAGCTAAGTAATCATCATTTCAATATAGGTATACTCCTGTCCTATATTACAAGTCTCATACGTAGTATAGTTTTATCCCGATTATTTTACGTAAAATGTTTAGCGTGACAACTCTCGTCATATAAATTCGAGTATTTAAACCTATCCCCAAAGGTTATTAAGTCTCCCACTTATCTCTAAGATTAGTTCAGTAATCTAAAGTCCCTATACTACTGTTCTGAACCTTAAGTTATTATTTATTCGAATTAAATTCAAGTTCCCGTAATTTACAACCGTAACTCACTCGTCGGACACTCGTAAGTTTATCATTTAATCCCAAACCAAACTAATATCTTCCGGGCCTCAAATAGACCTCTACTGACCTTCCCTAAGTCCCAATATGTTCAAATAGTCCGTACAAAAAATTCTTAAAAGTCGGGATTGGTTAAACCTTAAAAGGAAAATATAACACAAATTCATGAGGAGTCGATCGATCGAAGGAAATGGTCGATCGATCGACATTCTTGAGTCGATCGATCGATCCATCAGATATTGGCCTACGGTTTCTACCTATTTTAGCCTACGGCTTGCATCAATTTTAACCCTCAAATCCTCTATTATAATATCCCAAACTCCCAAATATTATACCAAACGTTATGCCAACAAAAACACGTAATTTCTAACATCTTAGAATCATCAAATCATTATGGGTTATCATTTTCATGGATCAAATCATGTATATTTCATAAAAACCCTATTTCTTCTATTTCTTCAAGAATCATTATATGTCTCAACATAAATTCGTAATTCTCTACACATGGATCATGATTTCGTGGCTACTATTTTTCCAGAGGTTAATCTACATGCAAAACCTACCAAGATTAAGATTTAAATCTCCAAATTCATTAATTTATCGTTTTTCACGATTTTTCTCCAATTCTAAACTATCATGGATAATATATACACTGAATTATTTCAAGTTAAATCACTTGCCTAGAAATGGAAGTTCTGATCCTTTGGAGAAGGTGATATGGTGGTGATGTTCTTTTTCCGATCACAAATCCGGCGTTGGTGGTGGTGCAAGGTGGTTGTTTGGCCCTAACAACCTTTGAAAACCCTTCCTTTCTCTCTACTTCTCTCTCTCAAGTTTGCAACAGTCAATAAACCTAATGATCCTAAGGATTGGGTGATATATAAATCCTAAATTTCGTAGGTCACTATTCATCAAATAATAAAATGGCTAAAATACCCTTCCGGGTTGCCGGTTTGGCCTAAAACTGTCCCAAGACCCAAACTAAACCCCCGGTTAGACTTTTTTGACAATCTCGACCCTTTCAGACACATTAGCATAGTCAAAATGATCATAATTATGACATAAAATAAACTGCTTTATACTTCATTAAATTATTCCGACACGACTGGCACGCGCGTCCCAACTT
Source organism: Sambucus nigra (assembly GCA_949130495.1). Classification (NCBI taxonomy): domain Eukaryota; kingdom Viridiplantae; phylum Streptophyta; class Magnoliopsida; order Dipsacales; family Adoxaceae; genus Sambucus; species Sambucus nigra. The sequence continues at coordinate 582,952,453 of OX422217.1, forward strand.
AATTTCCAAAATTGTCGTATTTTCCACACATGACAATTTTAATGAATTCATAATCATATATTACTGTACTCGTTCAGTAATATTCAACATAGTTATCATAATCAAATACTAACTCTCATCTCGCTAGTATTTAAATCCGGATTAATTACCAATTAATTTTCTATTTTTAATTCAATTAATCCTACAATGAAAATCAGTCAAATACGGGGTATTACACTTATATCCTACGAGTCTCTTGGAAACACCTCTCCCTCGGGGTGGGAAACTCCTCTGCTAACTCGTATAGATTTTTTAGCATCAAAGAAGCCGAGGCTACACTTGTGCAATTGATGAGCCAAAACAACATAAATAACTTGGGAATTGACTGAGTTTGACATAAGGATTGAAAAAGGAATTTAAAAGGCTTCAACAAGAACACCCTAAAAACATAGTTACAGTCCACTGAATAAGATGATTAGAACACCACCGGAGTTTGATCGAAAAAGCCTAGAAGGGACAATATGGCAAGAAATTGGTGGGAAAAAATCCCAATGTTCTGCCAAACTCTAAAATTTCCCAGAATTAACCCTCTAACAGCATATAACTACCCAAAATCGCCACCGAAAAACTCAACAGTCGCCAGAAAATTTGTTGTACTGTTTGATAGATGAAAAATCAATGGAAAAGCTAGCGAATGGGAGAAATGGAGTACCTAGAACTGTTCGAAGAGATAACAACCTCAAGAAACAAGGAAAACTCGCTGAAAAATGCTTGAACAGAGATGGAGATGGGCAGGTTCTAAATAGAGAGCAGGCGCCCGAAGAAAGAAAAGTGGGAAGTATAAACGGTTTTCAATACCATTTAAATACTTCAAATCATTGCACATAACTTCCATGGAACATAATTTGGGTAAAAAACCCTAAGCGCCACTTACAATTGTCATTCTTAGGAAACACGCCATTCCACCGGAGAACTGCTAAGTGTCAATTGAGAGCACACTATATATTGACCAAGGTTCTAAAAAACGTGGGGCGTGATCAAGGCGTGGAGGCCAAGCCTTAAGCCTTAGAAGCCTAGGTGGGCCTAGGCGTAAAAAGGCGTGAAAAGGCGTTTAGGCCATTTTAATATATTTTAATATTTTCTAACCATAACAAGGCTATTAAAATACTTAAATTGTCAATATCATAAAAATATGTCTGAATATTTGCAAATAAAAATACTATTTTATTATTTTGGATGAGATAATGATCCGGTTTGTAAAAAAATCTTTATCGTTTCACTAAAGCATTGTTGTTTTCAGAGCAAAAGTACGCCTATAGGGTTTTACCAAGCATAAGGCGTCAAAATCTTAAGGCGGGGCGTTTCTCCCAAGCCTCAAGCCTAGGCGTGCCTAGGCGGGTTTTTTAGAACAGTGATATTGACTTACTCGAGTCTACATATATAGGAGTTCCAACGAGTTTGGATATCTAGACAAAATAGGTTAGATTTTATGAGTACTCCATCTACTCAAAGGTTCAAGTCCAATGAAGAAATCCGGTCCAAGAAAATCTCCAAGATCAACATAAAGGGAAGTAATTTCTATCTTATAACCACTATAGGACACCTGCACTACATAATATTTTATTCCTATTTGCATTGGTGGTCTTTTAAAATACTTTAAGTCTTTTTAAAATAAATTTAATTCTTTCACAACATTTTAAAATCATTTTATATAATTTTCAAATAATATTTGAATAAATTAAAACTTGCTTTTAAAAGTGTTGTGGTTGAAATTTTAATTAGAGAAAGTTATTTTGTTTGCTGATTGTTTGCCTGTGTAGATTATAAAAGCGCTAGAGACTTAAGGGTGCACTTCGTAATTATTTTTCAACACGCATTTTTCTTGCATCTTGTTCGTTCACGTGTTGGCTTCTCGTCGGCTAAGATTATGTTTTCTCTAAGACACAAACCGTGTATGTCTTCTCAGCCCTTGGATCAACCTTATCAACGATCTGCATGCGTTGAGAGTCAGTCCTTATGAAACCAGTATAAACCAATCAACAATCATTTAATCTATTGCTTGTGGTGAACCGTTGGATTATAAGTCAATTGGTCAATTTTCAATCCCTACCATAGGATTGAGTTAGACGTTTTGGATCCTTCTTCTTTTACTATAAATAGGACCCAAGTCTCAGCATTTACAGACTTTTGCCATTTTATCAAACTAGAGAGAAAATAGAGAGTAGAGAGAGAAGATAAAGAATGGAGAATAGAGGGAAAGAAAAGAGAGAGAAAAGAAAGAAGAAACCCTAGGTTCTTCGTAGTTCAACCTCTGAGTGATTTCTCCCAAACCAAACACCAAAAAATCCTCAAAGTTTCATACACCAGAAAACGTATTCTTGAGAGTTAAATATTTTTAGGGTTTCTGTATTTTTGGTGTTGAAGTTATTCTTCATTTGAAGACCTCTTCAAGTCTTTGGTTCTCTCGAAACTCATCTCTATGAGAAACTTAAATTTCATTGTTGAAACTGAGTTTTTCTAAAAAGAGAACATCACACGATTTGTTTTCATTTTCTATTTTTGGATATGGTATTATAGATCCACTATGTTTTAATAAATTTTGAAATAAAAACTTCTAAGTCTCAAAATATTTTCAGATCTAGTGAGTAGCTTGTGTTTCTGGTTTTATATTTCATGTTTTATGAAATACGCGAGTACAAAAATAAAAAGAACACAAAGAAATTTAGTTAAAGTTTTAAAAGCATAACCATAGATCTGAGAAAAGAAGTTTTATGTCAAGATATGTTGAATCATTCTCTATATGTTAAGTCTGAATCTGTTTTAATAAAATAGACTTCTAGTCTAATTTAGATCTCAATTGGTGGTTCACAATTTTGAAAATATTTTGAAATACTGAAATTGTTTAAGACCTTGGCCGTCTTCTGAGCAAGGTAGCCTTGAGATCTGTGGATAAATAAAAAGATCAAGAAGTCTGGGCTTAAAAATACAGATTCGAAAAGAACCTAATCATTTTAGAACTGCTGTAATTTGTTAGGAATGTCTGTATCATTTTGAGAGGGTGGCATGTTTTCATGTTGTAGCACATCACAAACACTATCTCACATGAACACTTAGACACTGTGGTTCTGTCTAAGAATCTTGGATTTTGAACGAGTTGCTGGAACCAGAATTCAAAGAGAAGGAGATCAAGGAAAAAGTAAAGAAGCAGCAAGAAAAGATCAGTCCAATTCAGATTACCTTTGGAGTGGAGAATCTCAAGTAGGTATATTTTGAACTTAGGTTAGGATATTTGTGGTTGGCTTAAGTGTTATAACTTGATTATTTATTCTAGTGAGTTTTTGTTTTGTGCCTTAGAGGGCACCGTGGATGTTTCCCTTGTTTAAGGGTTTTACCACGTTAAACATTCCTGTGTCTATTTCTTTGAATGTTCTTAATTGTTCTTGTGATTGGGACTGTATGGTAACTTTAGTAGATGTTTATTAAAATTTAAAAAGAAAGGTAATCAACTATCAAATCTTAACCATACATTCAGAAAGTCTTTACAACACATCTTATGGTTTTTGAAAAGAGTTTTGCCCAAAAAGTTTATTAGGAGTTTACACAATTCATAACATTTTGTTATCAACCTTGTAAATAAGCTTTTAGCATTAAAGATTTTCTTCAACTGATATCAGAGCAGGAACACCTTTTATGATCCTGGAACTTGAGAAATTATTTTCCAAACTTCTTTCTAAAAATTTCTGAATATGTAAGAAAAATTTGAGAAGTTAGGTAACCTATCCAGACCACCATTCTTTTATGGAAACAATTTTTCGTACTGGAAAGTACGAATGACTGATTTCATTCAAGGAACCCTTGGTGATGGAGTCTTAGAAATGATTGAAATAAGGGTTGAACATCCTACTCAACCTACCTCTGTAACTGATCCAACCAGAATTAAGAAAATTCTCAGTGAATTTACTAAGGAAGAGAAAAAAACATCTCTAGATAATAACAAAGGAAAGAATGTCATTTTTATGTCCATAAACGAATATGAATTCAAAAGAATATCCATATGTTTTACTTCTAAAGAGGCATGGGACACATTAGTCATTGCTCATGAGGGTGATGAACGTGTCAAAGCTGGAAAAACTCAAATGCTAGTCTAATAATATAATACCCTGATTATGAATGATAATGAATCCTTTGACGATTTCTACATAAGGTTAACTGATATTTTTACAAAACTTCATGCCAATGGTATAACCTACAGTAGAAAAGAAATTGTTTCAAAGATTCTTAGGTCATTGCCATCTAAATTTGACAACAAGAGATATGTTATTGAACAAATGAATGACCCTAATATGACTCCTGAATTGCTTAGTAGTAAATTGAGGACTGTAGAGTTGGAACTAGATTTCGAAAAGCAATTGACCAGACAGACTTATAAAACCTCTACTTCAAATGTTGTGTTTTCTTCTAAATTACCAGTGCATAAATTGAACACTTAAGATTTTGACACTGACTATCTTGAAAACTGTGATTTGGAAAACCTTGACAATGATATAGCTCTTATGAGCAAGCATTTCAAAAAGATCTTAAAATTTAGAAATGTTGTAGCCTTTAAATAAGGCAAATCAAATTATCAAGGTAATCAATTTCACAGACCTCATGACAGAGACAATACCATACAAATTTATGACAATAGGAAGAATTATGACCCTAACACACCTAAACCTGACGTAAAAGATGTTAAATGTCACAATTGTGGTAAAGTAGGTCACTACGCTAGTAAATATCCAACTTGTTTTAATAACAATAACAAGGCCAATATGTGTAAGACATGGGACGACTCTAGTGATTCTGATGAGGATGAAACTGAGTCAACCCCGATAAATGAGTACTACATGTCTTTCTTTGCTAAGATAATATATAATGATGATGCATGCTTGCCTGCTTATGAACCTGCTATGCCTGTTGATGTTGTTAATGATATTGCTAATAATTTTGCTCCTATTACTACTGAAAGACTGTGTGTGAGTCAAAGTGATAATGTTGATGACGAAGTGAATGTGTGCGTGAGTAAAGAACCTATTAAAAACATAGGGGACACTTTAAACGATTCACTTAGCGAGTCTGATGATGATCTGCCTAATTTACATGAATTATACACGAAAACGATTAAGAAGAGTGCTCACCTAGAAAAAATGATAAAAACCTTAAGTGAGCGTATCTATTTTCTTAACCAGATCATTAGGAAGAACACTGAAGATTATACTGCCCAATGTGTTGCTCACGAGACTGAGATTGATGACTATGCTTTGAAAATAAAAGATTTGATTCAAAAGAACCATGAATTTGAACATAAATACAAAGCAACCCTTGTTGAACTAGAAGAGTCAAAGCAAATAGTTTCAAATGTGTTTAAAAAATGCCAACACTTTGAAACACAAACTAAGTACTATGAAAAAATTATTACTGGAAGCAAATTTGACTCTGAAGATAAGTCTGACATAGGCTTTGGAGAAATAGTGCAAAAGTTTCTCCTGAAAATGTTACTTTAGTAAAACAAGGCAAAACTTGTCAAAATGTACAAAAAGGTGAATCTGGTCTCAATCTCTCTCAAGCATCACATAATCAGTTCAATAAACAGATGAATCCAAACAATCAGACCAAATACGGTTATCCTTCTACCAGAGACCAAAGACAGAAACCTAAATCTAATGACAACTGGACTACTGTACCCAATAGATCCAAGCTAATTTTCAAAGACTTTAGTAATAAAGTCAAGTCCTATACTCATCAGTATTGTTCCTATTGCGATATTTTCGGCCATACTCTTAATGAATGCTTACAGAAAAGGTTATACACCCCGACCTACCTAAACTTTAACTATTCTAGGAAATCAAGAAATACTTATGTACTCCCTAGACAGGCCACAAACAACTCTAACTATAAAAAGAAAAAGGGAGGGTCCAAGACTAAGAAAAAATCATTCAGAAAGACCCCTCAAACCTTTTCTAAGTCAAAAGGCAATAAATATTTTAAAACTAGACTTATTTGGATTAGAAAAGATGACCTATTACCCCAGCTCAAGTGCAACATTGTCATTTCCGCTTTAAAGGCACAAAGCACTTCAACTGGATGGTACTTCGACTCCAGATGTTCTAAACATATGACCGGGGATAAAACTAAATTGAAAAACAAGACAGACTTCCTTGGAAGTAGTGTCATGTTTGGAGATGGTGTTTCATCTCGGATCATAGGTAATGGAACATTGAGTGAGCACGAGCTTCCTGAACTGAATGATGTTCTCTTAGTTAAAGGCCTTAAAACTAATCTATTAAGTATGTCACAATTTGATGACTCCAATCACTCAGTTACTTTTTCAAAAAATGATTGCAAAATTATTGATGAAAAAGGTAATTGTATTTTAACAGGAAACAAAACTCTGAAAAACTGTTACATAGTAATCCCCAATTCTAAATCTTGCCATGTTGCCAGATTAAAGGATTCTGATCTATGGCACAATAGATTGGGACACACAAATTATGATAACCTTACAAGATTGAGTTCCTAAGAAATAATTAAAGGTTTACTTAAAATTAAAAATTCTTTTAATCCGGTATATGGACATTGTCAGGAAGGCAAAATAAGTAAATCTCAACACAATAAAGTTAAAGATGTCCTTACCACTATGCCTCTAGAACTTATCCATATGGACCTTATGGGTCCCTTAAGAACTGTTAGTTTCTGTGGAAACTATTACATCCTAGTTATAATGGACGACTATACGAGATATACATAGGTAGCTTTTATGAAACAAAAATCAGAAACCTTCAATGAATTCTTAAGAATTCTCTTAAAAATTGAGAATGAGAAGGATGCTCAGGTGTGTCGAATTAGGAATGATAGAGGTGAAGAGTTCAAGGACTCTGGTATTTCTGAGTATTGTGTAGCTAATGGCTACAAACATGAGTTTAGCGCTCCCAAAACCCCGCAACAAAATGGTATAGCTGAACGTAAGAATAGGACTTTACAATAAATGGCTAGGGTTATGTTACATGCTATGAATCTCCCTAGATATTTTTGGGTAGAAGCTGTCCAAACCGCGTGTCACATTATTAATCATATCTACCTCAGAAAAAATTCCAAATAAACCTCTTATGAGTTATGGTTCCACAACAAGCCAAACTTAAAATATTTTAAAACCTTCGGGAGTATTTGCTACATCTGCAAAGATAGAGAGTAACTTTCAAAATTTGATACCCGAGGAGGGCTGGTAATTTTTGACACGATAACCCGTTTACGGTAATAACCCGAACTTGACCCGAACATGACACGATTAACTTGTATAGATTTAAGAGTACCCAAAATTTATACTCAAATCAAAATCATCGCAACCCGAAAATGACATGACTAACCCGAATTGCCACCCTTACCCGAGGAGAAAAGGGAATTTTTCTTGGTTATTCCCAAAATAGTAGGGCTTTGTGTGTTTTTAACTATAGAACCAAAATTATTATGGAATCAATTAATGTAATTGTAGATGACACTAGCGTTAGGAGAAGTGACAGTCAACCAGTAGCATTTCATGAGGAGAAACCTAATTTATCCACTAATCCTCAAGATGATACTGATTCACTGCCACCTAAGAGTCCTTCAGTACCCACTTGGGTTTCTAAAGATCATCCCACTAAAACCGTTGTCGATAATCCTTCGGAACCAGTTCGAACTAGATCCTAACTTCGACAAGTGGCACAATTTTCTTATTTTGTTTCTCTTGAGGAACCTAAAAATGTTAATGATGCCCTTTCTGACTCATTTTGGATAAATGCTATACAAGAAGAGCTTGTCCAATTTAAGAGTAATGATGTATGGAGTCTGGTTCCTAGACCAAAAAATTCGAAGGTTATTGGCACAAGATGGATTTTTAAAAACAAAACTGATGAAAATGGGAGGTCATTAGAAATAAAGCTAGGTTATTTGAACAGGGATTATCCCAGATTGATGGAATTGATTTCGACGAAACTTTTACACCTGTTACTCGTCTAGAATCAGTTCGTCTCCTTTTTACCATCTCTTGTCATACGTAATTCAAATTATTCTAAATGGATGTTAAATCAGCCTTTTTTAAATGGAATTTTATCTGAAGAAGTTTACATAGAACAACCCAAAGAATTTGTGGATCCTATACACCAGGACTACGTCTTTAGTCTTAATGAAGCCTTAAATGGATTGAAACAAGCTCCTAGATCTTGGTATGAGCGATTATCTACCTTTCTAGTGTCTCACAAATTTGTCCGTGGCGGAAACGATCAAACATTATTTGTTAGAAAGGAAAATCAACATGTCTTAATCGCACAAGTATATGTGGACGATATTATTTTCGGTTCCACGTGTCCGAAACAAGTTGAGAATTTTTTTGGTATCATGCATACCGAATTTCAAATTTCTCTAATGGGTGAACTACAATATTTTTTGGGTTTACAAGTAAAACAATGTAGTGATGGTATTTTTATTACTCAATCTACGTATGCTGCAGATTTAGTTATAAAAATTAGAAAATGCTAAACCTGCTAGAACCCCCATGAGTACTTCAACTAAACTTTCTAAGGATGATCATGGGAAAAGTTTTGATCCCTCTCTTTATAGAAGTATGATAGGGAGTTTGCTGTTTTTACCGCTTCTCGACCCGAGATATCCTTCGTTGTCTGTATTTGTGCTAGATATCAAAGTAACCCTAAAGAATCCCACTTATTAAGTGTGAAAAGAATTATTAAGTATATTAAGGGTACTCTAAAATTTGGTATTTGATACACAAACGATACGACTAGTTCTATTGTAGGATACACCGATGCCGATTGGGCCGGTTGTTCTGACGATAGTAAAAGCACTTTTGGTGATTGCTACTACGTAGGAAATAATCTCGTAGGTTAGTAGTGTAAGAAAGATAATTGTATTTCCTTATCTCGCGCCGAATCTATGTAGCAGCGGGTAGTTGTTGTTCTCAATTACTATGGATTAGACAGATGCTTAGCGATTGTGGTATCACCGAAAATCAATTAACCATGTTTTGTGATAACCAAAGTGCTATTAATATTTTTAAAAATCTTGTAATGCACTCCCGTACTAAGCACATTAAGATTAGACATCACTTTATCTGTGACCTTGTCGAATCCAAAGATCTCATAATTGAATATCTAAATACTCAAAAGAAGCTCGCAGATCTCTTTACCAAACCATTAGATAATATACGATTTGAGTATTTACGAACATCTATAGGCATGATAATTCTCAATTAATCTCTATTTTTTGTGATTTATACCCCTTGTATATTTGAGAAATATTGGGGGAGAGGATCTTGAGTAGGGGAGAAGATCTTGAGTATTGCTTAGCTATATTTCTATCTATTCCTTATTCTAACTCAACTAATATGCCATTTAGTGTTTATTTTGTCACAAGCATTTCAGACCCGTTGTATAGCTTGTTACTATTTTGTAGGGTATTGGTCTGTATATAGTTGAGTGATGTATTTTTTACCTTATTTTCTATTCTATCACGGGAATGGGTAGTTAGAACTTTTGTATAGGACACATAGGATTTTTTTTTTCATTTTGACCCACGAGTTCTGAATACTCAAGGGAATTTTATCTTTAATATCCAAAGGGGGAGATTGAGAACGCACAATATATTGACTTACTTGAGTCTACATATATAGGATTTCTAACGAGTTAGGATATCTAGACAAAATAGGTTAGATTTTATGAGTACTCCATCTTCTCAAAGGTTCAAGTATAATGAAGAGATCCTGTCCAAGAAAATCCTCAAGATCAACATAAAGGGAAGTAATTTCTATCTTATAACCATTATAGGACACATGCACTACATAAAATTTTATTTCTATTTGCATTGGTGGTCTTTTAAAACACTTCAAGTCATTTTAAAATCAATTTAATTATTTTACAACATTTTAAAATCATTTTATATAATTTTTAAATAATTTTTGAATAAATTTAAACTTGCTTTTAAAAGTGTTGTGGTTGAAATTTTGATTACAAAAAGTTATTTTGCTTGCTGATTGTTTGCTTGGAAAGAATACAAAAGCGCTATAGACTTAAGGGTGTGCTTTGTAATTATTTTTCAACACGCATTTTTCTTGCATCTTGTTCGTACACATGTTGGCTTCTTGTCGGCTAAGATTGTGTTTTCTCTAAGACACAAACCAAGTATGTCTTCTCAGCCCTTAGATAAACTTTATCAACGATATGCATGCGTTGAGAGTCAATCCTTGTGAAACCAGTATAAACCAATCAACAATCGTTTAATCTACCGCTTGTGGTGAACCGTTGGATTATAAGTCAATTGGTCAATATTCAATCCCAGCCATAGGATTGAGTTAGACGTTCTGGATCCTTCTTCTTTTACTATAAATAGGACCCAAGTCTCAACATTTACAGACCTTTGCCATTTCATCACACTAGAGAGAAAAGAGAGAGAAGAGAGAGAATGGAGAAGAGTGGGAAAGAAGAGAGAGAGAAAAGAAAGACAAAACCCTAGGTTCTTCGTAGTTCAACCTCTGAGTGATTTCTCTCACACTAAATACAAAAAATCCTCAAAGTTTCGTACACCGGAAAACCTATTCTTGAGAGTTAGATATTTTTAGGGTTTATGTGTTTTTGGTGTTGAAGTTATTCTTCGTTTGAAAACCTCTTCAAGTCTTTGGTTCTCTCAAAACTCATCTCTAAGAGAAACTTAAGTTTCAATGTTGAAACTGAGTTTTTCTAAAAAGAGAACATCACACGATTTGTTTTCATTTTCTCTTTTTGGATCTGGTATTATAGATCCACTCTGTTTTAATAAATTTGAAATAGAAACTTCTAAGTCTCAAAATATTTTCAGATCTAGTGAGTTGTTTGTGTTTCTAGTTTTATATTTCATGTTTTATGAAATACGTGAGTACAAAAATAAAACGAACACAAATAACTTTAGTTCAAATTTTAAAAGCATAACCATAGATCTGAGAAAAGAAGTTTTATGTCAAAATATGTTGAATCATTCTCTGCATGTTAACTCTAAATCTGTTTTAACAAATTAGACTTCTAGTCTAGTTTCGATCTCAATTGGTAGTTTACAATTTCGAAAATATTTTCAAATACTGATTTAAGACCTTGGCCGTCTTCTGAGCAAGGTAACCTTGAGATCTATGGATAAATAAAAAGGTCAAGAAGTCTGGGCTTGAAAATACAGATTCGAAAAGAACCTAATCATTTTAGAACTGCTGTAATTTGTTAAGAATGTCTGTATAATTTTGAGAGGGTGGCATGTTTGCATGTTGTAGCACATCACAAACACTATCTCACTCGAACAATTTGACACTGTGGTTCTGTCTGAGAATCTTGGATTTTGAACGAGTTGCTGGAACCAGATTTCAAAGAGAATGAGATCAAGAAAAAAGCAAAGAAGCAGCAAGAAAAGATAAGCCCAATTCAGATTACCTTTGGAGTGGAGAATCTTAAGTAGGTATATTCTGAACTTAGGTTAAGATCTTTGTGGTTTGCTTAAGTGTTGTAACTTGATTCTTTATTCTGGTGAATTTTTGTTTTGTGCCGTAAAGGACACCATGGATGTTTCCCTTGTTTAAGGGTTTTACCACGTTAAAAATTCCTATGTCTATTTCTTTGAATGTTCTTAACTGTTCTTATGATTGGGACTGTATGGTAACTTTAGTAAATGTTTATTAAAATTTAAAAAGAAAGGTAATCAACTATTAAATCTTAACCATACATTCAGAAAGTCTTTACAACACATCTTGTGGTTTTTGAAAAGAGTTTTGCCCAAAAAGTTTATTCGGAGTTTACACAATTCACAACATTTTGTTATCAACCTTGTAAACAAGCTTTTATCATTAAATCTTTTCTTCATCAATTCGGTCTTCATCGAACTCTGTAGATCTGACACCTGAAAGGATGCTTATTCTACTTGCACTCAGAGGACACTTTACCCCTTAGCGTTCCATTCTCCTTAAAGACTAAGGGCTAGGGGTTATTGATATGCCAAGTATAGCGTCTTCCAAGATTACCACACCTCGCTGAGGCCAACCATCACCGATCCGTCCAAAATTGGGAAATTATGACTCGGAAATCACCTGGGGACTTGACCTCGACAATAAAGACTAGTCTAGGTGCATTGTAGCAGTAATTCTAGGGATTATAAATCCTTGTACTCGGCCTCCCCCAAGCCGATGAAGACAGGCTCAGACTACTCAACTTTATAGGTGTCAATTCCTCAGTGGTCCATGTATCAATAATATGGCCTCGACCATGATTCTCGACCGAGGTCTGACAGCTGGATGGGCGTGTGCATTGGGATACGCATGAGGGTGTGCACGTGGATTACAGATCCCACGTGGACCAAAATCGTTATAACAACATCTCCCTCACACGTGAGGGAATATTTAATCATCATAACCTACATGTGACAGAGACAGTTGGATCCTCCTCATTGGCTAGAAACATTCCACACATGCTTATTACATGCTTTGGGGGTATTCTACAACCCTTAAGCACTATAAATACTTATCTTCTACCTTATTGTAAAGGATCGATCATTTTAAACCTTACTGAAACTCTATCAAACTCATTGTTAAATAGATAAATCTTTAGATCTTGTATCCTAAGGTCATTAGAGCCTATATTTAATGGATTTCACACACTCACTCAGTGGACGTAGGCCCTTTAAAGGCCGAACCACTTATATATGGCGTTATCTTCTCCTTTGTCTCATCTCTTTCTATATTTTCATACCTGTTCATACTCCATTATTGTGCTGGTTTGAGCTTACTTATCATACTGATTTGGTGATACCAATTCTGGTATCATCAGTAAATATTTCCCACCATCAGTTCAATCCACAACAATTAGGGTATGCGTTCTCATCGTGTTAAAAATAACATCCACGCTGGATTATAACCATATATCGAGTCCCCATATCCTCTATGCAAAATTATAAACTCTAACTCACTGGGTCATCTCATATTCATGAAAATATAAACTCAATGATAACCTACCTAATATTTTTTCGTTACCTGATGGATTTATTCCTAAATATTTTCAATCGGTGGCTTATTATCATTTCTTATGTTGACTTCAATGTTAATGTTCATTTTTTTAATTCTCTGGAAGTTATAGTTGAGTGATATGCTAATATAGGGGAGGCATCCAATAGTGTTGGATAGGAAATGATAGTCTTGATCCATTGATAACTACGGAGGAAAATAAAAAGGCCCACTGGTAAAGATTCTCCTCGTAAGGCATATATTTTATTGTATTCCCCAGAATAAGATAGATTTTAACAACATAGAATTCAAATTAGTAGACTCACTCTCAAAGTGAGTCATGGTAATTTATCACCCAAGGATGACGCCCACGCCCTCAGTTCTATTGCCAGAGGGCAATAGTGGGAATAAAAAAGTTTTAAAATTTAATTAATTGTTAGTTGCCTCAGTGTTTGTGTCCAAAGAAACTTACACTCTTACCTAGGAATAAATTTTTTTATACTAAACCACTAGTGGAGGAGTTTCACCTCTATACAATGTGGGATGCCATTTTCTATTAAACAGTCTTAAGCATTTTCTCTCAAGTAAAAGCAAAGGACCAATCTTCCAAATCAACATGGGATGGTTTTGATATGAGAATAAAAAAAATTGATGATGTAAAATAGAAAATTTAAATTACATCTTTGTATTTCACCTTTTATCTATATTTTTGAAACTACATCTCTGTATACATACATAAATAAAATTTAAATACTGTGGTGACAATTATTATGCAACACAAATAGATAAGAAAAAAGTAATTACCAAGCAAGAATAAGGAACGTAAAAAGACAATCACACAACAAAGGATGTACGTGGTTCATCAAAGATGTGCCTACGTCCACGGTGGTGCAGTCGGTGTTATTTCTATATACTCCGGGGAGTGGTTACATAAAATACAACTTGTCCTTTGCCCCGGACCTAGGGTTCAATATATACATGTTCATTTTAGTAAGTGGGGGTGTTGGACTCCCCCACGTTTTCCATCTCTCCCTAAAACCTCCCTTAATGGGAACGTGGAAAGAGACTGAATCATAATCAATAGAGAGATGGGGGGTCTGGACTTTGGGCTGCCAGAATTGGGCTACTCGTCTAGGCCCATTACCCTGATTTCGGGTACCCACAATTGCCCCTAAGTTTGTTGGGCCATGTTTTGGGCTCAATAAATTTAAATGATTAGTCATACTGGCTTTTTTGTACATTGTGCAACTCTTCAAAAGTTGTGAAACTGATTCTGGCGGCACCTGCTTCGTATTTTGTACACTATGATTAACAACACTTAAAGGTTTTCTAGAATAGTCACTTTTCGACCGTTGTTTCAACCTTCCCAGCATTCTTCCATTCTCTGTGAGCTCTAGAGCTTCGTACTTTCTTCCCCCAGTCTTCATTCTCATTGCTTCCTTGTTGTTTGGGCTCGTGCTTCTTCATTGTTCGAGTCAAACTTCCATCTTGTAAGTTTCTTGTGCCTTTTCTTTGTACTTTCTCTTTGAATTTGTAGTTTTCTAGGGTTTTTCAATGGCGAAGATTGGGAATAGGTCGGTCTCTGAATGTAGGAAGTTTTATAACATCCCAGAGTTGGTAGATATTGAGTGCTGCACTTCCCCCTAGAAATGTTAGAGAGATAGAGGATGCCCATTGGATCCATATTTTGTTGCTTTCCCAATGGGGACTCACTTTTTCGCCCAACGATCTGTTCTTGCACTTCTTTGGTTACTTTAATATTGTTCCTACACAGTGTTCGACCAATGTGTGGAAGATAATTAATGGCGTCCATAGAATAAATCAGTTATATGGCACTAGGTTAGGGCTTGCCGAGGTCTATTTTTGCTATTCTTTTTCTCGAACTAGTTCTGGTGTCCTCTACCTCAAATCTAGGAGTCCTGACAGGGTATTGGTAGTAAATCTACCTGATTCCCATAAGGACTACTGGCAAGAAGTTTTCCTTGCTAGAAACTGGCAGTTTCCCCCCAGTTTGAAGGGTCGAGGTCTGATAGGTTCTCCGTTCCCTTTCATGGGGAAGAATACATAGGTAGACTTTGCTCTGTTCTTTTAATTTTTGTTGATTTGTGATCTTTCTGATTTTTCTCTGTTTTCTTTTTTCAGCGAGGTCGAAGAATTTGGAACCTGCTCTCAGCGAGGTTCGTCTCTCTGAATTGGTCAAGGCCTGGAATATCAGGGAGCCTTTAGCTGACGACGATCATCCCCGGTCTGCTGCTTTTCTACTTGAGTACAAGAACGTTGGCTCCAGTTTTATAGCAAGGCCTGTGGACAGTATCCCTGAGTTTGATACCTCTGAAGAGACTGCTACGGATCCTATCCAGTTGGACGAGGAGGAGAGCAACTCTGAAAGTGATATCGCAGGTGGTGCTGTAAGCAATTTGGGTGGAGGAAGCTCGAGTAGTAGCAGTTCCTCTGATCGTGGGGAAGTTTTTGAAGCTCGAGAGTCGTCGATCACATCTAGTAGTTCGAGCGAGGAGATGGCTCCTCCAAGGAAGAATTTAATTCGGGATGATGATGATGAATACCACCTGCTTCTCGCACAGAGGTAGAAGAAGCAGAAGTCTAGTTCTGGGGCTGTGGCTACTGGCTCTCGATCTTCTGCTAAGGAGCAGGAGAAGAAGAGGAAAGAAGAAGAGTACGTAAGGGAGAGAGAGATAAAAAAGGAGGAGGAGAGAAAGAAAGTGGAGGAGAAGAAGAGGATAGAGGTTAGGAGAAGAATGGAGAGGGAGAAGGAGGAAGAGAGGAGGAAGATGGAGGCAAGGACGAAGGCTGGGCGAGCCTTAGTCCCGGTGTCAGCCCTGCCTGTGGGAGCTTCAGTCGTAATTTCTCCTCAGTTGGCCCTCGCGCTGCTCGAGAGAGCAGTTCTTCCTGCTGATCACCAAAGGGTGCTGGGGTTTGATCAACTAGACCTGCAGGCTAGCCAGAGGCTAAATTTGGTAAGACTATTTCTTTTCTCCCATTTTTTTATGAATTTCATTACTTCTTTCCTCTGATGTTTTCTTCTTCTTGTAGTTTGTGATCGACTTCGCCGTGCTCTTTCGCTCTCGTGATGAGCTGGTGAAGAGAAATGATGAACTGGAGCAACAAAATAAAGCCTTGAGGCTGAAGGGTATAGAACTCGAGGCTAGTTTTAAGGACGTTGATGCTGCTCAGATATCATCCGATCTGGATCTTGCTACTGCCAATCGGGAGAAAGATGCAGCGGTTAAAGAGTTAAAAGAGTTGCGACAAGCCTACGACCTGGTTTGCTCGAGCAAGCTGGCTATCGTGGAAGAGAACAAAGTGCTGTCTGAGGAGCTGAAGAAGAAGGAGTCTGAGGCGATCACTGCCAAGGAAGACTCATATAATTTTGGTTGGGCTGCAGCATACGAGGATGCTGAAGTTTAGATAGGCTATATTAGCCGTCTGAACTTCAAGAAGGGCTGGAACAAAGCCCTCATAGTTGCCGGGGTGGATGTTGCATCTCCTCTGTTCGATGAACATGATCCAGGGCCGAGGCCAGTTGTAGATGAAGTCCCTGCCCCAGCACTCGAAGGCGCTGACCCTGTTCCCCAAACAATCCCTGCTGACGTCTCCCTTATTGTGGCGATAGAGGTTACCCCTGCTGAGGGCGGTGCTCCTGCTGATGCTGATAAAGGGAAGCAACCTTCGACCTCTGGGCAACCTGAGGTTGCTAACTAGTCGTCATCTAGGATTACTTTGTACTTTTGCTTTTTTTCTTTTCGTTGCTCGATGTACTTTTAACCCTTATTAATGAAAAGGTTTCTTTTTCTTAGTGCACTGATTTGTCTTTTTCTCTCCTTTGCCCTTTTATTGCTTGTAGTTGATTGATGTTGATGATTATATTGCTGCCACTTCTCAATTGGGAAGGATGTTGGGGCCCAATGTAAGCTCCGAAGTTCGTCACACTTTTATGAGGATCTGCAAATCTCTGCGACTGAGGAATAAGCGCTTTATAGAGCAAACTGAGCTCGTCGCCAAGCTGAAGGACAGGCTTCAAAAAATGGAGGATATTGGTGCCTCACTCCAAGAGCTAGTTAATGCGCTGAGAGCGAAACTGTTAGAGGCTTCTGAGATCAATCAGGTCGGGGAAGTGCTTCAGTAGGAAAATAAAGCATTAAGAAGAGAGGCCTCGCCTCTTAGGGAGCATGCACCGAGCACCGCTCCTGCAGTATTGCAAGGCTCTTCTTTGTCGCGAGCTAGGGCTGGCTCGAGTGACGTTCCTCCTGCGCTGCGGGGTTCTACTGGTCCATCCGTTTCGCGAGCTGGCAGGAGCACCAAGAGCCGAGATAGGGAAATGGAAGAGCTTCGAGATAGGGAAATGGAAGAGCTTCGCGGTGATGTCCAGCGAGCATATGTGATCGCTGCTGGGCTTCAAAGGGATGTTACTCAGTAAGTGCTCCGACGATTACGATCAGGGTTGGCAAGATGCTCCGACTAGGCTGACAGAGTTTAAGGAGCTCGCCTTCATCAGGGGGTGGTTGAGTGCATTTAGGGAGATGCAAGTTCCGAGGAATTTAATGCTCTAGTATCGCCATGAAATTTCTCCTTCCACCCTGATGCCTAACCCCTTCCGGAGGGATGATCAATGGATCCCCATCGATGCTATCCCTCGGCAATTATTGGAGTCGGATGCGAATGAGGTCGAGGAAGAGTTAGCTCCTACTCCCGATGATGGGCGAAGAGCTCGAGTGGCTGATTATCTCGTTCAGAGGCCTCACCCCCATTGAGATTTTGCCAGTAGTTACTTTGTGTATTTTTTGTAGTGTAAATTCTTTGGGCGAGCTCGCCGACTAAACATGTATCACCATTGTTGTAAATATGATGAATTAATATAAAATTTGTGTTTTGGGCGAATTTGTCGACTAAACAAGTGTATTATATTCTTCATATTCTTGCTGCTTTATGATCTCCTAAGTTTGTGTTATTACGCAAGTGTCCTTCTAGTCCAGTATAACATCGAGATACCATTGTGCACCACTTTACCTTTTAGGTCGTGTCGTCACACTCCCTTAGGCCTAAGTGTGACAATTGGCGAGGACACACCTGGTGTTGGATGATTTATCCGATCAGGATTTTATTCAATCGAAGAAGGTTTGATGACCAGTATAACTTTGGCCATATTGCCTAAGGATCTCCTGTAGGGCTTCATATATTTCCAGGGGCAATGCTAAGAGGTCTTTCGTATTTCATAACGACGACCTGAGGAGGGACACTCCCCTGCTATGGCGTAATGATCAATGTGCCTATCATTTGGAAAAGATGTGCGATAAAGCTTATATAACTGTTACTTATCAGAAGGCTACCATTTAAATAACTTTCATTAATGACAAGGAAAATGAACTTCCAGTTCCATAACAATAAAAGAAAGATCTAAAAATAGAATCTCTTAAGATTGGCTGCGTTCCATGCTCGTAGTATTTCTCTGCCTTCTATCGTTTCCAAGTGATAGGCGCCCTGTAGATTGTCTCTTGTTATCTTGAAGGGTCCTTTCCAGTTTGGCCCTTGTTTGCTGTCTGATGGTTTTATTGCGTTGCCCAGGACTTTCCTTAGGACGTGGTCCCCAACTCAGAATGTCCTTGGGTTGACCTTCTTATTGTAATGCCTCGCGAGCTGTTGCTGATAGCTCGCTAGTTTTACTAGGGCTAGCTCTCGGCACTCATCCGCTAGGTCGAGCTCAGCGATAAATGCTGCATCATTATTACCCTGGTCGACAAGGTTGGACCTCATTATTGGCAAACCTGCTTCTAGTGGGATGACTGCTTCCATCCCATATGTCAGCGAAAATGGGGTTTCTCCTGTCGCTCATCGTGGAGTGGTTCGGTAAGCCCATAGAACATGTGGTAATTCATTTACCCATGCGCCTTTGGCTCGCTCCAATCGCTTCTTTAATCTGTCGATTACAGTTTTATTGGAAGCCTTAGCTTGGCCATTGCTCTGAGGGTAGGCCACCGAACTAAAGTGGTGTCTGATTCCGTGTTCGTTGCAGAAACTCTGAAAAGAGCCGCTTTCGAACTGCGTTCCATTGTCGGTGATGATGGTTCTGGGGATGCCAAAATAAGTGATTATATTTCTCCATATCAATCTTATCATATCTGCATCTCGGATGTTCGCCAGGGGTTCCGCCTCGATCCATTTAGTGAAGTAGTCAGTTGCAACCAACAGGTACTTGCGATTATCGGTGGCGGTAGGCAGTGGTCCCACGATGTCAATTCCCCATTGGGCGAATGGCCATGGGTTGGATAGCGATTTTAGGTCGCTAGCAGGTTGGTGGACCATAGGAGCGTGAAGTTGGCATTTTAGGCACTTGCAGACATACATCGCAGAGTCCCTTTGTATATATGGGCACCAATAGTCTTCCTTCATTGCTCGAAAAGCTAGAGACCTTCCTCTGATATGGCTTCCACAGACCCCTTCGTGAAGCTCGTGCAGCACTTGCTAGATATTCCCTGGGTGAACGCATTGAAGGTAAGGCCCGGAGAAGGATCTCTTATACAAGTTGCCCTCTGGAGATAAGTGACAGCGAGCAGCTTTGACTCTTATCTGGTGGGCAGTCTTCTTGTCATCCGGGAGCGTGCCATCCTTCAAATAGTCCCTTAAGGAGTCCATCCAGCTGGGAGCTAATCCCACCTGGAGTACCTATTCCACGTCTGGTGGCTTGCTATTGCGGTTAATGCTCGGATGAGTGAGGAAATCGATGGGGATGGTTCTTTTTAAGTCGGAGTCGACTGCCGAACTCAGAGCTGCTAGGGCATCAGCATGGCTGTTCTGCCCTCTGGGAAACTGTGGGACATTGATCTCTTCGAAGTTCGCCATTAGTTTTTTTACTAAGGCGATGTAAGATGCCATTCTTTTATCCTTTGCATTGTAGTCTCCACTTATCTGATTGGAGACTAATTGGGAATCGCCAAACACCTGTAAATGCTTTGCTCCCAAAGTGTGCGCCTTCTGGAGGCCGGATATTAAGGCTTCGTATTCTGCTTCGTTGTTGGAGGCTGCAAATCCAAGCCTGATTCCTTGTTAAAGGATTGTGTTTTCTGGAGTAACGAGGACAATGCCTACCCCTGCCCCTTTGAGTTGGAGGCTCCATCAACAAACAGTTTCCAGGTTTCCTTTGCCGCGTGGTTCTCTTTTTGCCTTGCTGGTTGAGGTTGGTTGGAAGGTTCCTCGCCCGTGAATTCGGCTATGAAATCAACAAGGATCTGCCTCTTGACTGCGTTCCTTAGTTGAAATTGGATGTCAAATTGCCCGAGCTCGACTGACCATTTAGACAGTCTGCCTGACAAATCCGCTTTCCTCAGGATTGCTTTAAGGGGGTACGATGTAAGGACGATTACAGTGTGGGCTTCGAAATAGTGCTTCAGCTTCCTCGAAGCCACTACTAGGGCAAAAACGAGCTTCTCCAGTGGTAGGTACCTCTGTTCGGCGTTTAGTAGGGTCTTGCTCGCATAATAAACAGGGTGCTGGATTCTTACAACCTCGCACATTAATGCAGAACTGACAGTGTGGTTGGAAACGGAGAGGTACATGTATAAAGAATCTGTTTGACGTGGTATGACGAGTAGTGGTGGAGAGCTTAAGTAATGTTTGAGCTCAGCCAATGCCTACGAGCAATCTGGGTTCCACTCTACCGTTTTGTTCCCCTTTAGAAGCTGGAATAAAGGTTTGCATTTCTCGAAGGATTTAGAGATGAAGCGATTTAAAGCAGCGAGCATACCAGTGAGCTTCTGTACGTCCCGAATTATTCGAGGAGGTTGTACCCTGTTAATTGCATCGATTTGGTCTGGGTTAGACTCTATGCCTCTCTTAATGACCAAGTACCCAAGAAATTTTCCTGACTGGACACCGAAAGAACACTTGCTCGTGTTAAGTTTCATTCGGTACTTCCTGAGGATTTCGAAGTTATTTGACAGGTCTGAGAGGTGGTCTTCCTTCTTCTTGCTTTTAACTAGCATGTCATCGATGTAGACCTCCATGGTGTTTCCCATATGGTCCTTGAACATCTTGGTGACCAGTCGCTGGTAGGTTGCCCCTGTGTTCTTGAGCCCAAAGGGCATGACCTTGTAGCAGTATAATCCAACTGTGGTGATGAACGTTGTTTTGTCTTGGTCTGGGGCATACAAAGGGATCTGGTGATACCCTGAATATATGTCCAGAAAACTCATTCATTCGTGGGCTGTAGTGGCATCTACCAGTTGGTCAATTTTTGGGAGGGAAAAATTATCTTTAGGGCACACTCTGTTGAGGTCAGTGAAGTCGATGCAAACTCTCCATTTCCCGTTGCTTTTCGAAACTACTACTGGGTTGGATAACCACTTGGGGAATTGTACTTCCCGTATGGATCCTGCATCCAACTGTTTTTCAACTTCTTTTTCTAACGCTTTTGCCTTCTCGGGCGCTGTGCGTCGTGCGTTTTGTGTGATTGTCTTGAAGGTGGGATCAACGTGCAGCTGATGACAGACCATACTAGGATCGATTCCAGGCAGCTCGTATGGCTCCCATGCGAAAATATCTACGTTGTGTCTCAGCAGAGTTATCAATTCCTTCTGTTCTTGGTCAGTGAGAGATGCTCCAATCAAGAAGACTCTATTACTGTCGCCATCTCCAGTCGTAACTTTTACCAGGTCCTCGACGACCCGCTCAGAGGGGAGGAGCCTGATCTCCTATACTCCAGGTCTTCCATACTTTAATTGCTATTTAGAAGGTGTCAGACCTTCTTCAACTTTCTCGCTGGGCTGATCGGCCTTCTTTTTTGGCCTTGGTCGGATGGCCGCTATGAAGCACCTTCTTGCCATTGCTTGGTCTCCGTGGATCTCCATTACTCCTCACTCGGTTACATACTTGAGTTTCTGATGGTAAGTCGAAGAGACTGCTTTCATTGTATGGATCCATCCCCTGCCGGGGATGGCTTGGTATGGCGAGTCGATGTCCACCACCAAAAACTCAATCATCTTGGAGACGTTTCCCGCGCGTACTGGCATTACAATCTTTCCCAGGGTCATAGTTATTTTTCCAGCAAAGCCAACTAAAGGGACATTAGCTTCCTTTAGGTCGGCGACGCTTAACTTCAATTTTTTGAATAGGTCGAGATACATTACTTCGGACGAGCTTCCTTGGTCGACGAGCAACTTGTCGACGTCAAAGTTAGCTATCCTTAGGGTAATGATCCGGGCATCGTGATGTGGGGTTCTTACTCCCACCAGATCTTCATCTTTGAAAACAATATGCTTGTTATAGTTGACGTCATCTGTTCGTCGATGCTTTCTTGACTGTGACTTTGCTGGATCGATCTGAAAAGCTTGCATTACCGCTGTAAGTTTCTTCATCTCCATTTGGGCTGAATTTCCTTGGATCTTCTTGGCATCTGATGCCCCGTGAATTACCGCGAACTCATGTCCAGCGTCATCTTAGAGCACGTTGTCAGGTCTCGCCTCTCTATTGGCAGCCACTTTCTCTGCCTTCTTCTCCACAAACTCGCTCAAATTCCCGGATTGAGCTAGCTTTTCGAGGTGGGACTTAAGAGCTTTGCAATGCTCAGTCTTATGTCCTCCTTATTTGTGAAAGGCGCATCTCAGTGCATTGTTCCTCTTCGAGGGATCTCCTCCCATCTTCCTGGGCCACTTGATGAATGGCTCGTCTTTGATTTTTGTGAGAATTTTGTAGATTGGTTCTTTGAAGACGGTGTTGACCTCCTGAAATGCTTTCGACGCGTCATTGCTACCTCCATTTTTGGAGCCATTTTTGCCCCCATTCTTTCCTCCTTTCTTCTGGTTCTTAATTTTATCATTGACCTTGGTAGTGAGTTTAGCTCTACCGTTTTCCCCTGTACTGAGGCGGGTGACATCTTCCACCTTAGCGTACTTCTCGATGCGAGCCATTAGGTCATCAATAGTCATAGCCTCCTTCTTCGTCAGGGACTGGTATAGAAGGGAAGAGCTGGGTAGCCTAATTTTGAAAGAGGCCACTGCCACTTGCTCCGAGCAATACTCGACCTCATTGAACAACTCCCAGTATCTCTTTGCGTAGTCTCGAAGGGTCTCTAGAGGCGTTTTCTTCATTGTCAGTAAAGCATCCATCCTTTTGGGATGGGAGCTACTAGTAATGAATCGGGCCGTAAAGAGCTCGGCCAAGGATTTGAAACTCATGATGGACCGGTGGGGGAGCCTTTCGAACCACTTCTGCGCTACGTCATGCAGGCTCGAGGGGAAAATTTGGCACATTAGTGCATCCCGGTGATTTCAGAGGGTCATGGCCTGCCGGTACTGCCTGACGTGATCAATGGGATCAGTCTTATCGTCATAAATCTTGAACCTTGGAATGGCAAATTTCTTGGGAGATTCTTCTTCTTTAATTTCCCTCGTAAAAGGTGATTTCATTTGGGTTTTTAGAGCTCGCCTAGCGAGTTCTCGGGTTGATCTGGTGCCGTGGTGGGCAGGATGTTGGTCCATCTCCCTTCGGACCAGATTTCGTATATTCTCGTTGCTGCGAGTGGGGCTCTGGTAACGACGAGCTTTTCATAACTGCTCGCGTAGGTCGTCGTCTGATTCGTCTCCCTCAACCTTTTGGGATCCTCGCCTAGGGCTCCTTCCTCGGCTGCGAGACTTGCTCGCCTGAGGGCTAGGAGTGCGGTATGGACGTCTCCTGGCATCATGATGAAGCTCTCCATCCAGTATTTCTAGTCTTCTTTTCAGGCGAGCATTCTTAGCCTCATGTCTGCGAGAAGACTCCCTCTACTCGTGAAGCCTTGCCTCGTATGCATCAATCAGTCTGGATATCTGCGTGGACCTCGCTGGTCCTTGGCTTTCTTCTGAGGCTAGCCTTTCTAAGTGAGCCCTCTGATCCGAACGTCGAACTTCAGATCTAATCCTGCGAGGAACAGGTGGTTCTTGAATATCCCCAGCCTGGGGAGCATTGCTACTGTGACCAGACATTTTAAACTCCTTTCTTGGTGTGGGCTTTTCTCAGGGAAGATGAACGCTTCCCACAGACGGCGCCAATTGTGGTGACAATTATTATGCAACACAAATAGATAAGAAAAAATCAATTACCAAGCAAGAATAAGGAACGTAAAATGACAATCACACAACGAAGGATGTACGTGGTTCAACAAAGATGTGCCTACGTCCACGGTGGTGCAGTCGGTGTTATTTCTATATACTCCGGGGAGTGGTTACAGAGAATACAACTTGTTCTTTGCCCCGGACCTAGGGTTCAATATATACATGTTCATTTTAGTAAGTGGGGGTGTTGGACTCCCCCACGTTTTCCATCTCTCCCTAAAACCTCCCTTAATGGGAACGTGGGAAGAGACTGGATCATAATCAATAGAGAGATGGGGGGTCTGGACTTTGGGCCGCCAGAATTGGGCTACTCGTCCAGGCCCATTACCCTAATTTCGGGTACCCACAAATACAATTTTGTATACATAATTAAATAGAATAAAAAGTTTAGATTTTTTTTCTTAAATTATAAATACATTATACTTTTATATATTTGCATTTTAAATGAAAATTTGAAATAAAGTATTTTACTCTAAGAAAGATATGCGTAAATACACATTGACTTTATATATTATTATCAACTCCATAAAGTCCTTTTAAATATTTTATAAGGATTATATTTTCTATTAGTGTGTGTGTGTGTATAAAATTAAAAGTCATATTTATATATTAAAATATATATTCCTATGTTAAATATATAGATGCACTGGTGGCTCTCTGAAATTCCAGTATTTTTAAAATTGACGCATTAGCGCACTCGCATTCGCATCCGCATTCGAACCCTCGCATTAGGGCTTTTAGCTCCCACTTGAATGGTTGAAGCATTAAAAATTGTAAAACTCACTACAACTACTTATTTATTATTTTAATATTTTAACCAATGAGCTGAGAGGGTCACCTTAACCCATTTTGAAAGTGGATCTCCAAATTTGAACTCTACAAATAAAGCCAGTTGATGAAGATGTGGATTTTCTCAAGTCATAATTGATGAGTTGTAGCCACAAGATGTGGCTACAGTCCCACAAACAATCCTTGCAAAACATGGGGTGGTTTTAAACACCCAAATATAAAAGAGAAATTTGAAATGCACTGCCTAATATTTCATCTCAACTCTACTTGATTAAACTTATTTCCCACCCCATTATTTGTTACCAAATACTTATATTGACCACTAGTTGGGATGGGTTTACTAAATTTAAACAACAGGAAAACAAAGGCACTAGTTAACCTAACAAGTATTTTTAAGTTAGACACAATTATGCTGAGATCAAAAGAGGTTGCGGGAGGAGAAATCTTTTTTAGGCTAATTTTAATTTTTAAAATACACGTTATTGATTAATTTAAAAAACTGTATATATGGTGAAATGAAAGAATTGATGGATGTGTAAAAACGTACTTAAGAACTGTAATATTAATTAAAAATACATTAATTTGATTTAACTTCAGCATACAATTGTTCTTAACAAAGGGATCTTGGATCTTCATATTTTTACAAAATATACTTAAATCATAGAAAATTGAACTTACCTTGATCCAATTCATTGATCAAATTTGTTGTAGAATTCTATTTGAATCATCTAGATGATTGTTCCACCATAACCTTCATGAATTTTACAGAAAATAATAATGTTGGAATCTTAGATTTTTCTCCCTCTTGCCCAATATAGTGAGTTATTATGTAGATTATTGATGGAATATAATCTACTACATAGAGGGTGAGAGAGGACCCGATTTCCTAGTTAGAGAATAATTCTACCATCCATCACAATAGAGTTTGATTAGGAAACTAACCCACCATCAAATTCCTTGATATTTAAATGACTAATCTAAAAGAATCCAATCAAATCCAAATTCTTATGTGGACCACATTAAGTAGGATACTTATATTTAATTAAATAACTAATTTTGAATAATCTTAATTATGAAATTAAATATTTCCAACAGTCTCCCACTTGGTCCATATAATAATTTCACTTTATGATTTGATTCAAGGAACACGAGGCATGCAATTAACTTTAGAATAGTCATAACCAGTTATTTTCCTTAATTAAATATTCCACTAATATGAGTCATGACTGTTCCACACTAATTAAAGGGCATGGTTCCTTCCATGCACTACGCCACTAATGTCATATTTAATTAGGCCTAAAGTGTGGGTTGTGAATAATGCTCCCAAAATGTCTTTATAAAAAGACTATTTATGTCATATATATTCATTCACTTGTATGTATATAATAAATACATAAATATAGAATTCTGAAATACTTTATTGATATCGTAATGTAATGTAAAAAATAAGTACTAAAAATCCATAATCATCAAAACTTTATTGGTTAAACTTAAGACCCATGTCTTAATTATGCTTCATTAATGCCCTTTGTGATGATACATTTATGTGGTTTATCTATGTTAACACTTGTACTAATGTGTTCAAGTGACACTCGTTGTTTTAGAATTTCTCATTTAATTGAAAACTATTTACATTCAATGTGCTTAATTACTCTTAGAATACCTAATATTTCTTCACTAAGAAGATTGCAATGATATTATCATAATATTTCAGCGGCTTTATAATAGTGTCAACAACTCCAAGTCCTGAAATAAAGTCACGCTGCCATAATATATAAGTTGTAGCATTAAATCATCCTACATCCTTTGTTTTCATAATAGTTAATGGATTATATTGCATTCCTTCATTATATTGATCGTTAAATCAAAACAACCATACTTAAGCAAGAGTGAACTTCATACTATCTACACAACTAGTAAATCCATGTCATAATAACCATTCATATTTAAATGAAGAGATATCCTAAATGTGATAGTCTTTAAATTATCTCATTACTTCATACATAACTCTTAAAACAAACATAAAATTATTTTATTCTATAATTTTAAATTTATGTTTGTATATAGCAAAAATATATAAACTTACTCCCACTGATCTTAAGGTGTATATAAATATACGATAATTAAAGACATAATGGTATTGTTTCTTAAAATATCGCATGCAAAAAGCTTCTATTTATACTATAATCTCTTATACATATGCATAGGGTTCATTAAACTCCAAACTGTAGTTTTCACATTCACTTAATGTAACTCTCAATAATATTGAACTACTAATTCCATAAAAAATCCATTTCCTTAGATATAATTAGGAAGGATCATTTATAACCTTTTCCTCATCAAGGGTTAAATATTTGACTACAATTTAGCTTTATATCATTTAATTATCATTAGCACTGCATTTGGTCTTGATGAGCCACTCAAGCCCGAATTTAGTGTATCAATTATGTAATCCAACGAGATCCTAAACTTAATTGCAGTCCATTAGTTTCACTTTTGTTATGACTTATAAAAACAAATCTATATCATTATTTATACTTATGCCAAGTTTATGTTCATGTAGATACACCACATAATCATTTAGGATATTATACTTCTTTTAGGATCTTCTTAATACTAAATCTTATGTTTTTATCTACATTTGTCTCACAGCGATAATACCATCATTTAGTGGTTGATCATTTACTCGTTCTTTATTGTTTACACAATCCAACAACTAAAAAACAAGTATTCAAGAAAGTTGTTGGTAACGGGATAAGTACCCTACCTTCCTTTATAACCATATTTCATGATTTTCTACTCCCACTCATTTCACCACTCATAAGATATTTGACATTTTCGATTTTCTTTAATACAATAAGTCCGTATCAATGACGATTATATGATCTATATAGGTCCACTTTAAGGAAACTTTTTCATAATCTCCCACTTGGGCCATATAGGTCATCCCAAAATTAGATTTCGTAATACCTTAAGAGCATAAATCGACTATTAAGATTTATAAGAGATACTACAAAAATCTTGTCCATGAAAATTATCAAAGGGAGACTAGATTTAATTTGGTACAAGATTAAAGAATTTCATCAATAAGGCTATGATTAATTATGACGGAGGATCAAAACAATCTTTAGGATTAATATGTCCAAGCTTTATTTTATACAAAACATCAAAAGGAATAAAATAACAATTAAAAAGGATATACTGAAAGATTCTTTAGAAAATACCCCTCGTGATCAAGTCTAGACAAATATTTTCCAAGAAAATTGAGAACATTTAGGATTTATAAAGAAAAAATGACTATCTGATTCCCCAAGAACACAAGAAAAGGAATCTTATTTGCATTTCAAGTTTGTTTTGTAAGGAATCATTGTATCGAATTTAAATATTTTTGTAGCACTTAAGTTTAATTTGAAACATACGTAAGTTAAATACTTGAAATTCTTTTCGAATCATACATTATGTTTCACACAATCTACCTTAATGTACTAGGTACCTACTAGTCCAAAAACGATGGATTGTAAATACATTTAATCTTTAACATTATTAGTGAGAGTGTGCAACATCATCTGCATTAAATAACATTTAATCTCTTTAATCTCCCAACCTTTATATGAAGTATTTTACACATTATTCATCAATAACAGTGGGTTCATAATCCAAAGTTACATATAAAGATTTAATACAATAATTGAAACTTAACCTCTTTACTTCATTATAAAAAGTTAGTCTCTAGAGAATTAAAACAGATGAGATATGTAATTTTAGAGAAATAAAATGAGATACACCAATATGATAAAATAATGAGATAAATGTTAGGAATACTTATCGAATTATTAATTTTTGAATTATGGAATTTTGAATTAATTAATGAGTTAAATAAAAGAATCCTACTTGGAGTGGTCCAAATAAGAAATCAAATTTGGTTAAGAGTCCTTTAGATAAATCATCAGGATTTTTAAGAGATTGAGTGGGCTAGTTTCCTTTAAGTCTAACTATCTAAAGGTAGGAGGTTGACTTTGAAAAAAAGCACTTTATCGGGTTTGCGAACATACTTAATCCTTATTTCCATTGCCGTGTTCAGTGCGTAAGGTGCTGGAGAAGATGATGAAAGACTTTATGTGGAGTGATAACAAAGAGAAATTTAAGTATTGCCTCATGGGTTGGAAGGAGGTGTGAATTTTGATTAAAGAGTGGGAGTGGGAGTGAAGAAACTAGATTGCTTTAACAAAGCACTTCTAGACAAATAGTTATGGAGATTTTCTAAGGAGGAGAATAGGTTATGGCGGAGAGTTGTGGTAGCTAGGGGGAGCCTGCATCTAGGGCGGGGTTTCAAAGTGGGGGTGCTTTGCTCATGGGGTAGGGTAGTGAAAACATATTTTGATGGGATGGAGGGAGTTCTCTAGGTATACAAAGTTTCACTTGGGGAGGGGAAATAAGATCAGATTCTGGAAGGTCATATGGGCAATAACGGCACGCTGGAGGAGTTATTCTCAAGTTTATATAGTATCAGAGGAGATAAGGACTGTCTTATAGATGATCACATAATGCAGTTGGGTGACCATGTTGTGTGGAATCCAAAATTCGTAAGACGGTTATGGAAGGAACGGGGTATTCACGGTGAAATATTATTATTTTATATTGAGGGGACATGGGAATCGGGATGCGCTCTTTCCTTGGAAAGAGATTTGGAAGTCCAAAGTGCCCCTGAAGGTCATGTTTTTTATTTGGACTGCAGTTAGACAAGCTATTTTTACAACCGAAGGTTTACATAAGAGAATACGTCTGATGGCCAATAGGCGTTGGCTATGTAAGGAGGCAGAAGAGACGACTAACCATTTTGCTTTTGCATTATCGGGTGATGGGGAGCTTTGGGAGATCTTCTTATCCCTTAGACGTTTTACGTGGGTGATGCCCGAGTCTACGTGGTCTCTCTTAGAGTCTTTATAGCCTCCTAAGGGTGGGAAGGGGCTAGAAAAATATGGATATTGGTCCCATATTTCATTTTTTGGACGGTTTGGCCGGAGAGAAACTCAAGATGATTTGAAAGAAAGGATACCTCCCCTTCTAAGCTTTGTTATTTATCCCCAAATACCCTTTTGACTTGGCACAAGGAAAGTTAGAACATCCACACTCTGGAGATCTTAGACTTAGTGGAAGAGTTACATAGAGTTATGTAACTAGGGTGTTTTATTTGGGATGGTCCTTGATGGGCTGCTCTCAACCACGACTTGTTTGTATACTTCCTGTATACGGGTTCTGCTGCCCCCTTTCCATGTGTTTATTGCAATGGATGGTAGAATTATAGTTTACATGGAAAATTTGGGCGATCTTTCACCCTATTTATAATAAGTTATTCTCCATCAAATAATCTGCATAAACACATGATATATTGGGCTAGAGAGAAAAAGTTTTGAAATTAAGTGTATTTTTCCATTAAAGTGAGAGGGATTACTAGAGAAATTTACCAAGGACTCAAGAGAAGAAATTCTATCTCAATCAAATTCAAAATCAATGGACAAAGTTTAGTGTTATTGATTCATTTTAGTGTATACATAACTTGTGAATTAAATGAAGATCAAGATCCTATTTTTGAGAACAAATTAATATTGAAGATGTTTTTGTATTATTCTTAATTTATGTTTTACATATGGTATCAAAGCTTAGTGTTTAGGATATCATGCTATCCTTTATGAAAATTGCCTACTGCCATTTGTTAAATGTGTTCCTTTTTTGGGTTCTATTGTGTCGTTTATTATGAGGTTTCCTTTTTTTTAATGTTTTCTCTATTTTAACATTTGTCAATAGCAAAACCTCTCGCTATTATAGACAACCAATTTGGAAAGTTTTTCAACAAATCCTGCAAATTATTAACCAACTTCTTTACTTAGGAGGTATAAATTATTAGTGTTTTTGCATCCTTTTCTCCTATTTTTCTTTTTTCTTGGAAAATGGGACTATTAGCATTGTATATTAGAGTCCCAAATCTGATAATAGATGTTTGCTTCTATTTACACGAATATTTGGTATAATTGTATGTAAAATAAATTAGGTTGGTTATAGGTGGCCCTATATTTAAGGATGACCTGCTATATCATTCTTTGGTTTTAGTTATATTATTTTGAAAAAGACTTTGAAATTATTTCTTCTCTATTGATTGTGATTAATTTATTGTTGTAGATTACCTACTGTATTATGACATTTTAGATAATAAAATTACAAAGGTGCCCCAAAATGGACCACATATGTGTAGTTTGGATGTATTTTTAATTGTTTTATCGATGTTCTTAATCTATATTAATAATTTTGCAGTTTTACTTGTGGTCACCCTAAAAATAAAACACAATTTTACATAAAAATCGTAATTAACATTCTATATGTCAATTTTTTGAGTCCACATATAATTATAGAATATCTCGCGGTAAAAAGTTATAATAATCATTTGAAAAGTGTCATAAATAATTTGTCATAAATGTAACATTGGAAGGAAGTCATAAATTTAAATATTTTAATCTTATATTGGTGATTGAAAACTATCAATATAAGTTCACATTCCAACTCAAAAACATGTTGTAAGTTGAGAAATGATTAAAATTTAAGTCTGTCAATGTCTTATCTATGGAAAATGATTTGAAAGTATGTAAAAAATCATACGCGCCAATGCATTACGCAGGTTGCATGCTAGTTTACGTGAATATTAGTTTAAGGTAATTAATAGGGGCCAGAATGCTAGTTAATTTGACCCTGATTATGAGTTTAAGGGAGATTGAGTGAGGAGGATGAAAAGGTTGGTATATGAATGACTTTCCTATTTAATTTATGTTTTTATTTTGATTAAAAATAATAAAAATGAAATTAGGAAGAATATTAGTTGTTAAATAATCAATACACGAGTTAAGGTTCATTTAATGCGACATCTATGGGGGGTTTGAAGGCTTGAATGTGAAAATGAACCGAGAAAGAATAAGAGCCAAGTCTCAACCTATTTTGAATGGTTTTAGGGTTATTTCAAACCTATATACTAATATATAAAATCTTCTTAGGTTTGCGATATTATGGCACATTTTAGTATCAAATAATACGAAGAGAGGCTAAAATTTTTAAGAAGAAGAAAGAAAGAAGACTACACATCCAATTATAAAAGATGATTATCATCATCAAGTCAACACAATTATAAATCAAGGCAAGAATACTCCATTTTTCTCCTTTAATACCTAAATGATTTAGATATTGCCTAAATCTAATTGTTAATTTATTTTAAAATAAAGTAAAAATTTAATTATGGAAATATGAACCTAGTTATCCCCATGTTTTTAATCGTTGATAAGAAGATTATAAAATCCTTAGAGATTAGGAATGCCTAGAATAAAATTGGGGAATCAACTTGTATGATTTTTATAAGTTGAAAAGTCTAAATGATTATTGGCCAAATATGGAAATATGTGTCTATTAAACTTTTGGAATTAAAATAAGAACCGTGTATATGAATGAACTGATACGTCATGAATATTGCATATTTACGCCTTGTATCTTTATGCATTCTAGCACTTTTACGTTCTTAATGCGTATATTTATGCTCGTTAACCAGACGACCTCGGATTTGGTTTGGACATATACTTATTTTGCAGGGGTTAATTGTGCTTTTGTAGGTATTGGAATGCTAAAAGTGAGGTTCAGTTGCATTTCGGAGAAGTCCCATCATCGGACGCTATTTCAAGGGCATTTTAGTCAATTCACACTTCATCTATGGCTCATGTAAATTCCACGGATGCATAGTTCATTGAGTTAGCATCGCGTGGCCCCACACGGCACGCCGTTTCGAGTTCGGACAAAGAAGTTATGTCCATTTCCGTAATGGACTTTTCCTCCCATGTGGAGAACAAACAAAAGCAGAAAACAGAGTACCGGTCGACCGTGCCCCTGATGCCGATCGACCGCATTTTGCATTTTTACCTTGGATCGAAGACAATGGGCTTAACTTGAAAGCGCGATCGACCGCGCCTCTGCGACTGGTCGACCGCGATCACCAGATATTTGTTGCTTCGATTCTTTTCTTTTCTTTTTTATTTATTTCTTTTCCAACTTACTATATAAACCAATTTTGGTTTGTATTTTGAGTTATCTTGTAATAAAGATCATTTTCCATAAGAGAGGGAATCTAGGGTTTGGAGGGTTTGGGGAGTGTGCTATTTTCTCCCTCTGAGGGTTTGCTCGTATAGAGGGGTGTGCCCATCGAGGTTGTGTAGAACACTATCCCCCATATTCTCTATCAATCCGAGTTTCCAATGTTTGTATTTCTTTATTTATCGCGTTTTTACTCGCTTTTTAGTTTAGATTTATAGCATTTATTTACATGCTTTCTAGTGTAGATTTACCGCGTTTATTTACCGCATTTTTATCATGCTTTCTAGGTTAAATTAGCCTAGGTTGTGTTGGATCAAACTTGACTCGTGTTTATCGTGTTACTTTGCTATGGTGATGGAAGATACGTGTTTATTTCGATTGGATTGTCCTAGTTATTACGCCTAGGATATTTGACGGGGTATATCATGTATGCTTCGTAATTACGACCTTGCGTGCGTAATTTCCGGGGTATTTGTTGACGCCAAAATCTTATTAGACTTTTATGCGAATTTAGGGGTGTGACAACTCTGGATTTAATTAACCGTCGAAACGAGACGCAATCGTAATGATTTTGTAGAACCATGTATCCATTTATACGCGTTAAGCTGAGTTGAGGGATATCCGACGCAACCTATAGTTTTTACCGCTTTTGTTAGTCTAGTTTAAATACATGCCTAGATGAATCTTTTTCCTTTTGTATCTTTTCCTTTTTGTTGTAATTACATTTTACACTTTTATTTTATAAGTATTAAACCAATTAAATTCTAGCAACTCGTCTTTGTGGATTCGATACCCGGACTGGACGCTAGACTCCCTTAAAAAAGTGTAGTCATAGTTTAGGTTTTTGTATAGAGTTGGTGAGCCGAATATAATACATGACCGGCGTGCAGGTGGCGCTCGCGCCGCGGCGAAACCCTGCCTATCATGAACTAGTAAAGGTTATAATAATAATTGTTGGGTTTCTCTTGGTACACTTTAGTTGTTTGGAAATTCATACGAATCCCATTGGAATACAAATAGAATAACATATTATGGAATTTTAGTTGACACTTTGGAAATTTATCTAATATGCATATAATTGGAAATCATAAATATAATGAATAAAATAATACATTCTTTAAGGCTATAAATTATTATGTAGAAGTTATTAGTTATAAACCTATGCTATTAGAATTTGAAGTTATGTGTTGATTAGTTGGTGTATTGGGAAGATTGTGTTGATAATTCTAATTCTAAGCCTATGTTGTTAGAGTTAGAAATCATATGTTAATTTATTTGGGGATATTGTGTTGTACGATATTGGTAATTATATTAGAAAGTTATAATTATTGGACGTTCAGTATCATTGAGTGTTGGGTGAATATGATATATGCTATATGCTGAATTTGTGGTTGGGTAAATGGTTACACTTATGATATATGGATTTATCCTTGATGGTTATTAGTAGTGGTATTTAATTTGAATGATAATATTGTAAGTAAGACTTTAAGTGATAGATTAAGGATGTTGTGATGATATATATGATGTTGATGTCGATAATATAGTCACTAGATGATGATGAGTGTAAGTACAGTTTATATTGTTGATTATACATTTTGAAAATATTAAATGAGTGGTATTGGATTACAGTATTTATCCTTAGGAGTTAAGATACTTGGGAATATATATTGGTAAATTTGGAGTTATAAAATAATGGATATATACATGTTAGGTTGGAATAAATGAAATGGTTCATTGAGGATAATTGTATTAAGATAAAAAGGTGATTTAAGATTTTAAAGCAGTATTCACTCTCTAGAATGATCAAGTGACATTAACGGGAACATGAGATTGTAATAAATGAGAATTTTAAAAGTGAATTTGAATACTTAGGAATGTGGCAAATTGGTTAAGTTGCATTCCATATAGGTTAAGTGTGTCAGGTTAAGTACTTTTAAAGTCAAAGAGATATAAAAGGTATACATTGAGTATTGGTTTTAAGTAGTGTGTAGTTAATACATGATTATTGTAGAGTCTTGACAACAGTCCGACCATGACAAAAGTGTATCGAGTAGTTCCTTATTTGGATAAAGTTATATTATTATTTATATTATATTATGGAGGTAGGCGAGGGAGATGCCGATTTTATTAGTCCTTGCCAGTTTATCGACAAACAATATAGAGGCAGGAGAGGGAGATGAGGGTTATATATATATACTCAGACTTATTTGGGTTAAATATCGATTTTACTTACGATGATCCTATCGTGCGTATGAGGTATGCTAGTGATCCCTTTATTAGTATAAATAAATGGGAAGCAAACTACATGCTAGTTAGGCAGATGGATTGTATTTTTATATGATTATAAATGTGATGCATATGTTGTGCTAGTTTGGGGTCAGGGAATATGCATGGGTATTCATCGTTTTATAGATGGGTGGCATACCGCTTTATATTTGGGACCATACAATAGGCAGGTTAATAAGAATAAAGTTATTAATATAAAGCCATCGTGGGTGAAATAAGAGTTAGTAAATAGTTAACACATAGTTAACGGGATAATTAATAAGGGGTCAATTCGATGGATTAGAAGTGAATTATGAAATGATATGATTAAATGAAAGTGAATTGATATAATTAATTGAGAATAGAGATAGGAAATTCAATAAAAGACTTTTAATAATAGCTTCAAATTGAACATTATGTGATTATAGATGGTGTTGATATTAAATAATGGGTATATCACGTAAAGTGATCTGATATTATGTGATTAGTTATTAGACTTTGTTATTTACTTGAAATTCATTTGTACTCTTGATATGTTATGAAACAATGCCATAACTTGTTATTATTTATATGGTTAATTTCATAATTTGTGAATATTTACGAATCCTATTGTTATTGAAATTGTTAACCCTAAATATTTTCTAGTAAACATTGATAAATATTCTAAATCTAAAGGTTGTCATTATTTAACAAACTGCACTATGATGTCTATTTCATTTATTACTTCTTGTTGGGTTATGTTGATATAATTGAGAAACATATTTAGTATTCTTGTAGTGGGCCTTATCCCATTGCGCTGACTAACCTCTTAGGTTAAGTTCAAGACTTCAGAGCGATTGGATTTGGGGAGAACATGGTGATGCTTCAGAGATTTGGCTTTATGTTTTAGTGCAGTTTCCTTTTCGTTGTGTTTTATATGAGACAACTATTGGATTTCCAAGTTGCTTGTGACTCTACCTTTTGTATTTGGAGATTTTTGTCTTGAGACTGCTGCATGAAGATGGATATATTAGAGGCAGTTGTATTAAGATATTATTATTAGAAATCATTGTTTTTTGTCGTATTTTCTGGTAAATGGATTTTTTTTTTAAAATTTTCTCGTAATTATGTCACATGATAAGAATGATATTTTTAAATTATAGCACCTTTGGACTTTTTAGTATTTGGGATGCACCAACTCTAATATTAAAAATGCGAGGTATTGCACTAAGTGACTCGAAAAGTGATTCCGAAGAGAGCATATCAAGTGAGGAAAGTGGAAGTGAGATACCCTTTATGGTTAGGGTAGAAGATACTAGATAGTGAGGAGGTGAGTGAAGATAGGATGTCACTTGATAGTGTTGTGAAGAGGAATATGATCAAAGCGTCTAGTCATAGACCTCTTAGTGATTCATCACCTTATAGTAGCAAAGGTTCACACACTTCAATTTCTAGATCACTTTATGAAAGTAATGATGAGGTTAATGACATTAATGAGACCTTTGATGAACTTTATCAAGAACCTTCCAAGTTAAAGAAATCAATCACCAAGATCCAAAAAAATGAAAACTTTTTTATTTGAACAAAATGAAAAATATAAGAAAATTAAAAATGTTCCATTGGAATGCTTGAAACTCAAATAAAAGGTTAGTGCTTTGAAAAATGAGAATGATTCTTTAAAAAATAAAACTGAAAATATTTTGAAAGAGAAATAAAATGTTTAACTTCAAAAGGAAATTTTAAAAGTTAGAAATTGAGTTAAAACATGACAATGATTTAAAGATTAAAATGATTGATTGAACAAATGTTCTTGAAAACGATTTAACGACTCATTGTCAAGTGAAAAATGATAAACAGGGAATTGTCTATGTTGAACCTTTGAAATAAAAAGTTGGTATTCCAAAATCAAAAGTTGAGATATGTTCTTGCAGTGAAAAGAATTCTAAGGAACAAATTACTTAATTAAAAAAGAAGGAAGTTGTCCCTAAGTCCACATCTAAGACAAAAGCCAGTAGTTATTCATTTTATGGAAAGAAGAATCACAATGCTCACTTATGTTGAAGAACAAGATCTTAAGAACGTTGAGAGGAGAGATCATGAACCGAAGCATATGTTCAGCAGGAAAGTACCTTTTGTACCTATTATAGGTTACATGGTCATATAAATCAAACATGTAGGTATTTGAAGGAGAAAATATGAGTTTCTTAGCAAAGAGATACCATTAATGAACTTAGTAGAGATATAGTAAAGTTGATGAGGATAGTTGACTTTTTATTCAAAGAAAGGAGTGAGGTTAGGAGAGAGTTTGATAGACATAGAGATTCTACTCAAATTCATAAGAATAAGCATAATAATCCTATGAGGAATGAGAGATGGATACCAAATAACGTGAGAGTTATTCCTAGAAAGGCTCCCAAAAGGAAAGTTTAGGTGGATATTCCATAAAAGAAGGTTGTAAAAAAGGAAGTTGTGTTTGTACCTCCCAAGAATTTGGGAGATGCTTCACCCATAACTACCTAGGCGGTTGTTTTCTTAGGATATCTAGGGTATTCATATTATAAGTCCCCTTCCTAGGTATCCCTTGATTTGTATGTGATCAAATCGTTTGGATGAGATATTCAACTGCTTCATTTGGTTTGTTTTTTCATGTTTTTGTAAGGAATTTTCATGCATTCTCGTGCATTTACTTATATGCTTCATTCCTTACATTATATGCTTGAATATGTTGAATCATTCTTATTTAAAAAAATGCAAAAGATTTTTATTTTACTCCTTTTATTATTATTATATGATTAAGTTATTTGATTTCATTGATTTGATGAGTGAACTTAACTTAAATGATGATTAAAGTATGAATTCTTAACTTTTTGATGCAAATGTTGGTTATATCAATGATATGTTAGAATTTACTCGATAAATAATGATAATCAAATTTTTTGTTGAGATCATTGGTTGTGATTTTGCTTTACACATGCACTTGCACATCACTTGATTCATGTGATTATAGTTATGTGTATTTCATTTAGTGTTTGACTTCACGTCAATATTAAAACTGAAAATCTCTTATTTGTTCCTAAAACCTTTCTATGGTCCACTTGAGATTATATGTGAAATAAACTTTAATTGATGGAGTTAATTAATGAGACATTTTCATAAACGAAAAGGCTTACTATTGGTGAGATAACATTGACTTGAATTTAAGTATCGTCAATAGGTTTCTAACAAATTGTGTGGTAAAGCCATCAAAGAACAAGCCAAAATATGATGAAAAGATCCAATCCCAAGTGCTAGAAAATTCAATGCATGTAAAACATGATAGGACTTTTGATTTTCTTACAGTGTTAATTTTAGTATCCACTTTAAGGCAAACAAAATCATTGAGGGAAACATATGGTTAAAGAATACCATTTATGAGATGTTAAAGGATATTAATTGAATAATAAACTTATGCATAACTTGTAATTCTTATGATTTGATCATGTGAATTCTTTTAATTTTGTGACCCATATATTGTTCACAATCATGCCATGATTAAGACACAAATTTGCTTCATTTGATTTGAAAAGAATTTTTAATTTGTTGTTGAATTGATTCTTTCCTTACTCTCAACATATACTCAAAATTGAATTTATAACCACATATTTAAAGTTGTTATCGTTGTTGAATTGATTACCCTATTTCAAAGTTCATCAATTTTTTCCCAACTCTCAACATAATGATTCAATTAGAAAAACTAGTATAAAGGATAATGATTTAACGTAATTAAATATGAAATATATGATTAAACCAACTAATTATTAAATATATTAACCCAACATTTCATAATAGCACCAAGCACCCTAGTTCTAATATTCCAGCCCAATATTGTAAATTCCCAACAATTCCCAACATATAATTAGAATTCAAAATTCATATTTATCAACCAATTTTATCAATTTAATTGATTTAATTCAATCATGTTGTAACGACATGATTTTATAGATGTCCGAGTTAGAATCAAGGAATTTTCTGTATGTCCTAGATCACAGTTAGTATGTCTGATACCGCTACATTCGGCACGTCAACACGATCATCCATGCCAGCCTTGATCCGAATCCTCGCATCCATCATCTTTGTACATGCATCATGCAGAATGCAACGTGCTTTTCAACAGTTCCCACTACTCCACTCACGATTATGATAAAATAATTTATTTGGAGTGTTTATTATTTAGATAAATATTTGGGAAACTTTTATAAAAAGGGTCTGGAATATTTTTACTTTGGAAGAAGAAATTTTTCTAAGTGTAGAGGTGAAAAAAAAAGTCC
Source organism: Sambucus nigra (assembly GCA_949130495.1). Taxonomy (NCBI): domain Eukaryota; kingdom Viridiplantae; phylum Streptophyta; class Magnoliopsida; order Dipsacales; family Adoxaceae; genus Sambucus; species Sambucus nigra. The sequence goes on from OX422217.1 coordinate 582,992,028, forward strand.
CTAACGTCGTTCGAGTGAGACAAGCCTGTCGTTCGAGCGACATTGGCATCTCGTGCGAAGTCGTTCGAGCGAGATGGCAGTCTGTTCGAGTGATAGCTCTATTTCGTTCGAGCTACGCTCCACCTCGATTTCTGTATAAATAGCAGTGTCCATTCTACACGATTTTCAAGTCTTTGGCACTCACATTTCTGTAGATCTACTACATATTTCCAGACTTCGTTTTTCATGGTTTATCAATCTTTTTGATTCACAAATCGCTCCCAAACATATATGGGAGTCTTATAAATCCTAGATATAATTTTTCAACTCATATGGAGTAATGTTGCGGAGAAGAAGGTTGTTCTCCATTGCTGAATTAGAGCTCTTGCGGGATCTCTTGCTGAAAACACCGATGACAACAAACTGACGCCTAAGGATAATCGCGTGTCACTGTATTTTGCTGTAATTGTAAGTTGTTAAGAATTATAGTGAAATAAAAATGGTTTTGCCCCTTTGGGTGATTTTTTCTCATATTGTCATTGACTGTGCATGCTTGGTTTGATTTAATTAGTTTATCACAATTTATTTGCAAGAGTTAGGATTTTTGGTATTTAAAATTGGAGTTTACTTAAAGCAAGTTAATCATTGATTGCTGGTGCACTCTCAAATTGTTATCAGAGCCTATTACACAATTATACCGTGTAATTTTTTCGCAAAATTTTTCTAGATATCAATTTTGGTTTAAAAAAAGGCATTTTCAACAGAAAACTTGTATAATCGAGTGCTAATTTTTGACAGGTCAAATTACACATATTGGAAAGCCCATATGAAATCTCACTTAAAGGTCATTGACGAACGTGTTTGGGTGTTTGTGAAAGAGGGTGGACGCCTCCCACTGTCACTATAGATAACGTAACTACTTTAAAATATGTGACCATATGGACCGATGATAAATTTAAATGGAGCACATATAACTTACGTGGGCTTAGTGCAAATTTTGAAAATATCACCCCCGATGAGTTTCGACACATCATGATGTATACCACGTCTAAAGAAGAATGGGATGTTCTTCAACTTACCCATGAAGGCACTAATGCAGTTAAAGAATCAAAGTTGCAAAATTTAACTACGCAATTTGAGATAATCACCATGCTTGAATCTGAGTGTTTTGATGAATTCTATGCACGCTTATATGATATTATTAACACTAGTTTCAATTTAGGTGAACACATTCCTGATTTTAGAGTAGTTAAAAAGATTTTGAGATCACCGCCTAAGCGTTTTGTCCCTAAAGTTACCGTGCTAAATTCTTTAGGAAATTTGAGTAGTATGAAATTAGAAGAATTGGTAGGAGACCTCAAGACTTATGAAATTTACATGTTTCCTAACACAATAAAATCAAAAGATAAAGGGGTAGCATTTAAAGCCCAAGCTAGGAAGAGTGAGGGGTCAACAAGAGAGAGAGGTGAGTCGTATAGGAGAAGAGAGTAAGAGTTGTCTAAATATGAGTTTGATTTTAACTTAGACGAATTGGACTTGTTTGCAAAAAAATTCAAGAAATTTATAAAATTAAAGATAAAAAGAATTTTGAGAAAAATAAGTTTAAAAAGAAAAATGAAAAGGATAAAAAGGACACACTTAAGAAATACGAGGATAGATGTTATGAGTGTGACGATGGAGGTCATAATCCATTTGAGTGTTGTTGATGCAAAAAACTAGACTAGGCTAATTAATTGATCACAAGTAAATATAAGTAAGAGAGACAAATGATTTTTAAAGTGGTTCGACTTAAAGGAAGAGCATACGTCCACTGTTGTGTATTGCTTTTGAAACTGCTCAATTGCCTCTTGTTTCATCTGTCCCTTGGATGTAGGGTTTACAATGTATTTATAGCCCCCAGGGGGTGTTTAAGTGCGGAAATAGCAAAGGATGGAATGTCTTGATATCGTAGATATTTACATCTGTACAATCATTTATGTATACAATTGTTGGTATTTTTCTGTCATCGTTGGTCAGTCTTTCAGGGATTGGTCGGCATCCTAATTTGTAGGTCGGTGTTTAGTTCCTTGTTGACTAGGATTAACCTTATATTATATTACACGTGTCAGTATCCGATTGGTCCACGTAGAAGGATAATTTTTTGTATCAACAGATGCCCCCAATGTTTCATGCTTGAAGTTTTTATAAGAGTATGGAACATTTAGCTCAAAAATGTTGCTCGACCAACAATTTTAGGCTTAGTCGGCTGTCGACTTCCCATCCTTGTAAAAATTACGATTTATCTGTAGACATATAATTCGCATGGCATTTTTGTAATTATCCATCACTTTAATGAATCATTTTTGGGAAAATTCGTCTTTTCTGCCTTTAGCCGCTGCCAGTTCAATCGACGCTGCCTTTTAATAATTATTTTTCTAGTTTTGAGGCAACCTATAAAGAGCGGGAAAAGCCACGATCTTTTCTTACCTTAAATTTTCTGAGTATTTTTGGCTATTGCGTCTTCAAGCTTTCTTTTTCTCTCTTGTGCGATCGTTTTCTGTCCTTCAGTTCTTGCTGAATCCTTAATCTCTGTAAGAATTCTTTCTCTTTTCTTCATCATGGTTTACTCTATTGATTCTCTTTACGAATTCAGACATGAATTTAAGATTCCCTCTTGGGTTGTTTTGGAACACGCTACTCAGCCTGCTGATTTTTTCTCACTTGCTGAGGGTCATTGATTTCCCTCTACCTTTATAGCTGAGTGTGGGTTTACCTTTACTCCAAACCCATTTTGCCTTGAATTTTGTCAATATTTTGACGCAGTCCTAACTAGAGTAGCCCCCAATACCTGGGGGGGGGGGGGGTTGTAAATGGTGTGTATAGGTTGAATCAAATCTATGAAACCCATTTAGGGATTCCAGAAATAATGTTTTGTTATAAGTGGGTGACTAGTGACACCACTTTTTATTTAAAGACTAGGGCTGTAAACAAAGCGTTAGTAGTCAATCTTCCAGAATACAATATGGATTATTTTGAGCATGGAGTTGTTGTAAAAACTTGTCAATACGCCCCTTTGACTGGAAATGCTGATTACCAGAGGCCTAGATGCCCTCATTTTGGAAATGGGATAGCTTATTCCTTATTTAACTGTCTTACCTTGTACATAGTTATTTAAATGTTATACTAATTGTTGATCTTTAAATTTTGATTGCAGTTGATCAGAAGAGAAGGTGCCCAAAGGAGAGTGAAGTGAAACTCAAGGAGTTAAAATTCATTTGTGGACTTCATTAGAGGATTGATGAGGAACACATTAGGTTTGTATCCTATTTGATGCAGTACAAGAATATGATTTACTCCTTTGTTGCTTATCCCCCAATAGCCATTCCTTACCTTGTAATTAACCTTGAACAGGAACCTCTTTCTATATCCTCAGTTCTGCATCTGGCAGTGGTGATCTTGTTGTTCATTACCCCTCTTCCTTAGATTCAAACTTACCTTTTGCCGTTGCTATGGATAAAAGGAAATTTCTCAACATTTTGGGAGACATAGTTACCAATTCCCCTTCCAAACAACCCGATGAGGGGGTGAAAAATAAAGATGAAACTGGGAAGAAACCCCTAACCAAGAAAACTGAAGAGATCCCCTTGAAAAGAATAAGGAAATGGATTCCTTCTAAGTTAGCAAAAGGTTCTCCCGCCCTTCCTGACCAGCGATAGTTGGTCTATATATCTTCTCCTGCCTCTCCAGTATTCCTTGGCCCTAGATTGGCAAGGCAACTAATAAAGTCTGGGACTTTACCAGACCACGGGGTTTCTCCCGCGACATTGCCTCATTCCAAAACTTCTGAAAGGGTTGCTCAAAGCCTTTCTTTGGTATATTCTTTTACCTTCTTTATTTTTCTGTCTCTTTATTTGTTCTTCATAATACTGACTTTCCTTATTGTCTTTATGCAGTTCCTTGTTGACTTTAATAGCATGCTGGAGAAAGATGAGGCTTTAAGAACTTCTTTCGGGGAAGTTGAAGAGTATTTTAATGAGCTGGAAAAAGTCAGTCTTGATTCCCAACAAGCACTGGCCAATGAATAAATGAAACGGGAGGAGAAGGTGAAAGCAACTGAAAGAGTTGCTGAAACTACTCGGGGTGTAGCTGATAAGTTGCAGAAAGACTTAGATAATGAGAAACTTAAGACCAATCAGCTACAAAAGGATTCGGATGTTGAGAAGGCGAAAAGGACTAAGGCCAGGGAGGCTGGCTTCAACAGAGGCTGGGATAAGGCCATTGGAGCAGTTTCTTCGCAAATTGAGTTTATGAAGAAGAAATGCTTTAAGGATGGCTGGTCAGTTGCCCTGTTTAGCACCCCGTAATTTTGAGGACTTAGAATTTAATTATTTTCTGGAGAAATAGAACTTAATTAATTTGGAGAATTAAAATTTATGAATTGGAGAATTTATTTAAGTCGGAGGAATTATTTAAATTTGTGAATTGACATTTAATTAATTCGGAGCATCTTCGGATTTTGAATGTGTTGCATTTTGAGGTTTAAATTAGAGAATATTATAAAGTATTTTAGATGTCAATTTTGAGCGCACGGTCGAGTCCGGATAGGTCGAGATGGTCAGAAAAGTATACCCGGAGGTGGTAAATGGGTCACGGGGTATTTTTATGCATGACTCGGCTCACGCGGGAGTATTTGGGCTATTTTAATTATGCCGATAAGAGGAAAAACGGGATTAGCACTTTACAACCTAAAAGTGAGAGTTAGGGGCACCAATAACTCACTTTAGAATACCTAAGTATGTAGAGGGGAGAAAAGGGATAATTTGAGGAGCTTTTGGGGAGCCAATTTTGAGGAAGATTTGGGTGCTTGTGTTAAACCTATTATCTTCATCAAATGATTCAGACTCTACGAATTTATAAGGCAAGTGGTTAAATTGATTCAATGTAAATTAGTGATATTCAATTTATATCATAGTAGGTGTTATACAAATGATTTTTTGGATTGGGTTAATACAAATTGGGTTTTGATTTGGGGAAGTTACGAATAAAGTTTTTGGGACTGTTATCATAAGGGCTTATGAATTCTATGCTGTGAAGAAATTATAAGTTAATTAGAGAAATTTATTGATTGCAAGTTGGGTAACAATCGTATGTATTCATATTGTTGCCCAGAAAAATACTCAAGAGGGGGGGGTGAATTGAGATTTTACAAACTTTTCGGGTTAAATTAATATTTCAGAAAATATTAAATTTAAATCACTTAAACAAATTTCAGATTTATAAAACTATAAAGAATAAATCCAACAATAGCAAATAAATGCAACTAACTAATTTAAACAACTAGAGATGCAGATTTTAACACACTGGGAATATTAAGTTAATTTTCGTATTTAATATTAAGTGATATTCTGAAATTAATTATTTAATTTAAAAATAATTATTTTAATCTTAAAATTAATTTAGTCAAATTTCGAAATTAATTTATTTGCAAAATAATGTGCTGAAAATATTAACTCAAGCAAGCATGTGCAAATAAATAAATAAAAGTGCGGAAAATAAATGACACCGAAATTTAACGTGGTTCGGCCAAATCCCGACCTACGTCCACGCGCCTAGAGCCCCCGTCTCCTTTGCACTTCACTAAACCTGATCCACTTGCGGGTAGGATCAAACCACCGCGTACAACTGTTTGCAAGCTAACTCCGAGCTTCAAATCTCGTGGCCCACTTGCGGGTAGGAACCAATCATCGGTACAAACCGAAGCTTCAACAAAGATTCACAACAAATCTGAATTTTTGTAGTACAAGGTAAAATACTGAAACTCCTTAAAATACAATTTGTAATCTGAGTTTCTCCTTCTTGAATCAGACTTCAATAAATGATGTTGAAGTAGGCACAAGTCTTCTTCTTCAATGATTGAGCAGATGATAAAATTTATTGCTCTCTTGAATGTGTAGCGGAGTAGTAAAATAAATGCTCTCAATAATATTTCAAGTCTTGCTCATATTCTCATTCAAGTCAGTTAATCTTCAATGCAGCACTTGAAAGCTTTTAAATGAGTCTTCAGATAACTAGCTGTTAGACACAGCATTTTGAGCATTTAATGCTCCTGATTTTCTGAGATGGTGTAGCTTCAAAATGATCTTCAAGTCTGATATGCAGATATTCATTTTTTATCTGCTCCAATAAAATATAGCTGTTGTAGCACGGAAGTGGTAATCTGAAAATATGGAGTCTAAAAGGTACATCACTCAGTATCCTCATTTGTGTATATTTGGATATGCAAAAATATTAGTCCACATGCAAATAGAAATATCTAATGTGTAAAGGATATATAGATTAAAGTACATTTTTCTGTCAGGATTCATAAATGAGACTAAGTAAGTACATTTTCAACTCAGTCACAGGTTTGCATAGAAGTATATATATGTAAATATATATATATATATATATATATATATATATATATATATATATATATATATATATATATATAAAATGTGCTCATATATATATTGTACAAAAAAATATTTCCCGAATTAGATATAAAAAATTTGGACTGAAATATATATATATATATATATATATATATATATATATATATATATATATATATATATATATATATATATATATATATATATATATAAATATATTTCGGAACATATATATACGATAAAAACAATTCGAACTGAAATATATATATTAATGAATTTCTGAACGGATATAAACGTTAAGAACAGTTCGGACTGAAATATGATTTTGGAGTACATAAATGAATCTCATTAATTTATTCATCCAATGATGTCGTAGCCAAAAGGCTAGTCTGAGTGAGTGGATGGCCAAGAAAATGACAGGGCATGGTCTCATGTCTTACATCTAGTCAAGACATCAAGTCTTGTAAAAAAGAGTTAAAGACTATTTATATATATATAAGGTACTATCATTCGTACAAGAAAAAGAAAGGAGAGCTGACCATGTCAGCATTGCGGCAACCGAGGATATAAAAAACTTTCAAACAGGTATTAATGAAAAGAGTTTCGGTCAAAATTTTTTTATTTCGGACATATATAAAGATAATTTCGGACGGATAAAAATGTGTATATAAAAAATTCCGAACAGATTTTTTTCAAAAAAAAAAAAACGGACTGAAATAGATATGCAGCAGGTCATACACGAAATTACCAAAAAAAATAATTTCTTAATAAAAATCAAGTTCGGACCAGTACACAATCAGAGGCAGGAGTATTGGCCGAAAGTTATAAAGCTCCTAAAGAGTCTATAGGTACAAATACGGTCTAGGGCCGAAATGGGGATAGGTATACACACTAGCAGGTAGCAGGTCTTACACAGACAAAACACTTACTCATATCTATAAAATGTATGGCCACAAAATGACGAAGTGATATTAGGCATCCTAGGCATAATGAACTCAAGGCTATATATGAGATAGTTATGACAACTATTTGTCCATCTTGGTTTAAGCACATACAGTTCGGCCAGCTAAGGCTATTGCCTATGTAGTCAACAAATAAACAAGTAGGTAACCTCGGTCAAAGCACCAATTACAAGAAACCAAGTGCTAAAGATATTATTTCGAAAGTTCATTTCAGTTTAAAAAAAATTCCGAAAATTATTTTAGAATAAGAAATTTATTTTAAACAAAGATGCACCAATTTTACTAAAAAAATATTTTCAAAAAAAATAATATATTTTTTCTTTTAGAAAAAATTTAGGCTCATAATTAATTAGTCACACAATTAAAAATCATAGATCAAGAAATATGCATGTGTGTCTGATGTGTCAAGTGCAAATGTGCACCACACGTGAATACCTTTTCTCAGATATGTCATTGAGTAGCGTCGAGGCATGTTCAGTCGTGAATAAACAAGATTATACAATAATAAATATCTATAGAATAATCTAATAGAATGTGTTTGGAATCATCAAAATCAATATATTAAGTTAAACTAAAATGTTCATTAATTAAACTAATTTAATTAATTAGGGATAAAATACATTTTCGTTAACACATATCTTTATTATCAATTGGAGAAATAAATTGGGAATTAAGGTATCGGGATTGGTTTTGATTCGCAAGGATTTTAGTGGATAATTCTGGGTAAAAAGCTCCACAGAAGCTATTAATGGAGATTTTGTTCGTCTTGCCCTTTAGAAAATGGCGTTTTCTAACTTTCGTTCTCTGATACGTTTTTTCCAAAACGGCCCCAAAATGCCCCCAAATGGCATTTTAAAAATCTGGGCAGATTGAGTAAATTGAAAACCTCAGATTAATAATTGTGCAAACTTTATTGAAGAGAATTTTGAATAATTTTGAATAATTAATTAGTCACACAATTAAAAATCATAGATCAAGAAATATGCATGTGTGTCTGATGTGTCAAGTGCAAATGTGCACCACACGTGAATACCTTTTCTCAGATATGTCATTGAGTAGCGTCGAGGCATGTTCAGTCGTGAATAAACAAGATTATACAATAATAAATATCTATAGAATAATCTAATAGAATGTGTTTGGAATCATCAAAATCAATATATTAAGTTAAACTAAAATGTTCATTAATTAAACTAATTTAATTAATTAGGGATAAAATACATTTTCGTTAACACATATCTTTATTATCAATTGGAGAAATAAATTGGGAATTAAGGTATCGGGATTGGTTTTGATTCGCAAGGATTTTAGTGGATAATTCTGGGTAAAAAGCTCCACAGAAGCTATTAATGGAGATTTTGTTCATCTTGCCCTCTAGAAAATGGCGTTTTCTAACTTTCGTTCTCTGATACGTTTTTTCCAAAACGGCCCCAAAATGCCCCCAAATGGCATTTTAAAAATCTGGGCAGATTGAGTAAATTGAAAACCTCAGATTAATAATTGTGCAAACTTTATTGAAGAGAATTTTGAATAATTAATTAGTCACACAATTAAAAATCATAGATCAAGAAATATGCATGTGTGTCTGATGTGTCAAGTGCAAATGTGCACCACACGTGAATACCTTTTCTCAGATATGTCATTGAGTAGCGTCGAGGCATGTTCAGTCGTGAATAAACAAGATTATACAATAATAAATATCTATAGAATAATCTAATAGAATGTGTTTGGAATCATCAAAATCAATATATTAAGTTAAACTAAAATGTTCATTAATTAAACTAATTTAATTAATTAGGGATAAAATACATTTTCGTCAACACATATCTTTATTATCAATTGGAGAAATAAATTGGGAATTAAGGTATCGGGATTGGTTTTGATTCGCAAGGATTTTAGTGGATAATTCTGGGTAAAAAGCTTCACAGAAGCTATTAATGGAGATTTTGTTCGTCTTTCCCTCTAGAAAATGGCGTTTTCTAACTTTCATTCTCTGATACGTTTTTTCCAAAACGGCCCCAAAATGCCCCCAAATGGCATTTTAAAAATCTGGGCAGATTGAGTAAATTGAAAACCTCAGATTAATAATTGTGCAAACTTTATTGAAGAGAATTTTGAATAATTAATGGGGGATATTGTATTATGGACCAAGGGGGTGTCCGGATATTTTGGTTGAGTGACGTCATGATAATAGATTAATTAATGGGGGATCAATTAATTAAAGCTTATAGCTGGAATAATTTAATATAGGATGATATAATAAATTATTAAATATTATTTCACTAGGAGCGTTCTCTTTATAATGGAATTTTGAGGAGTCTGTTCTAAGAGATGGAAATTCGGGCAGGTGAGCGAGACCGGGTACATTAGTTGTGTGACACCAGGGATATATTAAATTAATTAATGAGTATATTAATTAAAATTGAGTTGGACAATAGACTCGAGGAGATAATAAGTTAATTAATGGGAATATTAATTAAATTAGAGTTGGACCATAGACTCAGAAAGATATTAAATTAATTAATCGATAAATTAATTAAATTAGAGTCGGACCATAGACTCGGGAATATGTTGGCTAGTGTTACAGACTTTGTACGGGGTAAAGCAGGGATCAAAATATATATATATATATACATATATATATATATATATATATATATATTGTGTTCTCATAAATACCGGTGGCTAGGTATTTATTTAGAATTATATGCTCTAGTGCTATCGGGGGAGGTTGCGCGATGTGGGTGAATAGGGCGAGTATATCCCCAGGTCATAGCGTCCAAATAGAAGTGGGCATTGAGATGATTGTCTTCACACTAGGGGGAATATGACCGCCTCCAATACGTTTATATTTCTATGTTCTGATTCGGCGGTGGCTAGCTGTCTCAAAAATTCAGGTGGGACAAAGTACACCTGGGATGATAGCACTTTAGAGAAAGCATCCTGTAAGGTATTACTCACAAGGATAATTTTAATTATATTCAACATATGGGTGATTGTGGAATATAGTTCTACGTATATAATAGAATAGATAGTTATATACAGGTAATTAGGTACATGAAGATAATTTGTATTACTTATATAACTAGTGAATGTTATATGACTTTTAAGAGGGGTTTTATTTATATTCAACATATGTATAATTGTGGAATATAGTTCTATGTATATAATTGAGAACGCGTGTAATATCGATTTAAATTAAATTCGCAAGTTTCCAAGTAACCCTAATTTAATTAGCGTCTACTTTTAAATTAAATAAATTTAGCCCCTAAACCTCCATCTACGGTGCGTGTGTCAATCCCATAAACAAATATGCGAAACAAGTTTAAGGAAAAATCCCCGCAGGGCAAAACCTTTTATTTCACTATAATAAGTAAATCGCAACTTACACGGATTACAATGAAATATAGTAACACACGAATACCCGCAGGCGTCGGTCGGTGTCGTCAACAATGAATCCACACGCAGCGAACTCACATGAACCCCAGTCCAATCAACAAAGGAAGAACCGCAGCACTCCTTAATGACACGCAGCCATAAAACTTTGTAGAGACTCCCTCAGCAATGACACGCAGCCCTCGGTTGCAAAGATCTCTCCACAAAGGTTTGAACAAACTAAAAGGTTGTGTTCTTGGGTTACCAAAAAAAATTCACAAAGGATTGGCAATTGTGTGAATCAAAAACCTAGAGTCTTGGGCTCAATAGGTGAAGACTTAGAGTATTTAGGACTCTGAAATTCGTCTTGAAAAGTCTTAAAAAATACACCACCGAAATAGGTATATATATAGGAAAAACAAATTAGTGGTAAAACAATTCACGGAACTGCTCGAGTTTATCCCAGGCGGACCGGTCCGACTTGGGGGCGGATCGGTCCGATTGATCGGATCGGTTCTTTTATTCTGAGGCGGATCGGTCCGGTTGTGACCGGATCGATTTTTTCCAGGCTTCATCAGTTCGCTTGCAGTCCGGGGTATACTGGCCTTCAGCAGTCGGATCGGTCCGGGTCTTAGGCGGACCGGTCCGGTTTAGCCAATCTTTGATTCCTCTTCTTCTTATGATATTCGGATCCGTTGATGAATGTATTAATCTTGAATTTCTTCAACGGTGTAACGACTTGCGACATAATAAATTGTTAATGGACAAAAATGTCCTTACAAATCTCCCCCTATGTCTATGCCGGTACATACATAAAAACAAAACATCTGAATTATCAAAACAACTAAAAATGCCTATACAAATCTACCTTTCCATGAACCCAAAATTGGAAAGATACAACTGAATAAGACTACAGCGTTTGCTCTTCAATTCTTCAGGAATCTTAACACTTCTCTCATCAGGGTGTGCAATCCAATGATAATCCATGTAGTACCTACACACATGAGACAAAGCAAAATACCAAGTGACATATCGAGTTTGAAATGAGATAAACATGGATACCAATATATGATAAAAACATAAGCTACATCTCAAAAACTCCCCCAAAATTCAAACTCCCCCATAATATGATAATTCTTTCTCCCCCTTTTTATGATGTCTCCAAATAGACAAATAAGAAGAATGAATCAATCAAGCAAAATCGGGGTGTCACGGTATACAAAAAATACACAAACTATTTTTTATTTTTCAAATTTTTCATACAAAGATAGGATACCAATATGAACAAATATGATACAAAAATCACACCATGGATTTAGACTCAAACGACCAAGTCATGGAAATGGAATGAATGGGTGTGAACACATTCGATAGGTAAATCAACTCAATCAATCATATGTGCACGATGCATACGTGTACTCCTAACGAATGAACATCAAAGGTAACCTTAGGTGTAAAAGTTTGTTGAATTTAGATGACATCGTCTTATGCAAATCAACAAATCAAAGTCAAATGATTTCCACACCAATAACGTCCAAAACTATATAGCGCATTTTCAAGAATTTCAAGGACGTGCAAACCCGTTTTAAATTCTCCAACCAAACTCCCTCATATATATTTTGTTTTAGAGGTAATCTAAATTCTCAAACTTTGGAGAATTGGTGCAAAAACCTAAATGGCCCCTTTTTGGCATGAATATCGTTTTATTGCCTTTAAATTTTTCGGGCTCTTCTAAACCTCTTTGGACCTCGGATAATAAAATTCCTCAAATTTTTAGGTCCTTTTTAATGGTGGCTTTTGCGCAAAGGATAGATGATTACCTTTCGCAGCCCCTCCCCGTTATCAAACAAATCACACAAACTCACAAAACGGTTTTTATATGCACAATTTCCTTATAAAAAATTATCGCGCTTGGTTTGTTTTAAGGACAGGATTGAAGTGAAAACACCCAACCAACATGTGATAAGACAAGCACAATAATCAAACAAATCCGTGCAAGTGTGCATTAAAGGAAACATGAGTCAAACATGTAGGAAGAACACTTAATTACATCTTAATGACTCCAAACATTATAAAGCACATGGATGAATTGACTTATTGTCTCAAAACACTATCAAATAGTCACATGAAAATAATGGAATGATGTTGTGACTTGGTCATCCAAAGTGTTCATCCATAAACGGTGCAAACAAAAGAAACAAAAATCTTCTTGGATTTTTCAAAAAATTTTGTCAAAATAAAATCTTTTTGTATTTTTCAGAAATTTTCAAACAAAATATACAAAAATGATACATACTAGCAATAGGCAAACAATGTCATCATGAAAATCACCCTATGCTAGTAAACAAGTCAAACCTCAATAATTAGGTGCGGAGGGGTTTTCCAAAGGTGGTGACATCTTATGAAAAACCTCCATCAATTCTTGTGAAGTTTTGACTAAAAACTTAACTTGCTCACCTAAATGTGCAAACTCTCTCATGTAGTCTCCGGGAGCATGTAAAGTATCATGTGTGGGTGCATGTGTACCAGAAACACGTGTAGAAGCAAAACGTGACACATACCCCAACTTAAAGCAAAATTCCCTAAGGTGTCCTCTCCTCTTGCAATGTGAGCAAACATAAATAGGCCTAGGAACACCTCTCTCAAAAACTCTAGGACGCACTCTCCTAATGGGAATGGGACGCCTAGGTGGGTTAGGGTGAGACACATGTGAAACTGTCACTAAAGTGGGAACCGGCTCGGGCGCTAATTGGGAAGAAGAAGCACCGTCATGACTTATTCCTAACTTCTCACCTTTACCCTTATGAACCACCTTTTCAACCTTCTTAGGTGCGTTCAAAAAATTGACTTTGACCTCCCTGGCACGTTCGAGATCACTCTTGAGTTGGGATACACGTGTCGTCAGACTAGACAACGTGTCGGCCAAATCACACTTCTCCTTTCTCAAAACCTCTTTCTCTTTCTCCAAATCTAAAACCCGATGACCTAAATCCCTATTATACACTTTTGTTTTCAAGGTCTCGGTGTACAAATCTCTAAAAGCTTTTTGGAGCTCACTTTCGTCTCCACTCTCCTCCTCGCTTTCTCCCTCACTTGAAGTGCTCAAACCATCACTATCACATTTGTGTGCACTATTATGGGACAAGGTGGGTGTGCTCACATGACTAGAAAAAGCTACAAACTTCTCACCACTAGTCTCATCACCCTCACCTTCACTACTATCACTGAGTGTGGCGGGAATAACTAGTTTCTTTCCTTTCTTTCTAAGCCACGTAGGACACTCAAACGACTTATGTCCCTAACCCCCACATTAAAAAAAAGCGACGTTCTCAGAATCTTCCTCACACTCCTCATCGGAGTCATTCCCTTTTTCCCTCTCACCACTTTCTTTGGCCTTTCCTTTCTTTTTATTTTTCTCAAAAAAAATCTTTTTATTGGAAGAATTATTTTTGTTCATGTTGAGAAATTTTTTAAAATTTTTCGTAAACAAGGCCATATCATTAAAATCAAAATCTCCCTCAGAATCGGACTCACAAACTTTTTCTTTCTTTTTCTTAAAATGAGTCTTTAAAGCAATGCCATTATCCTTAGCCATAATGGTTTTGGAAAACATATCAATCTCATAGGTTTGAAAATCTCCTACAAGTTCTTCCAACTTAAGTGATTTCAAATTTCCCAAGGAGTTCAAAACAGTGACTTCAGGAATAAAGCGTTTTGGGAGAGATCTCAAAATATTTTTAACGACACGCGTGTTATCAATCACCCCAGCCAAATTAAAACATGTGTTAACAATGTCCGACAAACGTGCATAAAAATCATCGAAGCATTCCGACTCAGACATGGTGATAGTCTCAAATTGGGTGGCCAAATTTTGTAATTTTGACTCTTTAACCGCGTTCGTACCCTCATGTGTCAATTTCAAAACATCCCAAGCCTCTTTAGACGTGGTGCACGTCATAATTCGGCGAAACCCATCAGGAGAGACAGCTCCAGAAATAGCACTCAGACCACGGGAGTTAAAATTGGACAATTTATAATCATCTTCAGTCGAGGCTGACACGGGTTTTAAAGTGGTGATGTTATTAACTGTGACCGTGGGAGGAGTCCAACCATTTTCGCAAAGCAACCAAACACGCTCGTCAATAGATTTTAAAATCGATTTCATACGAGCTTTCCAGTAGGCATAATTAGACCCGTCAAAAATAGGCATCTGATTATATAAGTGCTCCATAGGAAAAAATGCGAATTTTCACAAAACTGATTTTTTCAAAAAAAATCAATATCACACGATTTTGCGAAAAAAAGGAATACGCGATAAATTAGCGTAACCCTCTCTGATACCAATTTGAGAACGCGTGTAATATCGATTTAAATTAAATTCGCAAATTTCCAAGTAACCCTTATTTAATTAGCGTCTACTTTTAAATCAAATAAATTCAGCCCCTAAACATCCATCTACGGTGCGTGTGTCAATCCCATAAACAAATATGCGAAACAAGTTTAAGGAAAAATCCCCGCAGGGCAAAACCTTTTATTTCACTATAATAAGTAAATCGCAACTTACACGGATTACAATGAAATATAGTGACACACGAATACCCGCAGGCGTCGGTCGGTGTCGTCAGCAATGAATCCACACGCAGCGAACTCACATGAACCTCAGTTCAATGAACAAAGGAAGAACCGCAGCACTCCTCAATGACACGCAGCCATAAAACTTTGTAGAGACTCCCTCAGCAATGACACGCAGCCCTCGGTTGCAAAGATCTCTCCACAAAGGTTTGAACAAACTAAAAGGTTGTGTTCTTGGGTTACCAAAAAAAATTCAGAAAGGATTGGCAATTGTGTGAATAAAAAACCTAGAGTCTTGGGCTCAATAGGTGAAGACTTAGAGTATTTAGGACTCTGAAATTCGTCTTGAAAAGTCTTAAAAAATACACCACCGAAATAGGTATATATATAGGAAAAACAAATTAGTGGTAAAACAATTCACGGAACTGCTCGAGTTTATCCCAGGCGGACCGGTCCGGCTTGGGGGCGGATCGGTCCGATTGACCGAATCGGTTCTTTTATTCTGAGGCGGATCGGTCCGGTTGTGACCGGATCGGTTCTTTTCCAGGCTTCATCGGTTCGCTTGCGGTCCGGGGTATACTGGCCTTCAGCAGTCGGATCGATCCGGGTCTTAGGCGGACCGGTCCGGTTTAGCCAATCTTTGATTCCTCTTCTTCTTTTGATATTCGGATCCGTTGATGAATGTATGAATCTTAAATTTCTTCAACGGTGTAACGGCGTGCGACATAATAAATCGTTAATGGACAAAAATGTCCTTACAATAATGGAGTAGATAATTATATACGGGTAATTAAATACATAAAGAGAATTTGTATTACTTATATAACTAGTGAATGTTATATTGATTTTAAGAAAATGATTAATTATGTTAATGCGATAAATAACTTACGAAGTCTAGATACAGATTACTTAGGTTAGAGTAGAGTTCAAAGAGTTTCATGACAAGGCTAGTTAGATGGGGTAGTGTAACTAGGAGGTTCAGGAAGAAAGCATTAGGTGTGCACTTTAGAGGAGGGTGAGATATATCTCAAGGGAGTGCGACACTAACTTAAATATGAAGAGCATTCACACATTCTAATTGTTGCATTTTAATTCACTTACAAAATATTTTCAAATGGACTTTGGGCTCTGACCCATACTTGCAAAATATTTTCAAAACCTTTTAAGTATCCAGCCACAAGGTTGCCAAACTTGAAGATCTGTTCCAAGGATGCGTAGCTGCAACATGTGTGGATGTTGCAGGATTTGGACATCGATGCTTCAGTCATTTAATTCCTAGAGTAGGATGCAACTTGGTATTTCTTTCGGGCATGTTGCCCCAGCTATTTTTAATTTCAGTCGGACTTTGTACTGGTTATTATTCTTTGTTGGATTATATTAGTGGATGTTGATTTTCTGCCGATGGTTTATTCGGCTGGTCATTTATTGATTTATTCAGTATTGCTTTAGATTCATGGTTTGTGTGAATGGTTCGTATTGATATTTATATTGTTGTTGTTTTTACATAAAAAATATTAAATTTTGACATAAACTTTAGAATACTAGATGGTCAGTAAGTTTAAAAAAAAAAATTCGATAGTGATGCTAAGAATGAACCAGATCAGATTCATGTTTTAATTTGATATCGGATTGATCACCCGGTATTTTATTGGGCGGGGTGTCATAGATGTTATCAGAGCATCAAGTTCTAATGTCCTTAGGATATGTGCGGCTTTTTACGTTTCAGCGTTGCACTTTTTGACGTAGAGCCTTATTGTAGGATTGTTGTATTCCTTTACGTACGTGCATTTATGTTCTCCTGCGATTAAGTATAGTTGATGTGATTCATATACGAGTTCGATTGGGATTCGTACATCGAGCATTCTTTGGGACGACCAACGAGGGTCGTAAAAGGATTACAGGAGGAGAGGCTTTGCAGATGACATGGAGTATTCTTGAAATGGTGATCGTGTTAGGAGTCACCATGATTGTTGTTCAGACAAGTGATGATAGAATAATCACTCGGGAGTGATAGTCTTCCAAAATACTCTTATAGATAATGGTTGTGAAATTTCAGGCTCACCCAGCATAGTCAGTAAGGGGTGGGGAAATTCAGAAGGACCCTTTTGGAAGGGCCATCTATAAGGATTCGAGTGGAAAAGGGTGTGATAAGCCAATGGAAGGAGATAACCCAAAGGAAATTGTGTAGGGCGGCATGGAGCGACACCCAAGACTAAATTTCAGGCAAAAGTTTGGGCTCAACGGGGCGGTGTTGTAGTGGTAGGAGTTAGTCACCATAACTATGGAGAGATACCATGAATAATAAGGAATTTCGGGTACGGTTTGACTGCTAATCTTCTCGTCAGCTGTTTAACTAGAGAGGCAAAGGATATTTTAATACTTGTTTCAAAAATCAAGGGGCCTCAAAGTGGTCTGTCATGAAGGAGAGGGACGTGTTTAGCGAACTTGGTACCCGAAAAAGGGGTACGAAGAATCAAAAAGTCCGTAAGTTAATGATGGACTCATGGGTAATATACAAGCATGAATGAGAAATTTGGCTAGGATGACTAGTGCTACAATCGTCAAGGTCATATAGTTGCGATTTGAGATCAATACTTATGTGAGAAGGAAGCCAAGAGAGGTGGAGGATTTGACCGAAAGACAAGATTGTATTTAGCAGTGCAAGTGAGGCACCACAAGGGGGGATACCCAGTTAAGGAACCCATTTATATGATTTTGATAAGTGAAATTCCTACCGAATGACAGTGGATTCAATTAGGGTCGTCAAGGCCAGTAACAAGTCCCATGGGCCAGCGAAGCCAAAGGGACAACGGGGGTAGCAATCAGAGTAAAGTCTACCAAGTACGCGAAAAGGACAAGCCCCACATGGCCAGTGGGGCCAGAGACAGGGGGTTGACACATGGAAGTGTTTTATGTGTGGAAAGTAGGACCACAATAATTGATTATGTCCACAATGAGTCAGGGGATAGGAGCGGGATGCCCAGTAGGGACAAGAGTTAGGAAGTTTTTGGTTCGGTTTGGATGAGAATATTATGTTCAGGAACCATTTGGGCCGCCGGTGTGTAGGGAAGTAGAAGTATGAGTTTTTATCCTCGGATAGATGGGAGGAATTTTGTATGACATGAGTGGTCACAGTATTCTTTCTAACACTATATTCTCGTGGGAGACGAGTTTAGTGGATGTATCGTAGTGTTACTAGGGTATATATATTTACCACGGGGTAACGGGTATCTCTTTAGTTTTATCTACAGGGGAGCAAGTGTGAACACTGAGAGGGTGTATTTTACAAGGGTAAATTATTTTGAGAGGTTTTATGAGAGTATGATTTTTCCTGGATACGGACTGGTTAGCGATGGTGGGCGGTTAAAGCAAGACTATCATATTCGCAGTTCCAGGGATGATGCACATTCTTTTGCGATGACTCACCTAGAAGAGGGTCGAGCTCGCGTATATATTATTCATTAAATAGACTCGAGAGGGTACAGTGGTCTAGGGATATTGTATCCCGGTGCGTAGGAACCTTTACAGATGTTATTTCATGAATGTCAAGTTTACCATAAAGAGGAGAGATTTAACACATTATTGTTTATACACTGAGAACTTAGTGATAGTGATAGCATCGTATCATGTAATGCATTAAGAGACATCGGCATAGGTGATTTGATTTATGTGTCGGGAGACAAAATTTGTGATATCTTAGTGTGTGTTTATCTTAGTGTGTGTTATGGACACACGAATTTCGATGATCGACAATGCTAGGGAATAGTGCATTGGGAAACGTTCTTTTAATCTTAGTTACGAAATGTTATACGCATGGACCTTAATGAACTTTGAAAGTAGTGAGACGTTGTGGGATGCGAGCGCATCGGTTTTAAATGTTAAATTATTGGATGTGTGGAGAAAACACTTTAAAATGAGAGATATTTTGATATAGGGCCAGTGGAGCCGAGGTGTGTTGTGATAGAAGCACAGAGATAACTTATGTACCACAAGTTAATAGGTGGGGTAGTATCGAGAGGAATTAAATTACAAATTATGGGGTAATCGAGAATACTTGTATTATATAGTCACGCCGAGAGTGTGGAGCTGAGTTTAAGATAAGTATTTTTATGTACTAGACGTTAGCGATTTATCCTGTGATATTTGCATTACTGGAGAAACTTCTACTTTCTAGAGTTATAAGGGTAGAGTGGGACATTTTCCAAGTTTCGGTTGGTTAGCTATGGTTTGGAGCTATAGTGGATAGTTATAGTAAGAATTTGTGTTCGTTGTACCAGGTATGGATTATTTTTACTAGGCATCACCTAAGATAGGGTCGAGCTTATAGATAAGAGTATGTATGTTAAATGTGGCATGATAGGCTTATGATGATATGCTTATGATGTTAATTCGATCCTGTGGAGTATGAACGGTTACTAATGTGATTCAGGGTGGATATACTTATTTGCGAGATGGGAGTTATAACTCGGGATTAATTTTGCGCAAGGAAGCTAGTGATAATAAGGGCGCAGTATTTTTGTGTTGTATTTTATAGCATTAGAGTGGGCGTGTATACTTTTATGCCAAGGGGTGGGTATTTGAGGGTACCTACTATGGATTGGGGGATGAATTGATCTCATCGACAGGCAATGTTAGGTAGTAGTGTATCAGGGGGGTTCCTTGATTGGATTTCGCATTGCGAGATGTCCCATGCAAGAAGCTTAGTGCAACGTTGGAAGTGGGGAGATGTTTGGTCATTTGTACATGGGTTGGGTACCTCGGTTGTTTTACTTGTATGTAGTTATAACTGTAATTTGGAAGTTATATTACGGATTAAGGCTAGTATAGCTGAGTAACAATTGTTCGGTTAAGCACGGGTACAGGGTGTATGGGCACCTTGGTTAACTAAAGTTATTTAAGCATAGTTCATGATCAGACGTGGGAGAGATAGGTGTATCCATCTTAGAGGGATGGGATTTGAGAGATATTCATTCCTTCGAGCACTAAGCTTATCTTAATTTCGAGGACGAAATTCCTTTGTAAGGGGGGAAGTATGTAATACCCCATAATTCTGAGGACTTAGAATTTAATTATTTTCTATAGAAATAGAACTTAATTAATTTGGAGAATCCAACTTTATGAATTGGAGAATTTATTTAAGTCGGAGGAATTATTTAAATTGGTGAATTGACATTTAATTACTTCGGAGCATCTTTGGATTTTGCATGTGTCGCATTTTGAGGTTTAAATTAGAAAATATTATAAAGTATTTTAGATGTCAATTTTCAGCGCACGGTTGAGTCCGAATAGGTCAAGAGGTAAATGGGTCACGGGGTATTTTTATGCATGACCGGGCTCACGCGGGAGTATTTGAGCTATTTTAATTACGTCGATAAGAGGAAAAATGGGATTATCACTTTATAACCTAAAAGTGAGAGTTGGGGGGAGCCATAACTCACTTTAGAATACCTAAATATGTAGAGGGGAGAAAAGGGATAATTTGAGGAGCTTTTGGGGAGCCAATTTTGAGGAAGATTTGGGTGCTTGTGTTAAACCTATTATATTTATCAAATGATTCAGACTCTACGAATTTATAAGGCAAGTGGTTAAATTGATTCAATGTAAATTAGTGATATTCATTTCATATCATAGTAGGTGGTATACAAATGATTTTTTGGATTGGGTTTTGATTTGTGGAAGTTACGAATCAAGTTTTTGGGACTGTTATGATAAGGGC
This sequence comes from Sambucus nigra, assembly GCA_949130495.1. Taxonomy (NCBI): domain Eukaryota; kingdom Viridiplantae; phylum Streptophyta; class Magnoliopsida; order Dipsacales; family Adoxaceae; genus Sambucus; species Sambucus nigra. The sequence goes on from OX422217.1 coordinate 583,013,042, forward strand.
TTATAAATTCTATGATGTGAAGAAATTATAAGTTAATAAGAGAAATTTATTGATTGCAAGTTGGGGAACAGTCATATGTATTCATATCTTTATTATTGTTGATGTAAAAAACTATATCGCTCTAATTATTCAATCACAGATAAATAAAATGAGACAAAGATTTTTAAAGTGGTTCAGCCTTATATGAATGGCCTACGTCCACTGTTATATTATTGCTGAGTATTTGGAACCTTATCACAGACCCCTTCTGGGTTTTGCTGGCGAGAAAGTTTTTCCACTTGGGACGATCAAGTTGGACATACTCATTGGAACTTGGCCTGCTTGTCGAACAGAAAGAATACGCTTCTTTGTGATGGACAAGAATGTGCAGTCAGCCTACAATATCATCATGGGAAGAGTTGGTTTGAAGAAGTTCGAAGCAGCTCCATCTACAGTGCATCAATGCTTAAAATTCCCAACAAAATTCGAAGTAGGAGTTGTGAAAGGTGATCAAAAAATAGCTCGGGAATGCTATTATTCATCTGCCGAGCAAGAGGAGCTTGAAGAATCAAAGAAAAAGACTACTACCTACCAGGTGGAGGAAGGTACAGAAATTGAAACTCTTGATCCCAGGGATGAATCCCAACTTGTAAAAGGACAGATGGTAGAATCTACAGAAAATATTATTCTGGACGAGGAGCACCCTGAACGAGTAACCCAGATAGGTTCGTCGTTGGATGCTTCAATAAAACAAGAGTTGATAACTTTCTTGAGAAACAGGAAGAATACTTTTGCATGGAATCACGAAGACATGCCAGGAATAGATCCAAACTTCTTATGTCATGAACTCAATGTGAATAAGGAGATCAAGCCTGTGAAGCAGAAAAGAAGAGTGTTTAGTCCCGAGAAGAATCAAGCCATACAAGAGGAGGTCGAGAAGCTCCAGAAAGCCCAATTCATTGAAGATGTGAAATATCCAGACTGGTTAGCAAATGTGGTGATGGTAAAGAAGAAGAATAATAAATGGAGAATGTGTGTTGATTTCACTGATCTCAACAAAGCATGCCCAAAAGATCATTTTCCATTGCCCAGAATAGACCAGCTAGTGGATGCTACTTCGGGACATGAGCTGCTCAGCTTCATGGATGCATATTCTGGCTACAACCAGATCAAAATGAAACCTGAAGATAGGGAAAGTACTTCTTTTATTACCCCGAGGGGAACTTATTGTTATAATGTCATGCCTTTTGGTTTAAAAAATGCAGGTGCAACATATCAGTGACTGATGAACAAGGTTTTTGCCGAACAAATCAGTTGCAACATGGAAGTCTATGTCGACGATATGCTAACAAAGAGCAAGAAAGCTGCTGATCATCTAGTTGACTTAGGTCAGACCTTTGATCAACTAGATAAATACCAAATGAAGCTCAACCCGACGAAGTGCACCTTTGGAGTACGAGAAGGAATGTTCCTCAGATACATCGTCAACCAACGAGGAATTGAGGCAAATCCAGAAAAGATCAAAGCTCTTTTAGGGCTGCGATCCCCAACGACGAAGAAAGAAGTGCAGAGTCTTACAGGACGAGTTGCAGCGCTCAATAGATTTGTGTCACGAGCAACTGATAAATGCCTCCCATTCTTCAAAACACTTCGAAAAACTTTTGAGTGGACTGATGAATGTGAGAAGGCCTTTCAAGACTTGAAAAAGTATTTGGGAGCACCTCCATTGTTGTCCAGGCCAATAACAGGAGAGAAGTTGTACTTATATCTGGCAGTATCAGAGAATGCAGTTAGTTCAGCATTGATCAGATTGGAGAATGGAGTCCAGAAACCAATCTAGTACACAAGTAAAGCTTTTCGAGGTGCGGAAATCAGGTACCCAAAGCTGGAGAAATTGGCATTGGCATTAATTGAAGCGAGTAGAAGAATGAGGCCATATTTCCAGGCCCATACCATCGTCGTTTATACCGACATGCCATTGAGGCAAGCCCTTCATAAGCCAGAAAAGTCAGGAAGACTGATGTACTGGGCAATAGAGCTCGGCGAATATGATATTGTGTATGAACCCAGATCATCATTGAAAGGGCAGGCTGTAGCAGATTTTATAGCAGAGTTTACATATCCTGATACCCCCGAGGAACAAAAGTTGCTCGTTGACCAACCTGTGGATGTTATAGGATCAACAGACATAAATCCAGACCAACTCCGGTTGGTCAAAGGACTTGTGGATGTAGAAGGATCATCAACTTCAAACTCAGACCAGCTCCGGTTGGTAAAAGAGCGAGAAGAGATGATCAACGAGGAGCGAAAAGTGTCAAGGGAGGATGAAAAGAAGCAACAAATATTTCAACCAAGGAAGAGCTCTTGGTCGGAGAGATAGCAGTCATCTCCACAGGAGCAACCTTCTTGCTCGGAGCCACTGGAGGCTTCTCGGCAGCTTTGGAAGGTGCAACATCCACCTTCTTAGTCCCTTCTGGGACATCAACTTTGCTTTTCTTGGCCTCAGCAGCAGATGAAATGTCATCAAATAGAGCAGGAGGAGCTCTTTTCTTGCCCATTCTCTGACTTAAAAGGATGTGAGAATCTGAAGAAGAATCCTCTGGAGTTGAAGCTGGCTCAACAGGACGAGCAGTATAAGAGGTTGTATAGCTCTTATACTGTAGCAAATATGATGCAGACCTGATGTGCTCGTCTGCAACGTTCTTATGCAAACCCCAGATAAGTTTCAGATGCTTAATATTAACCTCTGACTCTTTTGGAGTTTTTCTTTTACTCTCAACTGCAAACAAACACATAATAAAATATCAGTCATACATTTTGTCAAACATAATGAATTCGTAAATTCAGAAAAGAAATAAAATGAAAAATAAACCTATCCCATTGCCATATGGGGGACATCTGGGACCGTTGTATACTTCATCTCCAACTAAAGGGGCATATTGCCAATTTTTAATAACCACCCCATGTTCAAAATAATCTCTATTTGCATCAGGGAGGTTAACTACAAGAGCCCTATTCAAAAACCTAGTTTTTAAGTAATAAATATTATCTAGAACGGCCCATCTATAGCAGTACATAATTTCAGGGATCCCTATACGAGTCCCATGAGTTAGATTTAATTTGTACACCCCATTAATTATTCTCCATGAATTGGGGGCTATTTTTGCAGGGACAAGATCGAAATACTGACAAAACTCGAGACACAATGGATTTGGTGGAAAGGAAAAACCACATTCAGCAATAAAAAGACTGGGGAACCAATGTCCCTCAGCCAAACGAAAGTAATTTTGAGGTTCAGAAAGCTCCTCCAAAATTACCCAAGATGGGATGAAAAAGTCAGAACGGAATTTTTCAAGAGATTCAATAATGTAAACCATGATGAATAAAAGAAGAAGGAAGAAAATCTTACAGGAAGGAAGGAGATCTGCTAACAACTAGCGAAGGAAAAAATGAACGCACAAGAGAGAAAGAGAGAATAGAAAGCTAGAATGCAGAAAGTTGGAAAAAGAAGAAGACGGTATGGTTACCTAAGAAGTTTAAATACTTTGCCTTGGGAAGCGGCAAAGGAAATGATTACACGAAAGAAACTATTGAACTTCCGGCGGCTAAAAGGACAAAAAGGGCACAAAGATCGAAGCGCTCTTAAAAATTCGAAAAAAGGCGGATTCTATGAATTTGGAAATAAATTCAAATACGATGCTCCTAAAACCCAGGAAGATCATTCAATATTGCCATATACCGAGAAAGAATGTTCCATACTCCTCAAAGTTCGAAATATGAAACATTGGGGGCTTCTGTTGATACCAAAGTTAATATGCTGATGTGGACGAATAATACGAAGACATTTGTCAATCTACGTGGCACAATAACAACGAGGAAGTTCATTTCCCCGACCAACTCATGTTCCCTACGAGCAACGAGGACACACCGAGGACCTTCAGCACTCCGAGGTACTCTAGCGCTCCGAGGAACTAAGGCGGTCCGATCTGCATCTCGGCCGTAGCATAAACTGCCAGATAATCAACAGTTCAACCATTCATTGAATGTTTATCATCTTGACACACTCGCTGCATTAAATGTATTACCCTTTCATATGTATATCATTTAATGTATCAACCCTTTCATGTAGAGCCTAAGGGCTATAAATACCTTGTATCATCCTCATTCAAGGGGGACCGAAATTTCTTGATAGAACTTGTAATCGAGAATTCCCAAATACTCAGCAATAACATAACAGTGGACGTAGGCCATTCATATAAGGCTGAACCACTTTAAAAATCTTTGTATCATTTTATTTATCTGTGATTGAATAATTAGAGCGATCTAGTTTTTTACATCAACAATTATCAATTGGAGATATAAATTGGGAATTAAGATATTGGGATTGGTTTTGAATCGCAAGGATTTTAGTGGATAATTCTGGATAAAAAGCTTCACAGAAGCTGTTAATGGAGATCCTGTTCGCATAGCCCTCTAGAAAATGGCATTTTCTAACTTTCCCTCTTTAATACGTGTTTTCCAAAACGACCCTAAAATGACATTTTAAAAATCTGGACAGATTGAGTAAATTGAAAACTCACATTAATAATTGTGCAAACTTTATTGAGGAGAATTTTGAATAATTTATTGGGGATATTGTATTATGAACCAAGGGGGTGTCCGAATATTTTGGTTGAGTGACGCCATGATAATAGATTAATTAATGGGGGATTAATTAATTAAAGCTTATAGCTGGAATAATTTATTATAGGATGATATAATAAATTGTTAAATATTATTTCATTAGGAGCGTTCTCTTTATAATGGAATTTTGAGGAGTACGTTCTAAGAGATGAAAATTCGGGCCAGGTGAGCGAGTCCGGGTACATTGTTGTGTAACACCAAGAAGATATTAAATTAATTAATTAGTATATTAATTAAAATAGAGTCGGACCATAGACTCGGGGAGATAATAAGTTAATTAATGGGCATATTAATTAAATTAGAGTCGGACCATAGACTCGAAAAGATATTAAATTAATTAATGGGTAAATTAATTAAATTAAGAGTCGGACCATAGACTCGGGAATATGTTGGCTAGTGTTACGGACTTTGTACACGGTAAAGTCGGGATTAAAATTTATATATATATATACACACAGTAGTGTGATGCTATATATATATTGTGTGCTCATAAATACCGGTGGCTAGGTATTTATTTAGAATTATATGCTCTAGTGCTATCGGGGGAGGTTGTACGATGTGGGTGAATCCCCTAGCTTGAGGAGTAGGGCGAGTATATCCCCAGGTCATAGCGTCCAAATAGAGGTGGTCATTGAGATGATTGTCTTCACACTAGGGGGAATATGACCGCCTCCAATACGTTTATATTTCTATGTTCTGATTCGGCGGTGGCTAGCTGTCTCAGAAATCCAGGTGGGACTGAGTAGACCTGGGATGATAGCACTTTAGAGAATGCATCCGGTGAGGTATTACTCGGAAGGATGGTTTTAATTATATTCAACATATGTGTGATTGTGAAATATAGTTCTACGTATATAATGGAGTAGATAAATTATATACGGGTAATTAAATACATGAAGATAATTTGTATTACTTATATAACTAGTGAATGTTATATGGCTTTTAAGAGTTTTTTTTATATTTATATTCAACATATGTATAATTGTGGAATATAGTTCTACGTATATAATGGAATAGATAATTATATACGGGTAATTAAATACATAAAGAGAATTTGTATTACTTATATAACTAGTGAATGTTATATGGATTTTAAGAAAATGATTAATTAAGTTAATGCGATAAATAACTTACGAAGTCAAGATACAAATTACTCGGGTTAGAGTAGAGTTCAAGGAGTTTCATGACAAGGCTAGTTAGAGTGGGTAGTGTAACTAGGAGGGTCAGGAAGAAAGCGTTAGGTGTGCACTTTAGAGGAGGGGTGAGATGTATCTTAAGGGAGTGTGACACTAACTTAAATATGAAGAGAATTCATACATTTTAATTCACTAGCAAAATATTTTCAAAAGGACTTTGGGCTCTGACCCATACTTGCAAAATATTTTCAAAACCTTTTAGGTATCCAGCCACAGGGATGCCAAATTTGAAGATCTATTCCAAGGATGCGTAGCTGCAACAGGTGTGGATGTTGCAGGATTTGGACATAGACGCTTCAGTCATTTCATTCCTAGAGTAGGATGCAACTTGGTATTTCTTTCGGGCATGTTGCCCCAGCTATTTTTTATTTCAGTCGGACTTTGTACTGGTTATTATTTTTTGTTGGATTATATTAGTGGATGTTGGTTTTCTGCCGATGGTTTATTCAGCTGGTCATTTATTGATTTATTCAGTATTGCTTTAGATTCATGGTTTGTGTGAATGGTTCGTATTGATATTTATATTGTTGTTGTTGTTAAATAAAAAAGATTAAAATTTTGACATCAACTTTAGAATACTAGGTGGTTAGTAAGTTTTAAAAAAGAAATTTTGACCGTGATGCTAAGAATGAACCGGATGAGATTCCTGTTTTAATTTGATATATGACTGATCACCCGATATTTTATTGGGCGGGGTGTCACACCCTGGTGGAGGTTAGCAGTCCCAAAGACTCCGAGCCGTTCTTGCGATATGATCCTGGGGTCCCTCCAAACATGGATGAGGAAGTTAATAATGATGGGGGTTCCAGTGAATCCCTTATGGTGATGGAGTCTGCAGATCAACAACAGGATGTTGATTCTTCTGCCCCCTCCACAGTTAATCCTCCTCCTCCTTCTGCTCCTTCTTCTACTTCAGCTAATCCTGAGGCAGATAAGAAGAAGGTGTAGAACCGAGAAGCTTTTTGTTTCCCTTTTTCAGTAGTTGTACTTTTTCTTTTTCTTTTTGAAAATGTACATGTACTTTCCCCTTTTATTAATGAAAATAGAAATATTTTTTTTCCTTTGCTTGTATTTTTCCATACTCTGTACCTTATTGATTGATGATTTTCTTCTTCTTAATAGTTTATGGATAAATTGTAATACGTCTCATGTACTGACTCGGATCTACTCCAGAGGTGTAATGATCTTTTCAAAGCTGGCCACTTATCTTTGACTGAGGCCGACCTTCTGAAATTACTTAGGGAAGGGGTATCCGAGCAAGCCAAGGAAGCCTATGTTCATCTAAAGTGTCTTCTTAATCGGGCAGTGGCCAACATCATTGCCTATTATGAAATTATCGAAGAGCTATAAGAGGACCATAAGAAGACTAAGGCACGTTTGCATGAGGATTATGAGAAGAAGTTCCAATCCCTGAGTAAAGGTTGGGGCTTTGAGCAAAAGTTGTATAAATTTTCCTCCCATTTTCGAAGGCAAGAATTCTTGCTTAATCGTGAAGTGGAGGAAGCAAGGGCCATTGCTAAGCTTTTGGAGGAAGAGAACAAAAATTTGAGAGATGAACTTGATGACATGAAGTCATCCATTGCTATTGTTGCTACTACAGATGAGGGTCATTCGTTCTTGAAAGCCAAGAATGCTAGGTTAAGTGCAGAATTAGAGGCCTTGAAGAAATCAAAACCTGCTTCTTCATCTTCTCGAAATAGAGTCAGACCTGGTCGAGGTACTACAGAGGAAATAAGGACCCAATATACCCTTACCAATCAATTTGCGTAACTAAAGGCCAAAAATCAAGCCATTACTGAGATGTCCCAGAAGCTACAGGCCTTGTCCGAGCAACTATCGGCTCAATCTTCTCAGTTATAAGCTAAGGATGGAGTGTTGAAGAAACTGCATCATCAGGTTGATAGATTGACCTTTTAATTCCATAAATAACTAAGGGAAATCTGGATGGAAGGGTGCAATGAAGCTCTAGGGAATCTTGAGGACAAACTTCAATAAGCTAAGAATGAGAGTTATAAATGGGGTTGGATGAATGCTTTGACAGTGATGAAGGTGGACCAAAACAACCAACTGTGGGACTATTATAACCTAGGATTGCTTGATCTTGACAATCCCCCTTTTAAATTATATGTCAACTGGATTCCTGTCCGAAGTATTCCTCAATGCTTGATTTCAAAATACCTGGGAGATTATGAGCTTCATGATGAATTAGAGATCGTCCGACCTCCTCACCTGATTGATCGTCCCAGTAGCAGCAATGCCATAATGCTTCAAGATTTTAACTTCATTAATTCTCCTTACACTTTAAATGATCCTCTGCTGGAATGGATCCTGTTTCCAAAGTTGAAGCGAAATGTCTTGCAGAATGAAGCTTTGTACTTTATTTTGCTAACACAATTATGTAATTAATTTGATTTAATGAAATGAAAGTTTGATCAACTTATCTTGTGTTGTATGTGTAAGATTACTCCTTTCTTTGTCATTAGTTCTATTGATACAATTATATTAAAATCTAAATTGAGTATCAATTACCAATGAATGAATATGTTCTACTAGCATACTTAGATTAAAATATAAATTTAGAGCTAGTTAGATGACTGTATAGGTTCTACTAGCACACTTAGATTAAAATCTGAATTTAGAGATAGTTACCCGCGTGTCTCCAAAGATTTCACTAATGCATACAAGTGTTAGGTTTTTGCATTAGATACCAGTGGTGTGACCAGGTGTATGTGGAATATGTGCTTACATTCCTTTTGAGGAATCTTTGCAACGTTCTTCCTGCATTTTTCCCAGTAGGATCAAGATCTTGTTTTATCCTTATGTTTGTGGACCAAGTTACTTGAGGACTTAGCGTCCTGTTGACTTGGACTTTGAGTACCAGCGATCAAGTTTGTGGCTTTTTCGAGAAACTTATTGCTTGTGACGAGCAACTCTCCTGTATTCTTGTGATTTCCCGAGCATCTTTTAGGAAAATATTTTCTTAAACCGAGTAAAAATTTGAAGTTTTTATGGAAATTATCTTTCGTCAATTTGAAGTTTTATAGTAGTGCACAACACTAGTACTTCCAAAAAATTTAACAACAAAAATTAAAAGAACGGATTATTTTATTGATACTGATATTTGATTTCAAACTGATTACAACTGATAACATCATTGATAATATTTTCTGAGATGCTCGGCATGCCATAGGTTTTTAAATTCTTTGCCTTCCAAGGTTTCAATTCCATAAGTTCCAGGTCGGATGACTGCTGAAATACGGTATGTCCCTTGCCAATTGGCCTCTAGCTTGTTATTTTTCTACAACACTTTCTTCAGCACACAATCTCCTTTCTTCAAGTTGGTCGGTTTTATCCTTTTATTGTAAAGATGGTTTTTTATCTATTGGTAGGCTAAATTTCTCAGGGCAGCATCTTCTCTTACATCTTCCAGCATATCTAGATCTAGCATTTTTATTAGGTCACTTACGGGAGAATTAAAATTTAAAACTCTATGGGATGGGAAACCCAATTCAACACGTATGACAACTTCAGTCCTAAATGCTAACATATATGGGAATTCTCTAGTTGTTGTTCTCGGGTTTGTTTAGTATGCCCACAAGACAGAATGTAGCTCATTTATGTAGTTTCCCTTGGCATCATTAAGCCTTTTCTTTAACCCGTTAAGCAAAGTTCTGTTCGTAACTTCAGTTTGTCCATTACTCTGAGGATGTCCTGGAGTTGAATGCAATTTTTGAATATTGGATTGAGCACAGTAAGTTGTAAATTCATTATTGTCAAATTGTGTTCCATGGTCAGTAATTAAATCATAGTACAACTCATACTTGCAAATGATTCTTTTCCATATGAACTGATAGACCTTTTCATAAGGCATGTCTATCAAGGGCTCTGCCTCAACCCAATTTGTAAAATAATTCACTGCGATAACCAAGTACTTAAATCTTCCTCGGGTGGTTGACACTGGTCCGACCAAGTCTATACCCCACATGGAAAATGGCCATGGTGAAGTGATTAGAGTGAGATCAGTCTGTGGAGTTTTTCGAATGGTGGAGAATCTTTGACATTTATCACACTTCTTGGCAAAAGTTGCACAATCTGCTCACATTGTTGGCCAGTAATATCCTTACGCACTGATTCTCTGCAGAAATGTTCTCCTTACTAGGTGAGCGCCACATGATCCTTCATGCACCTCCTGAATTAAGTCTTGAACCTTTGATGGCTGCACACAATGTTGTAAATTGACTATTAGTCCTCTCCTGTACAAAACACCTTTATCTAGTACATACCGAGCTACTTTATACTTCAACTTCTTTCCTTCCACTATATCTGTTGGTAGAGTTCCCTCTTCAATATATGCTCTGATGGGGTCCATCCATGATGGCCCCGTGTCTATGGCAATCAAATTGATCATCAGATCTTCATCTATGCTTCTATTGGCCAAAATCTCAATGGGGATAATTCGTCGAAGTTCAATCTTTGTACCTGAGGCTAGTCGAGCAAGGGCATCAGCTCAGGCATTTTTTAACCTTGGGATTCTATTAATCTAAACAGCAGGAGATTTTACAATTATTTCCATCGCCATGGATAAATACCTGGTTGTTAATTCTCCTTTATCTCTATATAAACTCAATACTTGGTTCACTACCAACTGAGAGTCACTGTGCACCACAACTTGCTTGGCACTCAACGATTGGGCTAAACTTAAGCCCATAATAGTGGATTCATACTCTGCTTAATTATTTGAAGCCTAAAATTGAAAACATAAGGCATACTCAATATCAATACCATATGGAGTGTTAAGTATTATACCTGCTCCGCTGCCGATTGCACAAGATGACCCATCAGCATATAAATTCCATATTGGGGCGTTATTATCAAATGCTTGTTCTGTTAAATTCCCATAGTAGAATATTTTTCCTCTTGCTTCCTCATACTTCTTGGTCATTAATTGTGTTACGAAAGAAGAATCTAGTAGGTCGGCAACTGCTTCTTTCGACAAAGGTTCCTCGGGAGATTTCTTGTTAACATTACTTCCTCCTGATTCTTATTCGGTATGTTCACTTTATTGCTCGAGGACCTCAGAGTAAGTGAACTCAGCTATGAAATTTTCCATTTCTTGGCCTTTCAAAGAAGACCTTGGTTCATATATGATATCATACTCCCCTAATTCCACAACCCAGTACATTAATCTACCAGATTTCTTCGATTTATGCAAAACTTGCCTTAAAATCATATCAGTGTAAACTACGATTTTATGGGCTTGGAAATAAGGTTTCATACGTCTAGATGCTTCAATGAGTGATAATGCCAATTTCTCCAAACGAGGTTACCTGATTTTTGCTCCTTGGAAGCCTTATCGGTATAGTAGACGGGTTTTTGAACTCCATTCTCTTCTCCGATCAATGCAAAACTTACGGCCAATTTAGAAATAGCTAAGTACAGGTACAATTTTTCACATGTGATTGGTCAGGAGAGCAATTGGGGTTACCCCAAATACTTTTTTAATTCCATAAAATCTTTTTCACATTCTTCATTCCATTCAAAACTCTTTCTAAGTACCTTGAAGAACGGCAAGCACCTATCTGTAGCTCGGGATACGAATATGTTCAGTGCTACTACTTGTCCAGTTAGCCTTTGCACCCCCTTCTTGCAAGTTGGGGATTATATTTCAATTAATGCCTTGATCTTATTTTGATTTTCTTCAATTCCCCTTTGATTTACTATATACCCGAGGAACATTCCTTCTTTCACTCCAAAATGCACTTGGTCGAATTCAGCCTCATCTGATGCTTTTCAAGTTTATCAAAATCTGGCTGAGGTCGACAATGTGATCAGATGCATTTTTTCTCTTTGTAAGCATATCATCCACGCAGATTTCTATATTCTTACCTATTTGCTCCTCGAACGCCTTATTGACCAACCTTTGATATGTTGCACCTCCATTTTTCAAACCAAAAGGCATAACATTGTAACAGTATATTCTTCGGGGAGTGACGAAAGAAGTGCTTTCCCTGTCTTCAAGCTTTATTTTTATCTGGTTATAACCATAATAAGCATCCATAAAACTGAGTAGCTCAAGTCCTGATGTAACAACCACAAGCAGATCTATTCGGGGCAAAGGAAAGTGATCCTTTGGATATGCTTTATTTAAATCTATGAAATCTACACACATTCGCCACTTGTTGTTTTTCTCTTTGACCATAACTACATGGGCCAACCAATCTGAATATTTCACTTTATTAATAGAAGTTGCCTTCCAAAGCTTTTCAACTTCATCCTGTATGGCTTGGTTTTTCTCGGGGCTGAACACTCTTTGTCTTTGCTTTATTGGTTTAACTTCTTTGTTTACGTTGAGCTCATGGTAAAGGAAATTGGGATCTATTCCAGGCATATCTTTATGACTCCAAGAAAACACATGCTTTCTCTGTCGAAGGAAGCTTACTAGTTCCTATTTAAGAACAGGATCCAGCGTTGTCCCTATCTGAGTGATGCGCTCTGGTTTGTCATCGTCTAAAATAATGCTTTCAATTGCTTCCACAATCTGTCCCTTTACTAATTTTATTTCCTCCATTGGGTCTAAGGTTACAACCTCAAATTCTTCATCAAGCTCAGAAGTATCCACTTGGTAGGTAGTGGTTTTCTTCTTTATTTCTTTCAAGTCTTCTTGCTCGACAGAAGATTAGTAACACTCCCGAGCTACTTTTTAATCACATTTCACAATTCCCACACCAAAGTTAGTAGGGAATTTTAAAAACTGATGGACATTGGATGGTACTATATCAAACTTCTTTAACCCTACTCTTCCCATGATTATATTGTAAGCTGAATGGGCATTTTTATTCATTACAAAGAAACGAACCTTCTCTGTTCGACTAGCTGGCCATGTGCCGATCATCACCTCCATCTTAATGGTTACCAAAGGAAATACTTTCTCACTTGCAAAGCCTATTAATGGTTGATAATAGGGCTCTAATTGGCTGAGTTTAAAATCTAAGTTATTGAAACAAGGATAAAACATGATATTCGTCGAGCTGCCATTATCTACTTGTACTCTAGAGACAATGATTTCTTCCTTTCTGACTTTGATTACTAGTGGGTCATCGTGAGTATACAGTACCCCTGAGAGATCATTTTAGAGAAACTAATCACCAGTTTGTCTTTGTTAACATTCCTTGGTCGATCTTCCTTGACAAGGTTGATCCTCTGTATCGACGAGCAAGCTTGTGCCTCATTGAGGTAAGCTTTTCGTTCTGTTGTATGATCTCCTCCTCCTGCATCTCCACCTGTAATCATTTAGTAATCAAAAGAACCAAAATTAATATATAATACCTCGTGTTCTGGTTACCATTTTTTTGGGGAGATTAGGATCATCATCTTAGACATTTTCATGAGTTCTTTTCTTCTCCTCTATGGGCTTACAAGGATATTTTGATCTACGATGAATTCCTTTTTTGTTCTGACGATCAATATATTGATTCATCTTTCCTCGTCAGATGAGAGGTTCAATCTCATTTTGAAGAGCTATGCAACGCTCCGTCATGTGACTGTGATCCCTGTGGAATTCACAGTACTTAGTCTTATCCCTCTTGGTTGGGGAACTTCTCAATTTATCAGGCCAATGCACATCTTTATTATGCTTGATTTCTTACAAAACATGTTGAATTCCCATAGTTAACGGAGTATAATCATTGTACTTCTTGAGTCGCTCCAAAACTCCCTTTTGTTTTGAATCCCTGTGTTCTTTGGGGTCTTTATGATATTTCTTATCATTTTTGGCATCAATTTTTGTGCTCGAGCTACGCTTGGACGCCATTGCTTCCTCGATATTCATGATCTTTGCTGCTTTAGCCATCAATTTTACCATTATCTTCGAAGGGTCTTTGACAAGAGTGTAATATAATTTTTCAGTGAGCAGTCCACTCATAAGGGCGACTATTGCAGTCTTTTCCTCATAATCCACAACTTCTAATTTCTCGTTATTAAAACGAGTGATGTAATCTCAGGTGCTCTCTCATTTTTTCTGTCTCACACTAAGCAAGTGCACCACCCTTTTCACAGGCTTTGCTCCAAAGAAAAAGTTGCTAATGAATAGCTCAGCCAGTTGGTTGAAGCTAGAAATTTATCCCCAAGGAAGACTATTATACCACATTTAGGTAGATCCAGTAATGGTTCCAGAAAATGCTGTACACCTCATTTCTTCGGGGATGGCATAAATATCAGAAGTGGCTTGATATTATTTTATGTGGAGAATGGGGTCAGTTTTTCCATCATATTTAGGTGTTACTACTGGAGCCTTGAACTTTGCCGGAGTAGGGAGATCCACAATTGCCTGCACAAACGGAGACCCTTTTACAAAGTTTCTTTGCAGTGGGTTTTTGGCCTTCGCAATTTCTCCTAATACGTCTTCCAATCTCTATATGGAGCCTTTCCATGGATCATTAGCAACATCGGATTTATGCAATGCAACCTTGTTATTTACCGAGCTTTCTTCCTAAGGCCGTTGCTCGGTTGGAGCAACAGTTCATCAGGCGTTCGATCTAAACTGAGCTGTGCCTTCCCTTTGATCAAATGGTCGTCGGGTGTTACCTCACATTGACCTAGGAACATTTTTGTTCCCCCTGGTTCCCAAAAGATCGAAGGGATAAGCACAACTTAATCTCTTTAAGGCACTTAGCCTCTCTAGAGAATAAGATTGCGTGTGGAAAGATTCTGATGTCCTGAGCAATGAATTTGACCTTAGATGGTAAGGGACATCTCTTGTCGTCATTGATTGGCTGCGCTGACTACCTATTGGTGGGGGGTGGCATATTTTGCTTAGTAGATAAAGCAGGTGACCCAGCTTGAAGGGTTTTTACAAGTTTCCTGATAGTATCTTGCATAGCCTCTTGGCCTCTTACGGGATTGGCTAGAATTCCAGTTAAATCATTTGCAGATGGAGGAGCAGAAGGGACCGGTGGAATACCCTCGTTCCCGAGACTTAATTCAGCAATATTATCCATTTAGATGTCTGAATGAGTGAGATCGATTAGAAATATCGTTCCCACAGACGACGCCAATCTGTTGATGTAAAAAACTAGACTAGGCTAATTAATTGATCACAGTTAAATATAAGTAAGAGAGACAAAATATTTTTAAAGTGGTTAGGCCTAAAGGAAGAGCTTATGTCCACTATTGTGTATTTCTTTTGAAACTGCTTAATTGCCTCTTATTTCATCTGTCCCTTGGATGTAGGGTTTACAATGTATTTATAGCTCCCGCGGGTGTACAAGTGCTGGAATATTAAATGATGGAATGTCTTTATATCGTAGACATTTACATCTGTACAATCATTTATGTATATAACTATTCGAGTTTTTCTGTCATTGTTGGTCGGTCTTCCTGGGGTTGGTCAGCATCTTAATCTATAGGTCGGTGTTTAGTTCCTTGTTGACTAGGATTAACCTTATACTATATTATACATGTCAGTATTCGATTGGTCCACATAGCAGGATAATTTTTGGTCTCAATAAGTGTCCTCCTATGTTGCGACGTCAAGGCAAAGGCAAGGCTGCTCTTAATGCCTCCTATAGTGATGACAGTGAGGTGGAGTCTAAAGACGAGTCACCGTATGAATGTAACTTCACTATATTCATGACTAATCATGTGAGTACTGACAGTGCACCTCACAACGATGAGGATGCTACTTCATAGGGACACCTCGCCAGTGGAAGTGATGTGAGTGAGGGGGAGTATGCTATAAGTGAGAGCAAGGGTGATTTACGACTCGCGTACGCTGATTTATATACTGATTCTTTTAAGACTAAAAAGCGTAACAAAGAGTTAGAACTTAGGATAGTTTCCTTAGAGAAAGATTTGGGAGAGACGAGAGAGAGAGTCCTCCATTAGCACTGCTTTGAGAGATAGAGACTGTTTCTGTTGAGAGAGAGAGAGAGTTTATGTAGAGAGAGAGAGTCAGTTTGGTGTGAGAGAGAGATGTTTAGAGAAAGATAAAGGGGACTTGACCAAATAAATGGATAGTCTTACGAGTGAGCTCCATACCTCCATTGACACTCAAAAGAAACTTAAAGCCCTTATAACCCAGCTTACTCATGACCTTGAAATAGCCAGGGATGTCAAGGTAAAAAATAGATGACATATATGGAAAGATGGGAAATATGCTCCTTGCCCCTGCTTTAGGTTTTGGTGAAAGGCAGGGAATTGGTTTTAATGGTGACTCCACGTCCCATGTGACACCAGAACCAGTTCCTGAGTTTACTACGAATCCATATGGCCATCACCAAAAACCTCGGAGAAGAGTTCAGCCAAGCAAAGCAAACCAAGGTCAGCCAAAGACTATGTACTTCAGTATTTACTACAAAAGAAAGGGCCACCTTATGGAGTTTTGCTATAGTTTGGGTCAGACATGATGTACATTTGCTCCACCACGTGCCACTAGCAATTTTAGAGTCTTAGAGAGCAGGTTTAGTTTTTAGTCGCCACTTTTCAGAGTCTAATGGAAGAGTTCCAACGAATTTTTATGCCGTCAGTGAACACTTCTAATGTCCCGACTAGAGCCAACAATGACAAGGGAAAACATAAGGTTACCTCATTTTGGGTACCTAAATTCGACGCAAAAGCCCTTGTTGTTCATATTTCTCTTAAAGTACATAACACTTCTCAGTGGTATTTCGACAGTGGGTGCTCCAGGCATATGACAGGTGATGTATCATTTTTTACCTACCTAGAGGATCGCAAGGAAAGTAAAGTCACCTTTGGATACGTGAGAAAATCTATCATAGTAGGACGAGGTATAATCAAGATACCAAGATTTAATAAGGTAGAGGATGTTTTATACGTCAAAAGTTTGAAATCAAACCTACTTAGCATTAGCCAGCTGTGCGACGCTGACTTTGCTGTAAAGTTTGATCGGAATGAGTGCAATATTTATGATGAAGCCGGTAAACTTCTATTGCAAGGGGTGAGGACTGGAGATAATTTCTATGGAATTGTGCCCAAGTCCTAATTTGTCTGCAACAGCGCCACGATCACTCTAATGGATTTATGGCATCAACGTCTAGGTCATGTGAATTTTAGAGATTTGGAGAAATTGGCTAAAAAAGATCTAGTATGTGGCTTGCCATCACTTGAAAAGCCGACTTCTGCGATTTGTGGACACTGTCAATTGGGAAAGCAAGTCTGTAGACCCCACATAAAGTTAAATTCCATTACCACTTCACGAATGCTTGAGTTGATACACATGGATCTTTTGGTTCCTACTCGTACTGAGAGTTTGGGTGGTAAGAGGTATATCCTCGTGATGGTAGATGATTTCTCTCATCACTCGATTGTAGGTTTTCTGAGAGTGAAATCTGATGCTATGGAATTTCACACGACCAAGTACCGTGTCCTGCAAAATTAACATGGAGTCACTATCAATAGGATACGTAGTGACAACGACATTGAGTTTAAGGAATCTAAAGTAGATCTTTACTATGATAACCTTGGGATCAAACATGAATTTTCGACTGTGAAGAGTCCTCAGCAACATGGGATTGTTGAGAGGAAGAATTAAACGATTTAGGAGATGGCTAGATCTATGCTTCTAGGTCATAAAGTTGCTAGGAAATTTTGGGTAGAGGCGGTGTCTACCGCATGCCACATAATGAATAGGATTTACCTTCGTCCACACACACTTAAAACGCCCTACGAATTGTGAATTGGAAAGAAGCCCAACCTTTCATATTTTCGTATCTTTGGGAGTAAATTCTACATCCTACGGGATTAAGAGTCTTAGGAAGTCTTTAGGAATTTGCACAGTTGACTAAGGGGTGGTCACCATGTCTAGAGTAGGATGCATTTTTCATGTTCATATCATATGATTCCTATCTCTAGATTGTATCATTTGTTTTTGGTTTTATTTTTTTTGAAAAATCCAAAAAGATTTTCTATTTTTTTGAAAAATTGAAAAATCCAAAAAGATTTTATTTATGATAAAATTTTAGAAAAAGTAAAAAATATTTTCTTTTTATAAAATTTTTGAAAAACACAAAAAGAGTTTTGTATTTTGTTTACACCGTTTATGGATGAACATTTAAAATAGCCATAATCACAACTTCATTCCATATTCCATGTGACTATTTTATAGTGATTTGAGATGCTATATCATTTCATCCATGTGCTTTACATTGTTTTGGAGTCTTTGATACGTGATTAGTGATATCTTCTACATGTTTGACTCCCACACGTGCACGGTATTATTTGAGTATTGTACTTGTCTATCACATATTGGTTTGAGTGTTTCCATCTCAATTTTGTCTATATAACGAACAAAATGCGATAAAACTTGACAAGAAAGCAGTGCATGTAAAAACCGTTTATCGTGAGGATTTAATTGCAACAAAATATGATGAGTGAATCACGATAAAGGGCTGCGAGAGTACAAAATTAACTCGTCGTGAAATCCATCGTTTGAAAAGAGCCCGAGAAAAAATTAAAAGGCAATAAAAAGAAAAATAAGCCACTTTAAATGGGCCAATAGGCTTTAGTTTCATCACCTCAAAAGAAAAATATAATGCATAATTATTTATGAGGGATTTTGGATGGAAAGAAATGAAATACGGGTTTGCACGTCCTTGAAAGTCATGAAAAAGCGTTACATAGTTTTGGACGCTATTGGCGTGGAAATCACTTTCAGCTTTGATTTGTTGATTTGATTGAGTCAATTTCTTATAAATCCACCATTTTTACACTTAAGGAAGATGTTGACTTCATTCGTTAGGAATATTTGAAATTCATTGTGCACATATGTTATGGTTGTATGTATTGACTTTCCTGTCGAATTTGTTCACATCCCTACATTCCCGCTATCACAGACTTAGTTGTTTTCGTGTTCTTTCACGGTGTGATTCTTCGTTGTATATTTTGTGAGAAAAATTTGAAAAATTCAAAAAGAGAATGTTTGATTACCTTGTGACATTATTCATTTGCATTTGCTTTATGTTCTTCATTTTTGTCTATTTGGGGACATCATAAAAAGGGGGAGAATGAATTATGGGGGATAATTTTTATTTGTTTTAATATTGATTTGATTGAGCATTAATTGATATTTACATTTGCTTATCAGTATATTTCAAACTATTGCACGTCACGAGTATTATTTCTTGTCTTATGTGTGTAGGTACAAAATTGAGGATTATTTTTTCACACCTGATGATGACAAAGAAAGATTGAAGAGTTGGAGATTTGAAGATGTTGAAGTTTGTTTGAAGACATGTCATTTAGTATTTCCAGTTTTTGGGTTTAATGGGGATATTAAATTATATGTCATTTGGTTTTCATTTGGGTAGCATAATTCGGATTTTTTATGTATGTATTGGTATAGACATAGGTCGAGATTTGTAACGGCATGATTTTATAAATGTCCGAGTTAGAATCTAGGAATTTTTTGTGTGTCCTAGATCATAGTTAGTATGTTTGATACCGCTATATTCGGCACTCCAACACAATCATCCATAACGGCCTTGATCCGAATCCTCCCATCCATTATCTTCATACCTGCATCATGCAACACGCAACGTGATCTTCAACTGTTCCCACTACTCCACTCACGATTACGGTAAAATAATTTATTTGGATTTTTTTATTATTTACATAAATATTTAGGAAACTTTTATCAAATATTTTTAAGGTTCTCGAATGTTTTTACTTCGAAAAAAGAAATTTTCTAAGTGTGGAGGCGAAGAAAAAAAAAGTCGCTGACGTCGTTCAAGCGAGACATGCCTGTCGTTCGAGCGACGTGGTTGTCTATTAGAATGATAACTCTATTTCATTCAAGAGATGCGCCGCCTTGATTTCTGTATAAATATCAATTTTCATTTTACACGATTTTTAAGTCTTTGGCACTCACGTTTCTGCAGATCTACTACATATTTCTAGACTTCGTTTTTCATGGTTTTTCAACCATTTTGATTCACAAATCATTCCCAAACATATATGTGAGTCTTATAAACCGTAGATATAATTGTTTTACTTATTTGAAGTAATCTTGTGGAGAAGAAGGCTGTTCTCCATTGCTGAATTGGAGATCTTGCGAGATCTCTTGCTGAAAACACCGACGACAATGAACCGACGCCTGCGGGTATTCGTGTGTCACTGTATTTTGATGTAACTGTAAGTTGTTACAAATTATAGTGAAATAAAAATGGTTTTACCCCTTTGGGGGATTTTTCCTCATATTGTGATTGGCTGTGCAGGCTTGGTTTGATTTAGTTTGTTTTCCACAATTTACTTGCAAGAGTTAGGATTTTTGGGATTAAAAATTGGAGTTTACTTAATCAAGTTAATCATTGATTGCTGGCGCACTCTCACATGTGAATTCTAACATAAATTATTCTAATCAATTGAGAAAAGTAGAAAGAGTTTTTGCCTTGTTTGGTGTAGATGAAATCCATATATATGGTGTATATAACAATTCACACATGATAATCCCCAATTAGCCTTTTGTAAATCTCTAAGCATTATCCTTTACAATTAGGTTCCAACTGTTAATTCTCTCTTTAACCTCTCTCCAGCATCTTATGCTTAGATTTAGGTGTATAATGATGATAACATAACCTAATATGACGTTGATATGTTCATAATTTTGTAACTTTAAAACCTAAAATAAAATCATCTTATGGGATCCAAATCATAACCCAAACCATTTCAAACATATATCAATAAGTTACCTAATCCATAGGTCCAATTCCACGTTTTTATCCTATGGTCACTCTAACAACTTTATAAACCCTACCCAACACTAAACATAAAATCCAACTTAAGTATATATTGGCCTACTAGACCAAATACCCAACAAGAACTAAAATCCGTTGATATTATTTTTCATTCCAAAATTAATCCACAAAACATTATTGAATATTATTTAAACCCATAATTAATTTTCCAATTAACTTCCACCAATTAAATAAATTGTATTAATTTTCCAAAATCTTTCCAAACTGATTTCCTAGAATATCCGGGCTAATACAAGATTGAACTCAAGATATCGTACACGATACATGAGTTTTAGAGAAAATAGAGAGAGTAACCAACAATGGAAGGACCACTTTCTCCCTTTATATTATACTTATGTATATTAAGTCCTAAGCACGTGAACAATACATACAAGAGTCCACCAGTTACTTCCTAGATGATTTCTGCACTTATAAATGACCTTAGACACCTCAGACAACGTTATCCAAAGCCTAAGATATGTCATGCTTATAATATTTATCATCATAGAGAATATATATGAGGAAAACACCTTCATCGTGAAAGTTGACACATTAATGAAGGTGACGAACAACTATATACTTCGTTTCATTGGGATCACAATATATATCCACCTCTCCCTTATATCGAGGGGAATGTTTACTGAGGCCGAGGTCTTAATAGATTCAACACCCACTAGCTTTTCTCCACTTGTGGGAAGGATTGTGCTAAAAATCACCTCTAGAAAATCTATCTTATTTTTTGTTTTCTCATTATGATGGCAAATGCTCAATTGGCCAAAAACCTAAAAGAAATGGAGGTAGGACTTTAGAACTAGCACGGTGCTGTCTTAGTGAGGCTTCCATCTATTATACCATTTCCATCTGGTTCTTCATCTCATACTACCTATGATGGAGAGAAATAGATCCAAGATTTTAGAGAAAAAATAGGAGACAACCATAGGGGACGGGGGAATGTGAGTTTCTCCCATACCCTGAAAGATCACTAGCATGTCTCCTGGCGAAAGATAGGTTATCTCTATCAGAAGGGAGCTCTCATTGAGGATCCAAAGTGGTCAAACCATGGGGTAATGAGATCTAAAAGATGAAATACTATTTAGGGAACTACTTCAGCCAATATAAAACTCAAACTGCAGACTATATCGAGTTGGCCATTCAGAATACACTATCCACATTCTGTAAATATGTTCAAACACTATGCTTTCTTCCCAAAGTGGAATATGTCCATTATTAAACTGTTTGGTGGAAACAAATATCCCATTGGTCATTTGGAGACTTAGAGGTCTCTCATGCTACTCTAGGATACACTTGATGAAAATATATGGAAAATATTCCTTGCCTCACTAAGGGAGACCTTTAAACCTTGACTTTCCAAGATCAAACTAGATAATCTTACGAATTTTATCAGGCTTTCCATCTCATTTATTAGCCACTTTATTGAGACTCAAAAATGCCAGAGCCAACCACTTCTTTGCTCAACTTCAGGTATAAGTCCAGGGAGACCATCAGGGAATATCCTAAGAGTTTCAACCTTGAAGATCTATAGGTTGATGACCTCAATGATACCATTTATGTTATAGACTTCATAGTTGGACTCACATTAGAGGTTTCGTTGATTTTTCAGAAAAAGGCATCCGTTCTCTATAATCAACCCGCTAGAGAGTGCACATAAGTACATTAACATTGAGGATGATCTAACTACTAAATTATCGAATCCTCCTCCGTCTTTCGAACCTCAGTAATGGAGGATAAGGGAGATGTTATCTCAATTGGTAAAGTACTCTTATTATAAGGCAAGTTCCAAGAAAAGTAAGGGGATGAAAGGTGGAGCACCAAAGGCTAATCACTTCACTCCCCCACCTGCCACTACTGAAGAGGTCCATTCTCTAGCAGAACTAAAGGGCATCCTACATCATCCCAATCCCACGAGGGACCTTGAGGATAAGATAAATGAGTATAACTACTATCGCTTCCACGTAGAACTCAACTGATTAGTCATAAATATTGCATATATAACCCCTTATATTCACCTATTCTAGCATTTCCACATTTGTTAATTCTTATAATTTTGCTTTAATACTAGATAATCTTTATTTACATTGTATACATATTGTGCATGGTTTATTTGAGCTTTTATAGGTGTTGGTAATGCTATGTGTGAAGTTTGGTTAAATTATAAGAAAATTAGGTTTCAAAGCGCAATTTCAGGGGCATTTTAATTTAATTTTGTTCTTTGTTTGTTTCTTGGTTTGTAAGAACTTGGAATTCATTTATTGAATAATCTTTTTCATTATATAGGTTATGTTCACTATGAGTAGCTAAGTTTTATAGGTTGGGGATCACAAACCCACCATGGATGCTTGAACTTATAAGCTGGGATTTGGTCTTGATGGATTTTAATTGTATATGGTGTGTTGATGTTGGAGTATCATAGCATTTTAACATCCTTTGTCAAATAACAGTAGTGTTTAAGACTTTACTACAAAATCAATCCACTTTCCACCATACTTAAGTGAAACTTTAATCTTTCATTATAGAGATTTCACTATACATGTTTGATATTTATTTTCAATTGAATATGATAATCTAAATATGAATTAAAACAAAATCTTTTATTCAATTAACTAGTCCGGGGTGTGTGTATGTGTGTGTGTGTGTGCATGCGGGGGGGG
Source organism: Sambucus nigra (assembly GCA_949130495.1). Lineage (NCBI taxonomy): Eukaryota > Viridiplantae > Streptophyta > Magnoliopsida > Dipsacales > Adoxaceae > Sambucus > Sambucus nigra. Next base: position 583,036,316 of record OX422217.1, read on the forward strand.
GGGGGGGGATCCTTAATCTCTATTCTCCCATCAAGTTAACCTTTTATCTAATCCTTCCACCAATAGTTCTTTATAATATTATCCATTAGTTTCACATTTTTTTAGGACATTTGTTAGTGTTAATCCATTAAATTCAACCATATCATCTTTTACACATTTCATAGTGACTCATAGTAACATTTTATAACTGGAATGTATTCTTTTTAAAGTGTCCAATCCTCGTGAAAATCGATCTAGAACTTGTCTGGTTTATTACTTTTGCGATTGATTTGTTATTGAATCAACCACAGTTTTTAAAGTATCAATTGTTTGGTGTCATTATTGGGGATCGTGTAAGGACACAAATTTCCAATTGAGTCTTAATGTAGTGTTGGCTCAATTCTGTAAAAAAACATTTGTGTCATAGGATAGTATTGAGTGAGTATCCTCTAAGCCTATGACATGCAAGAGTTGAAGACGTAGCGACCAAGACTTATAAAGCTTCATCATTTGCTGAGTTTCAAGTGCTATGTTTGTACGTCATCAACATCATAATCCATAGTCTCCAAAAGGTACGAATGCATTTCTATATATGTATAGGGAGACTTGTAATAATTTTATAAAGGGTGTACTTTTATTTTAAACTATTTTCATAAGGTTTCTTTAAAACTTTAAAATAAAGTTTCTGGGCTAAAAATAGAATTTTAAGCTTTCTGGAAGTTCGTTCGAAATTGTCGTTTGAACGAGAATGTCATTCGAATGAGGTTTGCCAATGACTTGCCACTGGAACTTCGTTAGATAGTTTGTTCGAACGAAATGTCGTTCGAAAGAAAATGTCGTTTAAACGAGATTTCGGCAGGAACAGTTTTTGGCAGTTTTTGGCACTTTCCCACTACTTGTCCCACTTCTCTTTCACAAAATTTAATGACTTCGGGACAAGAATTTTTCTAAGAACTTTTTCCATCTCCTAGAGAGTTTTTGAGATCTTAATCCTTTCATAAAAAGTTCCCTTGGTGTTTGTTATTCAAATTGATTAATTCAAAGAACAAAACCAAGTTTACACCCAATTGTTTGTTTTAATCCAAATTTCTATCTATATATATATATATACATTTTGCATGGAGAATTTGTTTGGCACCGAATTCATCTCTACCGTAAAATAGAGTTTGGGTTTTGCTTCTACATCCCATAAAAGAAGAAGCTTGTTTGTTGTGACATACCCACTTGGTGAAAGGCTCCTTGTTCGGGTGGCGGTGACCAGAAAAAGTCCGATCGGTGGATTTCGAGACCGTGGTGGAGCTCCGTGGTTATTCGCTAGGTAGAGGTAGTTACAAGAAGATGCGTCGAGGATTAATGTAGTCGAGTCGAGTCGAGTGTTGTAAGTCATCTTGCTTGTAATTGTAAATTCCGTACTTAGTGAATTTGAGGCTAGGACCGTCCGAGGTTATTTTTCGTTGTGGGATTTCATCGTACATCGCGGCATAGTGGTTAATTGTTTATTTTATCTTTTACAAAATCACCTAGAACGCATGCTTAGGTAAAAAGATTAAATTGGTTTAAATCATTACTTGTTTAATTTGGTGTAAATTCAATTTGGGTAAATGTTAAGGTAATTCAAGTCATCACTTAATTTGTTAAAATTGGTTTGGCCTAATTTGGTTATATTGAAAATATGTTTTAGGCAAATTTCTAGAACTTGAGTTGAGTTACTATGTTAAAGTGAAAAATTCATTTGTTAGTTAATTTAATTTCACTTTGAACTTTGTTTAATTTTAATTTGTAAAAAAACTTGAAATTTGGTGTTTGTGTGTGTTTAATTGAACCATCTCGCTTCCACATCTTTAAAAAGGAAATTACTTTTTGTGGTAAGATTTTAAAATTGGGGGCCTCTTATTTCAACAAGTGGTATCAGAGCACTGATTGTGAAAAAGTATCATTTTTAGATCGACAACAAGTTTAGGTTATACAATGTTTTCATACTCTTATTTGTATCTAGAGGTCACCTTAATAACTCAACTGCCAAAGATTTACTATTTCCATAAATGCCTAATGAAAATAACCGTGATTAAAATCCCACTTTGGAATATCCTTCCTCGATTGATCATTTTAATTATTGAAGACCTTCCCATATTCCTTATGTATCTTCACGTACCCCAATCAACTTAATTTCCATTAGAATGGCAAAAAATTTGAGTGAGAAAAGTGGTAGGGAAGAGGTCAATCAACGCTATTATACTATGGCGGATTATCTTTAACCGGAGAGGATCACTTCTCCTGGTTCATCATTTTCCCATATAACACTAGGAAATTCAACTTCTATAACGATAACATACAACTATTATCGACATTTCATGGTATGGAAAGTGAGATACTTACACATAAGAGCATTTGAGGATATGTGTGCTACTTTTAGTGACTAAAATTCTTCATAAGACATAACGCATCCCAAAATTTTCACGTTCTCTTTAAAGGACAAGACACAAGCTTGGCTCTGAACCTTGCGGCCTAATTCTATTATGAGTTGGTGCGACATTCAAGCCCAATTCTTAAATAAATTCTTCTCCACCCATCGGACAAACACTCTCAAAACTTAAATTCAAACGTTCACGTAAAGGGATAACGAAACTTTTGAGAGGTGTTAGGATATATTTAACGATCTCTTAGGTAAATTCCCACACAACAATTTTGAGAACAGTAGACTTATCTCTTTTTTCCACAATGGGGTCACAGTTAATTCCAATCAAATCATGGAGATGATGAGCTATGGGGAACCCTCGAGCTTATATTCGGATGATGTCGAGTCACATTTTAAATATTGTGCAGAAGCTACCCAATTATGGGACATTTCAGGACTAAACTAATTGAAGCCACAACCTTCTATTCTGATAACCTCTAAACAAACTATCCATCACCTAACCGAAGAGGATGATATGATGAGATTTGATCAGCAATAAAAAAGGTTTAGACGATCGATTCAAAAAATTAGGTTCCTACTGTCTTAGATAATTCTTCAATCGAGGAGTTATGTTCCATTTGTAATGTAATTGGTCACTCGACCAAGGATTGTGCCACTATTCTAACCTTTAAATAAATTATACACGACCAAGAAAATGCCACGGGGAATTTTAAAAAGTCCCATAACATCCCTCTTTGCAAGGGGTATAACCTGTTGTGGAAAATTAACTCGATTTTATGTGGAGAAATTACCAACATTCCCCTCCTCCACCTCAAAATTCTCAACAACCTCAATGGGTCCAACCCCAACAACATAAATATCCCGCACATAAAAATTATCAATCTCCATACTAATAAGGACCACCATCATTGCAAATTCAAGGTCCTCACCCCCACCTCCTAATATGCCCCCGCTTAATAAGAGCCTTAAACACATTCTTTAAGCTTTTATGAAAACTTAAATGAATGTCAACACTCAAAATGCGCAAAATTTTATAGAGATTAAATCTTCTCTATCAGAATTGAGCACTTCATTGATTATGAAATATAAGGAAAAAGTTGAATCCCAATTAAATAAAATCCTCAAGGGCAACACAATTTTACTACCTTGGGCTCGAATACTGTGCATGATTAAGCAAAATCCATCATTGCTCTATAAAGTGAGAAATTCCTTAATAAGATGATACCACCCCACCTCCAAATATTCAAGTCTAACTCTACCCCATAGAGGTTGAAGACGATTCTCTTAAAGAAAGTAACGAGGCTCCACAAATCGATCCATATTTGGTTGTAAAATGCCCCATTCCCATGCCTGATCCTCAACAGCTTGTGGATCCCAAAATATGATCAATAATGCCAAGGTCCTAGAGATTTTTAAATAAGTCGAAATAAATATCCATTTTCTCGATACAATCAAGAAAGTACCCATTTATGCCAGGTTTGCTATGGACTTAATCATGGTAAAGCGAAAACATTATGTGAAGAAAAATGCATTTTTGGCTCAAAATTTAAGCTATATCATTTAATTCGAGTTTCCTCTAAAATACAAAGACCCTGAATGTCCCCCAATCTCGTGTGTCATTGGAGAGTTCAAAATTGATCAAGCTTTGCTTGATTTAGTTATGAGTGTAAATTTATTACCATACTATGTTTGTGAACAACTAGGACAAGGTGAGCTAAAGCAGACCAAAATCACTCTGCAATTAGCAAAGTGTTTTGTTAAAGTCCCGATATGGGTGGTGGAAGATTTCATAATTTAATTTGACAAATTCTACTTCCCGATGGACTTTGTGGTATTGGATACACAACCCGCATCCCAGAATAGCAACCACTTACCCACTGTCCTAGGTCGACCTTTTCTAAATTCCTAAAGTGATTTAATTAGTTATAGAAATGGACAAATGAATCTCACTTTTGGGAACATGACTTTGGAGCTTAATATTTTTAATATTGGAAAAAATGGATGATGAAGACGATGTCCCCAAAGTAGGCCTCATTAAGGATTTTTTCTAATAGCACTTTGATGATAAATATTATGAGAACCCTCTCAAGGAAGGATTTGTTAACTCACTTAACCTTGAAAATGGTTATTCCCCTTACGGTATTGAATTTAACCTTGTGATCATTTTGTTGGATGAGTCGGAGAAAGTGGATGAGGTAAATACGTGTTCCAATTTTTAGGATTTACCACCTCACAATTCATATGAATTGCCTTCGGATATGCGACTTCCAAATCTTGGCCTTAAGATATTGGCATTCGACCTCTAGTGTGCATTCTTTAATGATGAAAATACATATCCCATTATTGCATCAACCCCCTTCGATGAAGGCTAAAAGGGGAAGTTAATGGCATTGATAAAAATAAACAAAAGTCCCTTCGGTTGGACTATTGAGTATATAAATGAAGTGAGCCCTATCATTTGTACTCACAAAATACACCCTGAGGAGGATGCCAAACCCACCTGATATATGCAACATCAATTGAATCCCAACACGAAAGAGGTGCTTAGGGACAAGGTTATCAAACTATTATATGCTGTTATATTATCCAATTTTAGATAGTTTATAGGTTAGTCTAATCCAAGTGTTTCCTAAGAAATCAGGAATAACTGTTGTTGAGAACTCCAAGGGAGAATTGATCTCAAAACTAGGAGTGGGCACGGTCAGATTCAGTCTGGTCCGGTCCGATTTTAGCCATGTTAAGTGCCAGAGCGAATTATTTGGTTATATATTTGAGAAGATCAAATTCGAACCAATTTAATCGATTTAGCCTATTTATTCGGTATAGGCTATTTTCGGTTTAGTTCGGTCAATAATTGGTCCACATTTACATTTATTTACGTTTTTTCAATAAAAAATTATAATTTTTTTGCTATTTTTATTGGTTTGGTTATTTACAAGTTTGTATTGTTTTGCACCCATTTAGAGGCTATTTTGAACCTTTTAAGAGGGCATCTTCCACTATTTTATGTGCTCTTCTGCACCATTTCAGGTCCTGCGTTGCACCTTCAAATGTACTGTTTTGCACTATTTTAGTATGCTATTTTTTTCAACAAATACAATAATATGCAAACATTAAAAATAAGACAAAGGAATTTTTATAAGATAATTTTGGGGCTATTTTCAATTCCTTTGGGGGCTATTTTTCCTCAACAAATATAACAACATAGATATAACTTCAAAATTAAAACAACCTAAGCACTATAAGAAAATATTACATGTCCACCATAACCAAATTTAAATTTAATAATAAAAATAAAATGGCTTTAAAAGTAAGCTAAAACAAACTCCTTAAGTATCCTCTAAATGGTGCATCAATCCACCACAATAGTTGAAATTAACGTCTTGAATCCTTCTCCCAATATTTCTAGCAAAAAGTACAAAACAAAGAATATGTCGGTGGTAATGCGAATCTTTTGACCTTTCAAATCTTTTTTCAACCTTTTCTTAAATCCATATACATGTTTAGGCAATATTGTGCATTTGTTCGATGACCAGGAATATGCAATTTTGGTTATGCGAGAGCCATAAACCTCTTAAACCCCTCATTCTCCGAAAATTTATATCTATCCTGTCAATTATAGACATTTCGGTCAACCCTTGTCAACAAGCTTCCGCATTAAAAGAGATAGCCAATTAGTTTGAACTTGTCTCATTTCTGTTTGGTTATTTTTTGGCATAAATGATAACTTTTTTTGTCCATTTTCCTTTGATAATATCTTATTAGTGGATAACTCTTTGCAGTAAGGAGTATGTTGTTTCATATTCTTAGTCCCGTTCTTTTTAGAGTCACACGCATAAGAAATACCCCAATAATTACAAATAGCGCTAGGCTTTTTGACATAATTATTTCTATGGAAGTGATCCCATATCATAGATGCATTTTTTCGTTTGTGTTGCACATGATGAGTTCTTGGCGGCGAACTATATAAAGTAGCATTTGTCGAACGTTCTATCACTCCATCCATCTACACATGGAAAAAATAAACAAATCTAAACTTCTTGATAGTGATATTCTAGAAGTAAATAAAGCTAACAATATGAAAATATTTGAAACCAAAAATCATAGTTCATAAATGTTTGAGATATTCTGGGTTTTTTTGGCCAAAAAACTCGAAAGCCATAAAACACAAAATTGAAAACTCAAAATCGACAGCAATAAAAGTCGAAATCCGCAAACAAAAAAATCTAATTTGAAATGAAGTAGATTTCAGATTGAAATAGAAAAATCCACTCGCGTTCCATAAAATACATCCCATACTTGCATCGAAATGAAATAGAATAGCAGAAGAGATAAAGAATGAAACAAAAAACCCACAAAGCATAACAAAAAGATTAATAAATATAACCAGGTATGATGATCTGTCATCCCCGCCATTATTGTTGGGGAGGTAGCTATGGTGTTGAGAGAGAGGAAAGTGAGAGAGTTGACAAAAGAGTTGAGAGAGTTGTGATGTGTGGGGCAGACGACCAAGTGCAGTGAGCGACGTAGTTTTAGGGTTTCTTAATTTACTAATAATATACATACATACATACATACATACATATATATATATATATATATATATATATATATATATATATATATATATATATATATATATATATATATATATATATATAAACGACCTGGTCCTCTCCTAAAACCAAATTTAAAATTTCCATTCTAGACCGAATTGAATATATTCAGGTCTCTTAATTTTTGACCAAATTAGAACATAAAAAAGCATGTAAATGTGGGTTCGATCAAGTTCAACCCAGTCGGTTCGGTATTTTTTTATCCACCCCTACCCAAAATGCAAGAACACCAGGGGATACGTATGTATTGACTATTGGAAACTCATTGTCCTAATCTGAAAGGATTATTTCCCCTTCCATTAATGGACTAAATGCTTGAACGAGTGGCAGGACATCCTTTTTATGACTTTCTCGATGGTTTTTACGATTATAATCAGAACAAGTTAGATTTGTAAGACTAAGAGAAAATTACTTACACATGCCCTTTTGTCACTTTTGCCTATAAAAGGATGTCCTTCATTTTATGCAATGCATCGACCCCTTTTGAAAGGTGCATGCTGAGTATGTTTGGTGATATGGCCGATATGGGTCTTGGAGTGTTCATGGAAGATTTTAGCATATTTGGATAATCTTTTGACCATCGAATCTCCATTCTCGAAAAGGTCTTGTCTCAGTGCGTCGAAAAATCTCGTCCTAAATGAGGAGAAAGGCCATTATATGGTTACCAAAGAGATTTTTTCCCAGACAAATTATTTCATCCGAGGGAAAAGAAGTTGAAAAGGCCAAAATCAAGGTCATTTCTATCTCGCTGCCCCAGAATATCTTAAAGACGTGAGGTCTTTCCTAGGCCACACGAGTTTTTACAAGAGATTTACCAAGGACTTTAACTCCATAGCTAGGCCTTTGTGTAATCTCCTCGCCAAAGGACACCATTTGAATGGAGCAAGGTGTACTAATTAGCTTTTAATATGTTAAAAAGAATGCTTACCACCACACCCACCAGTCGAAGCCTTAGATTGGACCTTAACACTCGAGCTTATGTGCAATGATAGTGGTTTTTCTATTGGGGCTATTTTTGGGTAACGGAAGGATAAAAAATCCCCATGTCATTTAATATTCTAGTCAAACACAAAATGGTGATCAATTGAATTATTCCATAACGGAGAAAGTGTTACTAGTAGTAGTATTCATATTTGATAAGTCTTGGGAATTCTTAGTGGACTCTCCCATTATATTTTTCCTGAACCACTCGAAGCTAAAATACCTTTTTTCTATGAAGGTTGTGAAGTTGTGTTTTTTTTAGGTGGATCCTGCTAAAACGTCATAAACGACCACTTATCTTGGTTGATGTTTGAGGAACCTAATGATCAATTACCAATTGATGAGTTTTTCCTAGATGAATAATTATTTTACACTTATTCCGTTCCATGGTTTATGGATATCGTGAGCTACCTTGTGGCGGGATTTCCCCTTCACATTGTACGCTTCAAGAGAAGAGGAAGTTCTTCATTTGGGTGCGCATGTTCTTCTTTGATGATCCATAATCATTTAATTATTGTACATAACAAATTATCTGGAGGTGTATCTCGGATAATAAAATAAAAAGTGTCATCAAGTTATCTCATCCAGAAGAGTGCGTATGTCATTTTTCCTCTAAGAAAATCGTCACGATCATCCTCCAATATGGGATCTATTCGGCCATGATTTTTGATGAGGGTAAAAATCATACGTGGCTATAGACCCATAGGTGCTCCCCTCTAGACCTCAGGCGGGTAAGAGGAGATATGTGTTAAAGTAAGAGACAAAGGTTTAAAGTTATTCGAAACTCAAATCACGGTCATATATCCATCGTCAAACAAGTTCCATCAGTTTATTAGATTGCAAATGAAGTATTATAGTCTAGGAGACCTCTTGAGCTTTGGTCAAGAGAGTCTAAAGTCTTGATGCCTTATTCAATAACACAAAGGAGTTAAGTAAGTAATTGAATGACTTCTATAAGGGCGCCAAGATATTAGTTTAGGGATCTACAAGATGAGCAAAATGTATAGGTAATGGAACTAGTCCAAGTTACAAGTATATGCTCATGACAGTGGGTTGAGATTGTGGAATGAAGTGTAAACACTTGTGAAATGATATAACTCTTATAAGTTTGATTGCTTGAATGCCTTAATATATATGAATTATCTAAATCGGTCCCCCTTCACCCTCTCCTAACCTTCGATTTATAGGAGAACTCTTAAAGAGAGGGCTAGTGGACTGCCACAACACAACACTAACAACTCTAAGGTCTGAAGGTGCTAGGAGGAAGATGGAGTGTTGAACAAATTTTTTGTAGGAGATTATTTTTTCAAAAGAGGATATTAATCCTCTAAGATTTTAGTAGAAGGAGAAAAAGCCTATCCAAAGTGGCTTACAAAGCAAATGAAAAGATAAATAAAATTAGGATATTCTATTATTAGACATACCTAGTCTATCCATATTTAGAGATCCTTTTATTAAATGAGGGAGATGATCAAATCTATCAAAACACTTTGATTACTTTGAAGATGAAGCTAATTTGTCCAGCGCATCTGCAACAATATTCTTTTCTCTCCATATATGGTCTATTTAAATACCACGGTCAATGATCAATCCTTTATTGCCTTCATGGAGGCTTCCATTTATCTATGAGCATCATGATAATTGACTTTGAATCAGATTTAATTTGAACATTAGAGAATCATGCCTTGGAAATCCAGTCAATGCCTGCTTTAATGGCTTTGATTTCAACTATCAAACTACATGAGTGACCTATAAATTCGAAAAAGAAAATAAAACTCTCCATTATGACCTCTAAAAATGCCTCCATTTACACTATCACCAGGGTTGCCAATGCTTGAAACATCAACATTGATGTAACTAATTTGGGGTTTGGACCAGTGGGTAATATTAAAATGCTGCTTCTACTTGTTGATTTTCATCTTGAAAACTATTATGTCTACTATTTATTAATTACAAATGTACAGAATTTAAGAATAATTAATATAATTACAGAAATAAAACGAAATTACAGAAAATTAACACTTACTTGAATTTGCAGAAATAAATTTTAGAATAGAGACGAAGTAATCCAAGCCCTGTTTAGAACAGTCTCCTTAAGACAAATTTATTCCCTCCACAACGTGCTAAAGGTAATGAATAATTGTCTCCCAAGATAGAACGGATTTCCAAATTAATCAAGTAGCACAACTATTATTAATTTCTTCGAACACAATTCTGTGTCTTGTACTCAACAAGACCAAAAAGATAATATGAATGAGATGTATGCAGTAGCAGCAATAGAGGGATTATTTTATGGGAAAAGATGTTGCATAATTTCAGAATTATGGGAGGGCAATTTTCAGTTGTTAAAAATTGTAGGGGAAAAGTTTAATTTATAGCAAAGGTTTTGACCGTCGGGAACAGTCAAAACCGAATTTAACTGTCAAAACAGTTAATTTCACTTACTGTTGACCTTTGGAATTAACTAACAGACAGTTAATTAATTATTAATTAATTTTGTAATTAATTAACAATTAAAGCCCAGAAAGTTAAATTAAAACGCGGACCAAAATATTTAAGAGATTACAAGCCCAAGCCCAAGCCCGAACCGAGCCGAGCCGGCCGGACGGACGACGCGCCCGTGCGCGTGGGCTTTTGGGCCAAGCCCAATACATGCATAGTGTAGGCCATCTCCCCTTAAAAGAGTTGGGATACCCCAAGGCATGCAAGCCTTAGTCCATACTTGGGGTGTTATCAACTCGTCAATTTTCCACTACTCTTCCAATGTGGGACAAGAGTTAAAACATACCCAATTTATTAACTTTCATTGCTTTGTGAGTCACTTTGGGAGCATATTTATCATTCATAACTTATTGAAATTGGACATATGAATATTCTATGTTAATCTCCTTGCGGAGGAGAACGCGTTCGTATACAGTCCCACAATTATCGTAGTGTGGATCCCACCTTAATTTGAGCTCAAAGTTGCTCAAAATTCTGTCCAAAAAATTCTAGACACCTTTATTCTAAGTCTAATTTTCCTCCCCCACATGAATGATATATTACGATAAATAAAACAGAACAGATGCAATGCAGATGCAGACACAGGTTGAGTAAAATTGAAGACTTATTGCATCGGGAGAAGTAGCCTAGTGGCCTTGAACTTTCCTTAGTGATATACCATCGAATTTACTTGATTAATCAGTAGACTTCAAGTCCTTAAACCATCAACCGTTTTTGTAAACCTAGATAATATTATTCACACAATAATTCTTCAACACTGTTGGTTCTCACGTTTGTGTTCATTTTGGTCATGAACGCCACTTGGTTCCGTGAGTATTTTAGAGAATAGGCCTTTCATTATTCTCATAGAAGTGGACTTCTTCTTACTCACGTGGGTGACTTCCATAAAGAGTATCCTATAATAACCCACTTAGACATACTAAGATATAAATGTCATTAAAAGCATAACTTATCCTAATTTCGCGGCAGATGTGCACTGTCTCATCTTCGGAATGGATAGAATTAAATATCCTCCAGTGCTTACTGAATACAACGTAGTTCGGTTTACCCATTGAACCTCGATCTTGGGATCTCCATTCAGCTAGGTTGGGTTGCCACTATATTGATTCTTATTTATTTATAGGCTTTAGACCCATTCCTCTCGATGATCTTTCAACTTGCTCTCAGTTTAAACCTTTCATTAGTGGATCCGATATATTATCTTTTGACTTTACATAGTCAATTGAGATAATTCCATTTGAGAGAAGTTGTCTAACGGTATTGTGTCGACGACGAATATGTCCTGACTTTCCGTTATACATGTGATTATGTGCCCTTCCAATCGCTGGATTGGCTATTGCAATGTATACATATTACGGGCACAAGTTTAGACCAATTTGGAACATCCTCTAAGAAATTTCGAAGCCATTCAGCTTCTTCTCCAACTTTGTCTAGTGAAATGAATTCGGATTCCATTTTCGATCTACCAATGCACGTTTGTGTTGAGGATTTCCAAGATACGACTGCACCTCCAAGGGTAAACATATACCCACTCGTAGACTTAGAGTGTTTTGTATCGGATATGCAATTTGCATCGCAATGTCCTTCAAGAACATCTAAATATTTTGAGTAGTGCATTCCATAGTTTTGAGTATATTTCAAATAACCCAAAAGTCGCAATATTGCTTTCCAGTGATCTCTCCCTGGATTACTCGTAAATCAATTTAGCTTACTTATTGAGTATGCTATATACGGTCGTGTACAGTTCATGATATACATTAAACTGTCGATAATACGAGAATATTCTAGTTGAGATATGCTTCTACCATTATTTCTTTCTAGATGTAAATTTACATCTATAGGTGTCTTGGTAGGACTAATATCACACTTCTTGAATTTTTCAAGTACTTTCTTTATGTAATGAGATTGAGATAATATAAGTCCATCCAATATTTTAGAAATTTTAATTCCTAATATAACATCGATGATTATCAAATCTTTCATGTCAAATCTACTACCCAACATTTGCTTTGTAGTTGTGAAAATTTCTAAGTTACTACCCATGATAAGTATATCATCAACATAGAGGCATTCAATGACATATCCATTTTGAATGTATTTAAAGTAAACACATTTATCGCATTCATTAATTTTGAAACCATTTGATAACATTGCATTATCAAATTTTTCATGCCATTACTTAGGTGCTTGTTGTAATCCATAAAGTGATTTAACAAGCTTACATACTTTTCTTTCTTATCCGGGAGCCTTGAACCCTTCAGGTTGCTCCATAAAAATTTCCTCGTCTAGTTCACCATTTAAGAATGCGATTTTTACATCCATTTGATGTATTTCAAGTTCATTAATAGCATCTATTTCTATTAACATCCGAATGGGCGTTATTCTTATTACCGGTGAATATGTGTCGAAGTAATCCAACCCTTCCTTTTGCCTATAGCCTTTAGCTACAAGTCTAGCTTTATATTAATCAATTGATCCATCAACCTTCAACTTATTTTTGAAGATCCATTTATAATCTAACGGTTTTGAACCTGGTGGAAGATCCACTAGTTCCCATGTATGATTTTGTAATATGGATTCAATTTCACTATTAATTGCTTCTTTCCAATTGGAAGCATCGGGTAAGGATATGGCTTCTTTATACGATTGAGGTTCATTTTCTAGCAAATATGTTAGAAAATTCGGATCGAAAGAAGTCAAGGTTTTTGCTCTTTTACTACGTCTTGGTTCATCCTCTATTCATTCAATAGGTTGATGAGTACCACTTGTAGTACCTTGATTTGTCCTTTTAGAAGGACCAGATTCTCGGGTCATGTTATACGGGAATTCATTTTCAAAAAATGAAGCGTCCCTCGATTCAATAACCGTATTTACATGAAAATCCGAAATATCAGATTTATAAACTAGAAATCGATATGCACTGCTATTAGTAGCGTAACCGATGAATACACAATCTACGGTTTTTGGCCCTATTCTTACCTTTTAAGGTTTAGGAACCATCACTTTGGCTAAGCACCCCCACACTCGTAAATATTTATAGGAAGGTCTTTGACCTTTCCATAATTCATAAGGTGTCTTGTGAGATACTTTATTGAGAATGTAATTAGCAGAAAGTAAGGCTTCCCCCCCACAAGTTTTATGGAGCTCTTGAACTTAATAACATTGAGTTCATCATCTCTTTCAAAGTACGATTTTTGCATTCAGCAACACCATTCGATTGAGGAGAATAAGGAGCAGTTGTTTGATGAATAATCCCATTTTCATAATAAAATTCCTCAAATGGATATTCATATTCACCTCCTCTATCACTCCTAATTGCCTTTATCTTTTTGCTTAATTGATTCTCAACTTCATTTTTATATTATTTAAATGCATTAATAACCTCAACTTTACTATGTAATAAATATACATAGCAATATTTTGTGCAATCGTCAATAAAGGTAATAAAATACTTTTTCCCACCTCTAGTTTGAACAAATTTTAAATTATAAATATCAGTGTGAATTAAATCTAAAGGTTCAGTTTTCTTTTCACTAGAATGGAAATGTAATCTAGCTAATTTAGATTCCACACAAATTTCACATTTATGATTTTTATCAATATTAAATTTAGGCAAAAATTCCAAGTTAATTAATCTACGCAATGTATCAAAATTAACATGTCCTAATCTAGCATGCCAAATATTAGATGACTCAATCAAGTAACAAAACCAGCAATTTCATTCATTGAAACAGATATTTTTGGGCTTACAGTAAGACCATTGATTTTAAAGAGCCCCTCATTTAGGTAGCCCTTTCCTATATACATGTCATTATTTGACAACACAAAGCGATCAGACACAAACACAAGCTTGAAACCATTTTTAGTCAGGAGAGATCCAGAAATCAGATTCTTTCGGATATCAGGCACGTGAAGAACATTGTTGAGAGTAAGTTCCTTTCCAAAAGTCATTTTTAGTGCAATCTTTCCTTGTCCCACCACCTTAGAAGTGGAAGAATTTCCCATAAAGAGGTTCTCCTCATTTTCCAAAGGCTTGTAGGTGGAGAACATCCATTTGTTTGCACAAATGTGTCGTGTGGCTCTAGTGTCCACCCACCATTCCTTGGTATTTCCAACCAAGTTACATTCAGAGACCACGACAAAAAGATTCATATCCGCCAAGTCATCAGCGATATTCTCACCCTCAGTTACATTTTCTTGAGGATTATTTCGATTTTGCTTCTTAGGCTTACAACACTTGCTTGAGCGGTGTCCAGGTTTACCACAGTTGTAGCATTTGCCTTTGAACTTCTTCTTGTTCTGTTTGTAAGTGCCTTCCCCATCATGCTTTCGTTTGTTCTTCTTAGGACCTTCAACAACATGTACCTTTGTTTCCATTGGATTCTTTCCACTTTTCTTTTGAGACTCACGGTTATCTTCTTCGATTCTAAGCCTGACCACCAACTCCTCCACATTCATCTCCTTTCGCTTGTGCTTGAGATAATTTTTGAATAAAGTCCAAGATGGTGGAAATTTTTCAATAATTGCAGCAACTTGGAAAGTTTCACTAAGGGACATTCCTTCAGCATGAATGTCGTGGAGGATCACTTGGAGTTCTTGCACTTGAGAGATCACTAATTTAGAGTCAATCATTTTGAAGTCTAGAAAATGCCTGACGATAAATTTCTTCATCCCAGCATCTTCAGTTTTGTACTTATTTTCCAAAGAATTCCACAATTCCTTGGATGTCTTGATCGTGCAGTAGACATGATGTAATGTCTTGTCCAAGTAGTCCAGAATATAATTCCAGCATAGGTAGTCTGAATGCTTCTAAGCATCATCCTCTTGAATAGAGGGACAATCTTCATATACAAACCTACCCAGTTGGCAGGTAGTGAGATAGAAATACATTTGTCTTTACCAACGTTTGAAGTCAGCCTCATTGAACTTTTCCGGTTTCTACCCGTGTGGCATAGATACCGGTGTAGTCACATTTTTGTTGGTGACAGTCACATTAGCAGGAATAGTGTTCGTACTTTGTGATTCCATTTTTGTTACAAAAACAGGATTTTTATCAATGATAAAATTCATATATAAATGAATTAATCAAAACAGAATACAAAATTCTGTGCACCAATTTCCTCCAAATATAATTCATGATAAATGAATTCCAAAAGAATTCCAACTAATATTCAGAATTAAACTATAATATAAACAGAAGTACATACAAAATAAAATCCGTGTCACACTAATTTTTAATAATAAAAAGAATTTCGTACAAAACATAATTATAATTTTAAGATTTTTTTTTTTAAAACTAATTTTAACAAAAATTTACAAATAAAATTTTATTTTCTAAAACAAAATATATAAACAGTATAGAAATTAATTTATGTACCAAAACTATTTTTTTAATTTCTGTAATAAAGCAATAATTTAATTCATTTTTTCTGTCAAAACAGATTTATTTTCAACAAATAAGTTTCTGTAATAAAAAATTTCTGTACACTACAAAACAGTAAAACAAAATAAATTTCTCTTAAGATTGTTTTGTCTACTATTTATTAATTACAAATGTACAGAATTTAAGAATAATTAATATAATTACAGAAATAAAATGAAATTACAAAAAATTAACACTTACTTGAATTTGCAGAAATAAATTTTAGAATAGAGAAGATGTAATCTGAGCCCTGTTTAGAATAGTCTCCATAAGACAAATTTATTCCCTCCACAGCGTGTTAAAGGTAATGAATAATTGTCTCCCAAGATAGAACGAATTTCCAAATTAATCAATTAGCACAACTATAATTAATTTCTTCGAACACAATTATGTGTTTTGTACACAACCAGACCAAAAAGATAATATGAATGAGATGTATGCAGTAGCAGCAATAGAGGAATTATTTTATGGGAAAAGATGCTGCATAATTTTGGAATTATGGGAGGGCAATTTTTCAGTTGTTAAAAACTGTAGGGGAAAGGTTTAATTTATGGCAAATGTGTTGGGAACAGTCAAAACCGAATTTAACTGACAAAACAGTTAATTTCGTTAACTGTTGACCCTTGGAATTAACTGACAGACCGTTAATTAATTACGTAATTAATTAACAATTGAAGCCCAGAAAGTTAAATTAAAACGCGGACCAAAATATTTAAGAGATTATAAGCCCAAGCCCAAGCCCAAGCCCGAACCGAACCGAGCCGAACCGAGTCGGCCGGATGGCAAGAAGGCGAACGCGCATTCGTGTGGGATTTTGGGCCAAGCCCAACACATGCATAGTGTAGGCCATCTCCCCTTCAAAGAGTTGGGATACCCCAAGGCATCCAAGCCTTAGTCCATACTTGGGGTGTTATTAACTCATCAATTTTCCACTACTCTTCCAATGTGGGACAAGAGTTAAAACATACCCAATTTATTAACTTTCATTGCTTTGTGAGTCACTTTGGGAACATATTTATCATTCATAACTTATTAAAATTGGACATATAAATATTCTACGTTAATCTCCTTGCGGAGGAGAACGCGTTCGTATACGGTCCCATAATTATCGTAGTGTGGGTCCCATCTTAATTTGAGCTCAAAGTTGCTCAAAATTCTATCCAGAAAATTTTGGATAGCTATCTTCTAAGTTCAATTTTCCAAAAATCCCCCACAAGAATGATATATTTCTTTAAATAAAATAGAACAGATGCAATGCAGATGCAGACACGGGTTAAGTAAAACTGAAGACTTATTGCATCGGGAGAAGTAGCCTAATGGCCTTGAACTTTCCTTAGTGATATACCATCGGATTTACTTGGTTAATCAGTAGACTTCACGTCCTTGAACCGTCAACCATTTTTGTAAACCTAGACAATAGTATTCACACAATAATTCTTCAACACAGTTGGTTCTCACGCTTGTGTTCATTTTGTCCATGAAGACCACTTGGTTCCCTGAGTATTTTAGAGAATATGCGTTTCATTATTCTCATAGAAGTGGCCCTCTTCTTACTCACGTTGGTGACTTCCATAAAGAGTATCCTACAATATCCCACGTAGACATACTAAGATATAGATGTCATTAAAAACATAACTTATCCTAATTTCGCGGCAGATGTGCACTGTCTCATCTCTGAAACGGATAGGATTAAATATCCTCCAGTGCTTACTGAATACAACGTAGTTCGATTTGCCCATTGAACCTAGATCTTAGGATCTATAGTCAGCTAGGTTGGGTTGCCACTATATTGATTCTTATTTATTTATAGGCTTTAGACCCATTCCTCTCGATGACTTTTCAACTTGCTCTCGGTTTAAACCTTTCGTTAGTGGATCCGATATATTATCTTTTGACTTTACATAGTCAATTGAGATAATTACATTTGAGAGAAGTTGTCTAACGGTATTGTTTCAATGATGAATATGTCGTGACTTTACGTTATACATATGATTATGTGCCCCTCCAATCGCTGATTGGTTATCGCAATGTATACATATTGCGAGCACAGGTTTAGAACAATTTGGAACATCCTCTAAGAAATTTCTAAGCCATTCAGCTTCTTCTCCGGCTTTGTCTAGTGCAATGAATTCGGATTCCATTGTTGATCTAGCAATGCGCGTTTGTTTTGAGGATTTCCAAGATACGGCTGCACCTCCAAGGGTAAACACATACCCACTCGTAGACTTAGAGTCTTTTGTATCGGATATCCAATTTGCATCGCAATGTCCTTCAAGAACAGTTGGATATTTTGAGTAGTGCAGTCCATAGTTTTGAGTATATTTCAACTAACCCAAAACTCGCAATATTGCTTTCCAGTGATCTCTCCCTGGATTACTCGTAAATCGACTTAGCTTACTTATTGAGTATGCTATGTCCAGTCGTGTACAGTTCATGATATACATTAAACTGTCGATAATATGAGAATATTCTAGTTGAGATATGCTTTTACCATTATTTCTTTCTAGATGTAAATTTACATCTACAGGTGTCTTGGTAGGACTAATATCATACTTCTTGAATTTTTCCAATACTTTGTCTATGTAATGAGATGGAGATAATATAAGTCCATCCGATGTTCTAGAAATTCTAATTCCTAATATAACATCGGCGATTCCCAAATCTTTCATGTCAAATCTACTACTCAACATTTGTTTTGTAGTTTTGACAATTTCCAAATTACTACCCATGATAAGCATATCCTCAACATAGAGGCATACAATGACATATCCATTTTGAATGTATTTAAAGTAAACACATTTATCGCATTCATTAATTTTGAAATCATTTGATAACATTGCATTATCAAATTTTTCATGCCATTGCTTAGGTGATTGTTTTAATCCATAAAGTGATTTAACAAGCTTACTTACTTTTCTTTCTTGTCCGGGAGCCTTGAACCCTTCAGGTTGCTCCATATAAATTTTCTCGTCTATTTCACTGTTTTAGAATGCGGTTTTTACATCCATTTGATGTATTTTAAGTCCATTAATAGCAGCTATTTCTATTAACATCCGAATGGACGTTATTCTTGCTACCGGTGAATATGCGTCAAAGTAATCCAACCCTTCCTTTTGCCTATAGCATTTAGCTACAAGTCTAGCTTTATATTTATCAATTGATCCATCGGCCTTCAACTTCTTTTTTTATAACCTAACGGTTTTGACCCTTGGAATTAACTAAGAGACAGTTAATTAATTATTAATTAAAAATTAAAGCCCAGAAAGGTAAATTAAAACGCGTACCAAAATATTTAAGAGATTATAAGCCTAAGCCTAAGCCTAAGCCTAAGCCGAGATGAGTCAGACGGATGGCGCACGCGTGTGTGGGCTTTTGGGCCAAGCCCAACACATGCATAGTGTAGGCCATCTCCCCTTCAAAGAGTTGGGATACCCCAAGGCATCCAAGCCTTAGTACATACTTGGGGTGTTATTAACTCATCAATTTTCCACTACTCTTCCAATGTGGGACAAGAGTTAAAACATACCCAATTCATTAACTTTCATTGCTTTGTGAGTCACTTTGGGTACATATTTATCATTAATAACTTATTAAAATTGGACATATGAATATTCTACGTTAATCTCCTTGCGGAGGAGAACGGGTTCGTATACGGTATCACAATTATCGTAGTGTGGGTCCCACCTTAATTTGAGCTCAAAGTTGCTCAAAATTCTGTCCAGAAAATTCTGGACAGCTTTCTTCTAAGTCGAATTTTCCAATAAAAACATCTTGAAATCTTCAATTAGAAAACACAGGACCTACAAAACGTTTGCTAGAAGTGAAAGAGGAGACATATTGAATGATTTGTTTGATGATTTTATATGCTTTCATCTCTAGACATCAAAAAGGATTTGACATTTAGCTTTCCATATTTCCCATAATATCACAAGAGGGACGATTTGAAGAAATATCTTTTGAAACATCCTTTTAGCTTTAGAGATCCACCCAGACACCGACATTGCTTTAACGGATTGAAATTATGGATTTACTTCAGTAATATTAAGAAATAACTTCTAAATTTCTTGAGAGATTGATCCATCCAGTAGCAAATAGTTCATAGATTCTTGATTTGAATTACATCATTAACACCTATACCATATTTCGATACCAATTCTCTTATTGTTGTCATATTTTGGGATGAATTCTCTCAGCATCTTCCAAACAAAAATAGAAATTTTAGATGGAATAAGAGGAGACCATAATATTTTCCAACTGATTCTACTAGCTGCAAAAATTTCTACACAACTGGAAATCAGATTTTATTGAAAACTGACCATCAGTAAAGGGCTTCCATGTAAGATGATTATTGAGTCTATTAAATGCTTATGGTAACCTTTAATGCAAGTGAAGTTGGGTGGTAGCGGTAGGTGGAATAATATTCTGATTTCTACTTAATCTGCTAGATTGGTCGAAGAGGCTCTGCCGAGGTCTTTTGAGCTTAGGCTATTCCATCAGTTGGTCTTGTTTTTATAGGGTGATATATACTGGCTCTGAGGACTAAACAACTCCTAGAGTCCATTTTCCCCGAGGTCTGTTTTGGGCATCAAACTTGACAAAATCTTGGTTTTGAGGTCTCTACGCCCACTTGAGGAGGTATGGTAAAAAGACTCACATTTTTAGGATAAAAGAGGCACGACTGAGGTCTGCTACATCACAAAGTCTTATATTTTGGAGTGGCAGAGGTATTTGTGTAATACCCCGTATTTTCATGGCTTTTAAATTTAAGGATTTATTAAATTTAATTGAGATAAATTAATTTAATTTTAATCCGGAATGTTGTTTTAAATATTTACTAGCGTGACGAGAGTTAGTAATTATTGGAAATTTATTATTTGTTGAATATTACTGGATGAGTATAGTAATATATGAGATTTGTTTTTATAATATTGTCGCGTGTGAATAAAATGACAATTGTGGAAATTTAAGTCGGGACGCGCCTGTGTCGTGTCGGGACTAAATGTGAATTAATAAAAGTGAATATTTTATAAGTCATTCGTATGGTCGTTTTGAGTGCGCCAACGCGCCCGAAAGGGTCGAGATAGTCAGAAAAGTGTACCCGGGGGTTTAGTTTGGGTCTCGGGGTGTTTTTAGGCCTAATTGGTACCCCGGGAGGGCGTTTTGGACATTTCACCTTTTTGGGTAATTAAACCCACGAAAATTCAAAGGGTTAAATCAGATATATGGATTGTCATCTAGGGTTAGAAACTCAAAACACAAGTGACGGCCATAGGAGAGGAAGGAAGAGCTCTCAAGGCAAATTCAAGGCCCGAAATCCACCCGTTTGCACGTAACCACCACCAACGCGTAGATCGCGCAACGGGCTACGCAACCACACCAAAAACATCTGCAAATCAGAACGTCGAAAATCCCAGGCAAGTGTTTATCTTGCTTATTTCGTTGGTGCAATTTTTATATTAGTTTAGGGATGATTAGGGATGAATTTCATTGAAGAAAACCTAAATTGTGATAGGAATTTGCATGTAGTGATGACTTAAACCTTATTCTGGAAATTGTTGGTGATGTAGGAGAATAATCCACGAAATGTTAATGTAGTATAAGAAGGGATTTCTGGAAAAACAGATTGGAACCATGATTTATAGATTTCTAGGGTTCTTATATGTTTAAATGAATTATGGCATGATTAATCCATATTTAGTGATGTAAATTGACATGTTTTACGTTGAAAATACCTAATATGATGATATAAGGTTAGTGGTATCAATTCTGGGACGATTGGGATTAGAAAATATGGAAATTATTGAAGTTTGGAGATGAAACCCGTAACTGCAGAATTTCAGTTTTCGCAGACCTGCTTGATCGATCGATCGAGCTCAGAGCTTCGATCGATCGAAGGTTCGATCGATCGAGCCCCAGACCTCGATCGATCGACCCCTCCTGGCAGACTCCTATTTCCTTTTTAAATGAGTTAAATTCAAATTATTGTGAGATAATTCTTGGGCACCCTTAATAAAATGTTTTGGGAGATAGGGAGGACCAGTAGGACATGTGAATAGATTTTGGGACCCTTGATGTCGGGCAAAGATTGTATTTTGGGATAATTACATAAGGGTCGGTGAATTTATGATTTAAAGAGAGAGACACGTAAGAGAGTTACTTTGGGACAATTGTGTATACCTACTGAATTTTATAATTGGGAGGATAGAATCCATGAAGCGTTATGTAGTAAGTGGAAAAGTTCCTCAAATTAAAGTAAGATGTGAATGGTTATACGTGATAACTATATAATGTGAAATAAATGCGAATGACCTAATTATGGGAATTGAGAATTTACCCATTATTGATATGGTAATATTAGTATAGTTATATGATTGTGTATGCATATACTATCTATGTGTGAAAATCATGCCCACGCTACTTGCTATCCCTGAGGTTTCCGCGCTGGGACAGTCTTATCTCGATGGGCCTTTATGGGGGATATTGACTTGTACCCTAGAAGATACATATCCTTGGTACAAGCTATCGGAATGATAGTTCGGACAGTCCTAAGAGATGTGGGTCTGTGCTTTCCTCTTAGAGACTTGGAATCTATGCTTCGCCTCATTTTGTTTGTGTATAGGTATCCTTGGTACAGACTATCGCAGTGATAGTTCAGACGGTCCTGAGAGACTTGGAATCTATACTTTGTCTCAATATTATTTGAGCATGTGTTGATACAGTTTGAGAGTGATTCCGAATCTGTATTCCCTTAGTACGAGTGATACGGGGATTGGATAGTAGAGTATGCCCGCACCATATTTGTTATTTGGGGTGCTGTTGTGATATATATATATATATTTTATGAGTAGTTAATATATATATGAAATTCTGAAATCTGGAACTGCCTACTGTGATGAGATATATAGGACATGGTTGATGACTCAAATTGTAAATACTTGTTTTGAGAAAGTATAATATGACACTGGAAAACTTTATTGATTTATAAAGTTAAAAATGAGAACTTTGGTTGCTAATTGAAATATCCTTTTCAAACAATTGAATCGTTAAATTTTGAATCTTACGAGTAAGCTAAGATAAGTTAAATCATTGGGAAGATTAGTGCGATAAATGATAAGACCAACCGCTAGGAAGGTTAGTGCGATAGGTGTGCACATTAGAAGAGAGGTGAGAATTCCTCAAGAGAGTGACGCACTAATATGTTGTTGCATTGGCCTGTATCAATTTAAATACTTGCTAAACAATTTTTAAATCATATACACTATCGGGCTCTGACCCGTTTCTCTCTCTCTCTCTCTGTCTTGTATATATATGTATGTATTACAGGTGCCCAGCCACAAGGGAGTCTTACTTAGGATCTCTTGGAAGAAACGCGCTGCAGCTTAGGTGGGAGTTGCAGGTCTCTTGATTAGACGACTTCGTTCATTCGGATCCACTCTTAGTACTTTCATCTAGTTGGGCATGTGTAGCTCTTTCCATTATTCCGTTGTTATTGGACATTTATATTTCAGTTATTTCCAGTATTGTTACTATGGGATTTATTCAGTTTGGATGTGTAACTTTAGATTTCGTATGTTGACATTCGATTGACGAATGTATTAAATTATTTGGATTATGTTGCAGAATTTAATGTGGTGTGATTCTTACTCATTGAATGTTGTTAATAAAATAAATGATTTTCTTTGAATAAAATTTGGAAAGTATGTATGAAAATGGTTTTGACACTTAGCTTATTTAATTAGGGTGTTAAATTGGAAAAGTTTTATTTTTCGACAGTGATGCTGAGAATGAACCAACTGTTCACCTTGAATTAATTTAATAAATGAGTGATCGCCCGGTATTTAATTAGGCGGGGTGTCACAATTTGGAACCAAGTATCACTTTGTCAGAGGTCTGAGATTAGTTGAGGAGTCTTTTTTCTTGTGTGAGGATGCGTGAAGGGGTTTAAGTGACTTCTGAAGGTTAAATGTTTAATAGGGTATCATCAGTACTCCCTCTTTTCTCTTTACAATATTTTCAAGGGGAAACACTAATTATTTTCACTTAGGCTAGGGTTAATGTCATAACTTATCCCAGAAATACCCATTATGGAAAGACTATAATGGGAAGAAGGATTTAAGTGGTTGAGAACATTGATGGGATGTTAGTTTTTAGAGTGTACAGACTGAAGCATAAGATTTTGGAGGCTATAAAGAATCCCCTTGTGAGAGCTTGGGCTTTTCATTGTTCACACAAACTTTTTTTTACCCTCTGAATCAAAAGTCATTGACTTTTTTCTTCTCTTGCTGAAGATATCTGCTATAAATGTTTCCCTTTCCAAGATATCTAAGAAAAGCCTATTTCTACCGTGGGACCTTGCATTTTCATTCCTTTGATCGAAGAAGAGGGTGATGTGACCTTTGAGGAGGCATACTTGAGGATGAATGACCCCAACTTCACTGGTGATCCCTACTCTGCCTTTTAAATTACTGATAAGAATCTGATAACCATTATGAGGACATAGTAAATGTTTCTTGTAATACGGGTCTAGATTCCCCTACCTCTGTCGGTGATGATAATTCTTAGAGTCATTGGGATTGCTTCTTCCCAACAGGTGGTTAACACTGGGAGATCACTTGTTACCATAATTTTGGCTTTTAGGGAGGCTAGTGGTGGCTATTAAGACGCCATATTGGCCCCATTTTTTGGGCTATACTGGGTTCAAGAACATAGCAAGCCGAAAGATAAGTGATGAGGTATCTTTTCCCGAAAGCTATTGTGGTCTTTGCTAGGGATATGCATATTGCCCCCAAGAACTGGAGACATAAGTTCTTTTTTGTGAGTGATTCCTCAGCCACTTGTGACCATGATGATCCATTATGTTGCCCCATTTTCTTGTGTACCCTCTTAGCTTATGGTAGGCCTTTATTCTTCGTTATGCTTTGGACTTGATCCTAGAGTTCAAGCTTGTGATTTCGAGGGTTGCCATTCCCCCCTAAGCTTGTCATTGTAGAATCACCGGGGTTTGAGCCATTATATATGGTTTTTCAAAAAAGGAGAGCTATTATCAGAGTGGTGTCCAAGGTCCCTAAGGCTTATGACAAGGAAGATGTAAGGAAAAATTTCTAATTGAGTAAATTTATATGCATTGGATTAATTCCGAAAAAAACACCTTAAGTCATAGGGTAGAAGTTGTGTTTGTGACCTTTCAAGCCTATGTCATGTTTGTTGAAGACGTAACGGCCAAGCTAAAGAGAAGAAATCACCATGGCGAATTTCGTGCCATGTTTCGTCACCAATGTTCTAAGGATCTCTCAGGTATTAATGCATATTTTATATTGAGCCTTAGATATTTGATTATTGGGTGTTAATATGTTTTTAATCTAATTATAAAATATTTTAGACATTTTTTATAAGTTATTTTGGGTGTCGTTAGACCCCGGATCAAACGGAACTTCAAATGAGGTTAAATTAGCCATTGTTAATTTTTCATTAGATATGTTGTTCTAACTAGAACATATATCTCGTTAAAACCACGCATTCTAGCTGAAAGGGGTATCTCATTCGAACGACCTTTTATTGAGGAAAATTTTCGAAAAACTTATCCTCTCTGGAATCCCGTTTGAATTCTCTTTAGATACCTATTCCAACGAAAAAGGGTTTGTCGTTCGAACGAGAATGGTACCTTGTTCGAACGATAGGGCGCGAATTTTAAAACTTCTGTTTTCTGGCAATTTTTCCTTAACCCCCCACTATTTAATTTTCTATACATATTTAAGTAGTGCGGGATAACAATTTTAAACATGAATTTTTTCATCCTTTGAGAGATTTACCTTTCCAAAAGGTCTTAGAAAGATTTCCTTAATGATTCATGATAAATTTTCAAAATAAAAATCCATGTTTACACCCAATTAGTTTAGATATAAGATTCTACAAATATATATGTTTTGAGATCAAATTATTGGCATTGTGTTCATTCTCTGTATTATTGAGAATTATTTCTTACAGAGTATTCCGTGCTAGTTGGTTTACATACGGTGGACTCCACAAACGTGATGATTGTTGAGCCCTATCAGTAGACTTCGAGGCGCGGGTGGACTCCTTTGGTCACTAAGCAGAGTTTGAAGGAATGAAGAGCATCAAGGCTTGTGAGGGTGTCGAGTCGTTGTGTAAGTCTTCTGTTATGTCCTTTTTATAATTTCGTACTTGGTGGATTTTGTGGCTAGGCCGTTTGAGATTTTTTTCATTTAGGTTTTACTCGTCCATTGGGCGTAGTGATTGCTTATTTTATCTTACAATTCAGACCTAGATGCATGTTAGGCTAAAAAGATAAAATCGGTTTAATCACAAAATTGTTTTATTTGGCACTTAATAAATTTGGGTAATTTTGTTTGTTTTAATTTAATTTTGAATTAATTTGAGAAGTAAATTATTTTAATTTGGTTTGTGTAAAATTTGAAACCATCTCATCCAAATAGGGTCGCCTCACATTCTCAAATTGGTATCAGAGAGGGTGCACTAAATTATCGTGTTAGGTTCTTGTAGTCTTGAATATGGAAAATTTATCATTTTCAGGGTTTCCTGTTTTTGATGATTCTAATTACGCATACTAGAAAGCGCGTATGAGTTAAACACTTAAGTCGTTAGATGGACGGGTTTGACAAGTGGTTGTTAGAGGGTGGTCCCAACCAACGTGTTTAGTATGAGAAGTTCTAGTTACTAAACCCATCGAAAGATGGAATGAGGATGAGCATAAGCTATAAAATGACAATTCGCGTGGTTTGAATGCTCTTTTTAATGCGGTCACACAGGAGGAGTTTTTTCTTATTATGACAAGTGAAACGTCTAAAGAGGCTTGGCACAAACTTCAACTCACTGATGAGCGTACAAGTGTTATTAAGGCTTCCAAACTCTAAAACCTCACCACTCAATTTGAAACCATTAAAATGACGAAGAGTGAATCCTTCGATGAGTTCTATGATAGATTATTTGATATTATGAATTTTCCATTTAACTTGGGAGAGAAAATACCTGATAATCGTGTCATCAAGAAAATATTAAGGTCCTTACCTAATAGATTTTATCCTAAAGTAACGGTGTTAAACTCCTTAGGCACCTTAGAGGGTAAGAAACTCAAGGAACTTGTAGGTGATATTCACACCTATGAACTCTACATGTTTACCTCCAAAAAGCCTATGAAAGATAAGAACTTTGCTTTGATAGCCCCAAAGGCGAAAACACAAGTCTCGAATGATGAGTCAGACATCAAATCCGATGATATGGATCTGTTTGCTAAGAAGTTCAGAAAATTTCTTAAGTTTAATAAAGAGAAATTAAAAAATGATTATAATAAATTTGAAAAGTCTAAATATTACAAGGACAATAAACTCTCTAAGAATCGTAATGATAATCTTAAGAGGGATGAGTCGAGTAGGTGTTTTGGGTGCGAGGGGTATGGTCATAGGGTAGCTGAGTGTCTTACTAAACTATGGAAAGAGGGAAAGAAACCTATTGCTTACAATTCCATTCTTAGTGATAATGAACCGTAAAAGGGACTCCATTCCCCCATTGAGAGCAACTTTACCGCGTTCATGGCTAGTCATGCTAGTTTTGATAAGAAATCTGTCATGAAGATAGTTCTTTGCATGACACTTCTAAGGCCTTTATTTGTGAATCCCAAGTGTTTAATAGTAGAGAGAGTGGAGAAGAGAGTGGGAATAAAGAAGAGAAGGAGGAAGTGAGCGAGCTCCAAGTTACCTTCCGTGAGTCGTATGCGAAATCATTGAAATTGAAAAAAGGCAAACTTGAAGTTATAATCTAGGATGAAAGAACGTGCCATAGGAAATGATGGGAGTGTTTTAATTAATGATCTTAGGGCACGTGAGAGGACTCTTCATGAGAAGCTAGAGTATGCTGAAGATGAGAGAGATAGTCTTCGAGGTTTAATAGAGTCTATGAAGAAAGAGTTTCTTGAGTTCGAAGAGACTAGGAGTTTACTTGAGTCTAGGATAATGGATCTTGAAGGTAAATTAAGAGATTCAAGTCATCTAAATTTTGATTTGGAGTCTAGATATGAAAAATTAGAAAATATTAGACATCATCCAAATCAAACATGACAAGTGTGGTATTGACTTCGATGATAAAAAAGCTTTCGCTAATAAAGCCAAAACCATGTTTTTGAGAGAGTTAACCGTTGATAAGAACGTTAAAAGAGGATTACCCTTAAGAAATATTCCAAGTGTCTTTACGTGCACACATTATCATATAAATGGTCACCTTAGGTGTTTTTGTTTTTATCTTGAAAATGGTTTTAAGAAGTCTAAAACTAGAGTCACCAATGTTTTCGAAGGCCAAGAACATCATGTTTCACCTATATGGGTTAGGAAATCCGATTTAGAGGCTTTATATGATAGACTTATTGATTCTCAAATGCCTTCACATGATACATTCGATGCTAAATCTAATGGTTGAGTGTGTTTGCATAATTACCTACACTAGCTTTTATACTTCATGGTATATGTGTTTGTTAGTTGTATGTGTTTTGTGTCTTTTGTATCTTTTGTTTATTGAGTCATATTGAAAAATACAAAAATATTTTGTTTGTCTTTTGCGTTGTCCTTGTTTTAAAAATTTAAAACCTTAAAAATGTTTTATTTGTTTATGGTTACTTTAGTTTTACACATTTTGTGTGGCATATCCTTGTGTTTGAATCCTATATCACTCCACGTATCCATATGACTAGAACTTTTGGTTATGAATTTCAATGCTTAAATTATTCTTTATCATGCTTGCAAGGAGTAGTTTGAATTTGACTTGCTTAATGTATTGTCTTTGTATATGCCTCCTCACACATATGCACGAGCTCTTTTGAACTTTAACTTCACATGTTATATTTAAGCTAAGTGATATGTTCTCCCATCAATCTTGTCATCTACATATCTTTATACTATGGGGGATTTGTGCATGTAAGAACCATTGCCCGTGAGTTCATTATTTAGCTAAAAATTTGAGTGTGCACGGGAAAGGGCTACAGAGGGAGAAAATATCCTTTGGGAAAAAAAGTCACCGTTGGCAAGAGCCTTAAAAAATTAAGAGGCAATATAAAAGAATAAATTGCCAAGGCCATGTTTTAATATTGATCATAAAAAATGACATTTTAAAAGATTTGAGATAAAAATGATATATGTTTAGTTTTGAGGGTGTTTTAGTTGAAGATCAATGAGTTTGCACAATGAATCATAGTTATACTAGAATGTCATGACTTTATTGATTTGTAGAATCATAAAATTTTAGGCTTATGTACATTGTGCTTGTTTGTTCTTTGAGTTCACTTTATATTGTCGCATGAGGCTTAATCTAAGTTTGATAACGTTTTGCAATCAAATAGAACTCTTTGAACATGTTTAAGTGATCGAGTCATAATTCTTTTGTATCCAGTTCACACCCTTTCACTCCGTTTACCAGATGTTTATTTAGAAACATTTATGGCATATGAGTATGGAAAGCTTATCATGTTTAGTGTCTTGTGTGGTGTTTATACCTATATATATGTGCTTATGGTTCATTGGTATTTTTTACATATTTATATATCTGGTATCAATTGTTTTGAGTCTTTGCTCTTACATCTAGTCCTTGTACGCCATAAGTTTAAAGCTATTTCATTTTGGCAACCTATTTGTTCATATCGGTATTTATCTTGTTGCGGGCCTTACAGTGGTATCCTATGCTTATCTTAGTGCATTCTAGTTGGTATCATTGTGTTATAGCATCATAGTTGGTATTGATTGTTCTATCTTTGGATTAGTTGTACTTGTGTTTCCAAGTTGATTTGTTGTTTCTTGTATCACTATACATTATTGCATAATATACTTGTTTTCCATTATGCTTATCCCTTGTTTCATTTAATGGGAGAACTGGGGAGAAACTAACTATTTTATGCACTTTAATTTTTGTCTATTCTTGAACAAAAAAGGAGAGGAATGGCATCTAAATCTTTTCAATTTTTTTTGGGGGGGGCGGGGGATCTATTATTTAGGGGAGACGTCCTTTCTTAGGTAGGTATTTTTAGACAAAGGGGAAGGATTTTCTTATGCAATTAATATTCTTATATTCTCTATGCGTTTGATGGTGTGTTTAAGTGTGCAAGTTTACAACCATGCGAAAAAGTTTTAATGCAAGTAAAGCTACTTAAGAGTATGTGTCTACCAAGAATGTCTGTACCTTTTCTTTTGAGTTGGGATTGAGTCTTTCTGATGAGCTAAACGGTAAATATATATTTTAATTTTTAGTTTTGTCTCGGAATAGACAAAGGGGGAGATTTATAAGGACAAAATTTCAATTGAGTCAATTTGTATGTATTCTCATAATACCGGACAAAACACTTTGAGTCATAGGGCAAAAGTTGTGTTTGTGACCTTTTAAGCCTATGACATGTTTGCTGAATACATAGCGGCTAAGCTAAAGAGAATACATCACCATGCCGGGTTTCGTACCATGTTTAATTATCAACATTCCATAGATCTCTTAGGTACGAATTCATATTTTATATTGAGTCTTGGATATTTGATTATTAGGTATTAAGATTGTTTTAATCTAATTATTAAATATTTTTATACACTTTTTATAAGTCATTTTAGGTGTTGTTAGACCCCGGATCAAACAGAACTTCAAACGAGTTAAAATTAGCCTTTTCCTGTTTTCTCATTATATAGGTCGTTCTAACCAGAACATGTACCTCATTCTAACCAGAACATGTACCTCATTAGAACCACTCGTTCTAACCAGAATGGGTACCTCGTTCGAATGACCTAATAACGAGGAATTTTTTCAAAATTTTTTCCTCTTTGGAATCTCATTTGAATTCTCGTTAGATCCTTGTTCCAATTAAAAATGGTTTGTCGTTCGAACGAGAATTATACATCGTTTGAATGACCAGACACGAATTTCAAAAATTCACTCTTTATGGTAGTTTTTTCTTAACCCCCCGCCACTTCCTTTTCTATACATATTTAAGTAGTGCGGGATAACAGTTTTAAACATGACTTTTTCATCTTTTGAGAGATATACCTTTCCAAAAAGTCCAAGAAAGTATTTCTTAATGAATTATGATTAAACTTTCAAAACAAAAACCTATGTTTACCCCCAATTAGTTTATATTCAAGATTTTACACATATATATGTTTTGAGATAAAAGTTTTTGCCACCGTGTTCATTCTCTACATTAGTGAGAATTGTTTCTTATAGAGGATTCCGTGCTTAGTGGTCTACATACCGTGAACTCCGTATGCCTGACGGTTGTTGAGCCCTATCGGTGGACTCCGAGGCATGGGTGGACTTCTGTGTGTCACTGAGCAAAGGTTGAAGGAACGAAGAGTGTCAAGGCTTGTGAGGGCGTCGAGTCGTTGTGTAAGTCTTCTGTCGTATCCTTTTTGTAATTTTGTACTTAGTGGACTTTGTGGCTGGGTCGTCCGAGGTTTTTCCCATTTGTGTTTCCCTCGTACATTAGGCGTAGTGGCTGTTTATTTTATCTCACAGTTCACACCTAGATGCATGCTTAGGTTAAAAATATAAAATTGGTTTAATCACAAAATTATTTTATTTGGTGCTTAATAAATATGGGTAATTTATTTATTTTAATTTAATTTTGAATTAATTTGATAAATAATTTCTTTTTTTAATTTGGTTTGTGCAAATTTGGGAACCATCTCACCCAAACAGGGTCACCTCATATTCTCAGAAGAAGACTAATCTCAGGGTGAAGCTAAGCCTTCTTTAGTCGTTGATTGTAAAAATCGTACGCCATTTCAGACCCGCATGTGCTCCCCTTTGGATTGCTATACCAATATGTGACCTCGTCTCGGCTCAAATTAAATCAACTTAAGTTGACCTCACAGAAAGTGATCTCTTAAGAAATCACGTAACAGCTGTCTCAGTCTCTTCCAAGACTGATCAGAGACCCCATGCCACCTCGATGGGCCTAATGTTTTGTCTCGTTTACCTTAGGAAAGCCGAGACCACATCGGCTTGTTCATACACTCGTCTCTGCCTGACGTGAGTCAACCGAGACTCTACTAACAAGTGCCAATGTATGATAAAATATTACCTCAGTGGTCTCATACTCGACCAGGCCTACACCTTATCCCAGCAGGGCATGTTTGACATCTGACAGGGCGCATGGAATAATGAACGCGTGGGAGAGTGCGCGTGGGATGCGTGTCCCACGTGGATAAAACCATTGAAACAACATCTTCCTTATGTGTGAAGAATATCTGACAATCATGATTTACATGCACAGATGACATGTGACAGCATGGTAGTGGTTGTTTCGTATTGTATATGTCTCATGCATGCCCGGGGTGTGCATGGAACCACCCCATCCATATAAATACCTACTTCTTCTACCTTTAGAAGGATTTATAATTCACTGCATAGAGAGATAAAGCTTGAGTGTTCTGTATCCCAAGTCCATTAGTTCCCTTTTCTTAGTGGATTTCGCACACTCACGCAGTAGAGCAGGCCAAGATTAGCTGAACCACTTATATTCTGTGTTATCTCCCTCTTTGCCTCATCTCCTTTTGCATATATATCTATTTATACTCCATTGGTAGGCCGGTTTGAGCTTGCATATTACATTTATTTGGTGGTACCATTTGTGGTATCATCAATCAGGTGCCATCTGCGGGAACGAAGTGTATCTTTTTCCTCATATTTGTTTAGCTTATACCCACCGGATTCTCTGATGGTGATCCAGCTCTGCTCAGGTGGGTGTACATCACCATTAAAAGAGATCCTATTGAGCCTCTAAAACATTTCTTCAGATTTTTAGCTCTTCCAATTCACCGGAGATATGGCCTCCGATTTGCCTTTGGGTATTGGCCCAAGCTCAAGCAGAGGGTCGACCTTTGATTGGCTTGGACCAACAGTAGATGATTTGAGGAATCGCCTCTCCAGATCTCGAAGCATTGCTGGGTCCAGGAGAAATGATAGATGTGGTGACCGTAGGCCTCCATAATCTTGAGATGAGGAATAACGAGAGGTGAATAATAAAAAAAAAATGGCTACTAGAGAGCCTTTAGTTCGTCCAGCCAATAGAGAAGGGGCTGGAGACAATATTATTCAGGACGAGAGAGAGGTTGCAGCTACGACTGAGAGGCCTTGGAATGATTCCATACAATGATTGAAGGATAATATATGGGATATTTTTAAGAGCCGAGACCCTTTGCAGAGGGGCTACACTGAAGGCTCCCCCTTTGTGGTGAAAATTATGAGTTATCCAACCCTGGTTAAGTTCAAGCCGTCGGTGGTCACACCTAAATATGACGGTAGCACTAATCCCATCCATCACGTGGAGATGTATCAATCTACGATCGATATCTACTTGGTCTCGGACGAGATGAGGTGTCAAGCCTTTTTTAGCACACTTAACAGTGCCGCTCATGTATAGTTCACCTCTCTCCCCAAAAACTCAATAGAAAATTTTAAGCAATTGGTAAAGATGTTCATACACAGTTTTGTCTTCAGAGTGAAGCCTCAAAAGAAGACGACACACCTGTTGTACTCTACGTAGGGAAAGAATGAAAGTTTGAGGGAGTACATAGCCTGATTCAATAAAGAGAAATTGGAAATTAAAGATTATAAAGAGAGCATTTCTATGACCGCCCTGGTGGGAGGATTGAAAAAAGGAAAACTCCACTGGAAGCTCTCTGAAGATCCTCCAAAATCCATGGCCGAAATCCTGGATACAGTCGTGAAGGTTATGAATGCAGAGGAGGCAATATCTGCCCAGGGGTACGAAGAAAGGAGCAAGTAGTGGAAATAAATTCTAGAAGTCAAAGGGTAAAAATGGCAAGAAGAGGTCGATGGATGATAAGTTTGCTGACTATACCTCGCTGACGGTCAGCTGTGAGCATATTCTGAATGAGATAAAGAATGGTCGATCTTTGAGATGGATGGATAAGTTGAGATCCCCTCCTCACAAAAGGAACAAGAACCTGTGGTGTGAATTTTACCAAGATCATGGCCATACAACCGAGAGATGCTTCGCTCTCAAAGACAAGATTGAAAAGATGTTGAAGTCTAGTAAGTTGAGGAAGTACGTGGATAAGAGAAGTTTAAAGGGTTGTCGAGATGACACCTGAAAGAAGAGGAATAATAATGTGAGCCTGATGCTCCAGCTAATTGAGACGATGATGCTTCACATGATGATGAAACAGACCCAGACCTGCTACCTCCAATCACCGATACTATGGTTCGATTTCACATAATTTCTCTCAGAGTTAAAATGATTTATGGAGGACTTGTAGGGGTGGAAAGGAAATTGATGACAGTAAGGCTCATGTGGCGGAAGTCGAAGCTCTCCCTCCAAAGCCTAAAAAGGCGCACTCGACAGTTATTAAGCCAAAGAGGGTGAAGAGAACAAAATTTGATATGAATACCCTTATTATTGGTTTCTAGAGGTTAGATTTTAAAGGGATCTTAGCCCCACATGATTACCCTTTGGTGATCACCACCTTGGTGCATGGGTATAAAGTCCCCAGGATATTGATCGATGGTGGCAGCTCGACTGATGTGATGTTCTGGGATTGCTACAAGGGACTAGGGTTGAGTAAGAAGAGACTAATACCATACCATCAACCTCTCATTGGTTTCAGTGGAGAAAAGGTGCAACCTTTACGAGTTTACGAGATGGAAGTTATAATGGGGAACGGTTGGCCAAAATGCCTCACAAAGAAGATCAATTTCTTTGTTATGGATGAGAACGTCTACTCAACCTATAATATAATTCTAGGACGAGTAGCCCTCAAGGAGTTTGAGGTCGTTCCCTCAATAGTTCACCAGATGATTAAATTCCAGACTCCGTATGAAGTAGGGGAAGTTCAGGGTGACCAAGTTGAGGCACGTGAGTGTTACTTCAACTCGGCTGAAGAGAGAGAGGCGTATAAGAAGGCCACTATAACTTATAACATTATCACTCTCGACCCCAGAGATGAGACGAGGCTGAAAAAGGGTAAAGCCATTGAGGAGGTAGAATCCATCGTCCTCAATGAGGACGAGCCAAAAAAAATCGTCCAAATCCGTAATGACCTGAAGAAAGATATTAAAGAAGAATTAGTTAAACTACTGAGTAAGAGGCAAAAGACTTTTGCTTGGAGCCATAAGGATATACCTGGAATTGATCCTAAGGTCTTATGCCATAAGATCAATGTGGTCGAGGATGAAAAGCCGACCGGTCAGATAAAGAAGAAGAGTGTACTCCAGAGAGAAGTACGATTTTATCAGAGATGAGGTGAAGAAGTTGGAGAAGGCCGACTTCATCAGCTTAGTTATCTGCCCTGAATGGTTGGAAAATGCTATCATCGTTTCCAAGGCCAATGGCAAGTGGAGAATGTGCATTGATTTCACGGACTTGAACAAGGCATGCCCCAAAGACAAATTTCCCCTATCATGGATAGACTAAATGGTTGATGCCACGACCGACCAAGAATTAATGAGTTTTATGGATGCCTATTCAGGTTATAATAAGATATTCATAGACCCGGATGATGCTGAGAAAACATCATTCATTACAGACAAAGGGACCAACTGTTACAAAGTCATGCATTTTAACTAGAAAAATGTCGGGGCAACATATCTAATATTGGTAAACAAGATGTTTGAAGAACATATAGGGAAAACCATGGAGGTATATGTTGAGGACATATTAACGAAGAGCCTCAGGGCCGACATTCATATGGCCGACCTTAAGCGAACTTTTGGTACCATGAATGAGTACAGAATGAAATTCAACTCCTCTAAGTGTGCTTTCGGTGTGGGAGTATGTAAGTTTTTGGGTTTTATTGTGAATCAGTGGGGGATTGAGGCCAAACCCGAGAAGATTAAAGTTTTGATAGAGACGAAGACTCCAAAATCCATAAAAGATGTTCAGAGGTTGACTGGACGGGTAACAGTGTTGAAAAAGTTTGTATCCAGAGCTACTGATAAGTCTCTCCTATTTTTCAAGGTGATGAGGAAAGCCTTTGAGTGGAATGAAGAGTGTGAGAGAGCCTTCTAGGAGTTAAAGTCTTATCTCGGCTCACCACTTTTGTTATCTCAGACTGTTTAAGGTGAAAGGTGATGGTCCCTTTTTAATTTCTTATGCGAAAAGTGTTTTAAGGATGACAATATAATTTTTATTTTTATGAAAACCCTTTTTCTAATTTTTAATACGCAGCAAGTTAAATAATTTTAACTCAACCAAATTTTATCTTGATTAATCCTAAACATCCATCGAGTTATGAAAGTGAGTAAATAAAGTACAAAATACTCACAACGCAGGATGTACGAGGAAAAGAATAAACGGGAAAAAACCTCGGATGACCCAAGCCAGACAATCACTATGAATATGGTTTTACAAAGGTACATATGATAGTCTTACTCAATGACTCAATCCACCCACGAGACTTGATGCTACTCTGATCGTCAACTACTCCTCTCACAGTGCCTATGTAGAAAGTAACCTTCTACCACGATGCCTGTCCATAATACATGCGTCCACGTATATCTCGGTGTCCACCGATATGTCTTGCAATGCCTATGATGTTGAAGCCAGACTCCACCGAATCTTCATCGCAAAACCAACAATGTTCAAGCGTTGAATAAATCTTCTTGGTGCCACAAAGATCACTATAACATATATCAACGATAACTCGAATATTTAAAACTCTAAGGATGCATTAACTTTGCAAAACCTTAGAAAACGTGTGTGTAAAAACGTTCTGGACGAATACTGATTTTCGCAGAATGCACACCCACGAAATCTGATGAAAAACACGCCTTATATAATTTTCTTGAGGTGGCACGTCGTTCAGGCAACATTGACTTATCGCTTGAACGAGATAGAAATATCACTCGAATGACAGAGCATCTCGCTCAAAAGACTGGTTAAGTCGTTGGAACGACCAGTGACCAGCGAGTTTGTTTTTAAACCAACTCTTATGAAAGAGTTCCACTTAAATCCAACTCTAATCCATCCTCATCAGATTAAAACAAACAGTAAAACTTTTCAAACACTTATAAAACATTTTAAAAACATTTATTTAATAAAATAGCATCCTTATACTTATAAAAATTAAATTTCGAGCCTTATTAAAATTACGCATTCATACCCGAGTGATCTCGGACATCAATTGATCTTGAAGATGAATAAACTTACACCAATTAAACTTCGGCATAATTAATTCCTTTAAGCTTTGCCGTAACGTCTTCTATTAAACTTCAACACTTTATGGTCTATGTGGGTTCGTGACAGTAAAAAAGACCTATGACGCAAACGTGTTTTGTTCTGGGAATAAGTCTAAACTATATAATGGACTCAATTGGAAATTTTGTCCTTACAAAAGGTTATATCTGTATCTGGCCGTGTTAGAGTCGGCCATCAGTGTAGCAATCATCAGAGATGAGGATGGTGTGCAAAAGCTAGTATACTTCAATATGAGTCCACGGACGATGGAATTGCAAAGTACCTGGTAAGGGTAAAGACAACGTTGAAAACTTTCAAATAGGTGAAACTAAAACAGGTCCCTCGACTAGATAACAACTGAGATGATGCCTTAACGAGATTAACTTTTGCCACCAGGACTCAGATTAGATGGTCGGTGCCAGTGGAGATCCTGCACCGGTTGACCATTGAAGAAGAGGATAATATGGTGGAGTTTTTCCATAACCTGAACCTGGGAGCTTCATGTATGGACCCAATCATCCGATACATCAGAGACGGGGAGTTACCCGATTCAAAAGTTGAGAGGAGGAAGTTTAGATACAAAGCAGTGAAGTTTTCCATCATAGGAGACGTCATATATAAGAAGGGACTCCTCACCCCCTACTCAGATGTGTCCATCCAATTGAGGTGGAGTATATCTTGAAGGATGTGCATGAGGGATCTTGGTCCAGCCACATAGGAGGGAGATCATCGGCAAAGAGAATTATCACCCAAGGGCATTGGTGGCCAACATTGGCCAAGGATGCAACTAGTTATGTGAAGAAATGTGATACGTGATAAAGATTCGCCAACATCCCTCATCAACCTCACCAACCTTTGACTTTTATCACTTCTACCTAACCATTTTCAGTCTGGGGGATTGACTTGGTAGGACCGTTGCCAAGGGCTGTAGGAAACTACCGATATTTAATAGTGGCTATCGACTATTTTTCTAAATGGGTTGAGGCCGAGGCAATGATCGCCATAACAGAGAGGAAGATCTTCTAATTTATTTGGAGGAATATTATTTGCAGATATGGCCTACCTAACACTTTGATCTCAGAAATCGAAAGTAGTTTAAAAACATATCCTTGGAGAATTCTGTTAGAGGGTAGACATTACATAGTTATTTTCAACTCCTGGCCGACCCCAGGCCAATGGTCAAACTAAGGTGACGAACAGAACAATCCTTGATGGAATCAAGAAAAAATTAGAAGATGCCAAAGAACGATGGACTGAAGAGGTGCACGCTGTCCTATGGGCCTATAGGATGACGGAGAGAACGCCAACGAGGGAGACCCTGTTCATGCTTGCCTATGGTTCAGAGGCCGTGGTGCCAACAGATATCGGTCTTCCAAATCACATAGTCCAGACATATGACCCAGAGGAGAATACTATAGAGCATAGACTAGACCTAGACCTAATAGAATAAAGAAGAGAGGATGCTGAGGTTAAGCATGCTTCCTATCAGTAAAGAACAACAAAATTCTATAATAAAAGGGTGAAGGCTCGTCCATTGGCAGTTGGGGACCTAGTTTTGAAGAAGACTTTGCAAAAGAAAAACAAACTCCATCCCAACTGGCATGGCCCCTACTGTAGAGTCATCGAAGAGGTAGTTTCGGGAACATATTAGTTTGGGAACATGGAAGGAGAGCCATTTCCAAACCTTGGAATGCCGACCATATAAAAAAGTATTATTAGTAGGAATTTTGTATGAATTTCTTTTATCAATGTAATAGTGTATGAAAAGAAAGTTATGAATGAAAATTTCTCAAGTGTTCTCTCCTATTTGTTGTACGAGTAATTCAGATTGTATGTATAGTTTCATCCTAAGTGATAAGCACCCCAAAGTGTATATTTTATACCCCGAATAGAAGCATTTTAGTCACTCATTTTAATTAAAATTGGCCTTATGTTTGTATTTTATCAATTTTGCAGGTCAATATGCTGTCGCGGTACAAATAGTGCTAAATCGGCGTAATTGTGACACAATAGCGGTGAAAAGCATGAAATGAATAAATCAAAGCACCGAGAAGTCCTAAGTCCTATTTGATCTTGTCGAGCTCATTTTTGATGCCCCAACCCTGTCCCCGACCCAAACCTAAGCCTATCCCGAGCCTACGCCTTCACCCGAGCCTCGTGTGTGTTTAGTTTGTGTTTTTATTATTTTTATTTTGAGTCTTTTTGTAGGATTTATTTCGGATTTTTAGGATTTATTTTCTATTTTTCTATTACTTTTTATTTTGTGTTGTTTATTTTGATTTTTAGGTTTTAGCCTTTATTTTATTAGGATTAGTTTTAAAATTTATTTTTATTTTTATTAGATTTTACATTTTTTAGGACTTTAATTTTTAGTTTAATATTTTTTTTTTAGTTGATTTTTAGTCCTTTTTATTTTTACATTATGAATTTTTTATTTTTAGTAAATTTTATTGTTTTATGTTTTAGTTTTATACTTCATTTTTATTAAGTTATAAATAATTTCATGTTTTTATTAGGTACACACTCATCCACACCCAACTTACTATACACAAACCTACACCCAATTACATCCAACTACACCCAACCCCATCTTCTACCTCCCATCTTCTCTTTCCTAACCTTCCATTAACACA
The DNA here is from genome assembly GCA_949130495.1 of Sambucus nigra. Lineage (NCBI taxonomy): Eukaryota > Viridiplantae > Streptophyta > Magnoliopsida > Dipsacales > Adoxaceae > Sambucus > Sambucus nigra. The sequence continues at coordinate 583,076,058 of OX422217.1, forward strand.
CCTTACTCTCTCACCTCCATCCCACCAAATCACCATTCACCACACCCGCTTCCCATGCAACTCACAACCCGAAACACCTTTACCCAAGCTAAACCCGGAATCGATTCCTTCCATCAATACCCATAACTCGTTTTCCCATGGTCCAACCATAACCCGGGCGTCCCAAACCCTCTCTCAATCCCACCTGCCCGACACCGTAAACCAACCCACACCCATCTCCTCCATTCCCTATGTCCAAACTGAAACCCATTTCAGCAGACCTCCTGAACCCGAAACCCACACATCTTCAGCCTTATACAACTCGATCAGCAAATCCAGAAACCCACTACCTCTGGCTCCTAACTCAGATACCCTTTAACCCAAACGCGGTTTGAACCCACCAAACATCATACCCGAAACCCAGCTCCATATCTCCCATACCCGAGACATTCGCTACTCCAAACCTGGAACAAACCCATTTAAACCTCTATCCACCTAAGTCACGTGCAAAGAGAAAATTCACATTTGACTTGGCCTCTCAATAAAATTCCCAAAAAATCTCTCCAAGAAAAACCACAATCGTGGGTCATAAAAAGAGGAGAAAACTCTCATATGGGACTCTCATTTTTAGAATGTAAGAGACCGCAAAAGAGAGAAAGTCAGTGTATATTATGTACAGTTAAGAACATAAAAAAATTCAAAAAAATACAAAAATTAGTTTAGTGTTAGAATAAATTTTTAGGTTTAGTTTTTTCTTTTTATTTGTGTAATCAAGTGCTGGATTTGTGAAGATATTGAAAGACATGTTAATGAATGCGATTCAAGAAATCGATTCAAAAGGAGACTTTTGTGTATTGTATTTCTTGCTCTACTCTTTAAATTATTGCTCCACGTTTCTGAATCTCATCGATTGTTTAATTATATTTTGCTAGTCACCCTGTTCAAGGGATGGGATGCACGGCGTATGATATTAAATTAATTGATTAATTTCATCAAAGCTATATTTCTAGGTTAATTAATTCAAATTGTCACAAATTAATTTATGTAACGAGAGTTAGTAAATTGATTTTTAAAAATTAATGTTGATTTTCGAAGTCGAACTAGAGATAGGTTTCTCCTAAAATTAAATAATAATTTGGTGTTGACATTTGAGGATTCATACATTTTTTATGAAATTGATCCTAGCAGGTAATTTCTTGAAAATATTATGATTCTTAATTTTATCACCGTGTGACATTTTTAAATTAGTTTTCTGAAAAAGATTTTATTAAATTTATAATTGTAACGAGAGTTAGATTATCCATTTAATATTATCTTGAAATAATTCAAATTAATATATTGAGAAATTAAAATAATTTCTAATGCGGTGTAATCCCATCTCTTGACTTTCTCACATATTTCACACTTGGTAGCACATTATTTTTCGTTATTTAGTCATTTAATAATTTTAGCATTAATTAGTTAATTCTGCCTTGAAATTGTTTTTAAAAAAAGAAAAAAGAAGAAAAAAAGATTTTAATAAAAAAAAATTGAATTGTAAGTTTTCACAATAATTGTTTTACCTTGGAAGTTGGAATGATACTGTACTTATCACAATATGAGTATTTTTAAACAAGCTTTGTAGGTACTCAAGGGAATTTTGAGATTGGCTGTTGAAGACAACGACTACACATAAGAATCTAGTTATCAAATGACGCCGTTGCCGCTTTCTTGACGTGGAGACAACGTTGACGACTTGTAATTTTTTTTAGTGTAGTTCTTCATTCTTCTTCCTCCTTAGACTGGTTGTATAGGATTATTGAGGCATTGTTATTTATTTGGGTGCATTTTGACACCGATTTATTTGTAATAATTATTTGTAAAAATCAAAAAGCAAAAAGGGAAATCGGATAAGGTAGAGAGAGGGCGTCCAAAGGCGAGGATTTAGAAGCCTCTTTTCTTTGGGTCGGTAGGACTCCCGGGGACGAATGAGATAGGCGAGATTTCCCCCCGATCGACTCAACTCGGTCTTCACCCCACAGTGTAAAAACCGTGGGAGGTACATTTATTTATGCCTCGCGAATCTTCTATCAATGAGTTCAATTTTTGTGTGCTTACTTGCTCCTGTGTGCTTTTAATTTCTACATCGGACTTAAATTTAATGGTTTGATGAATTAATTTACCTAAGACCTGAACCCGGTCATTGAAACGAGAAGGGATTTCATCACCCGACTCACTCACTTATCCATTGTGTGTTACCCTAGCTATCTTTAAATTTAAAATCAATCAACTAACTAGCCCAGAAGTAACACATTTTTACAACATGCGATCACAAAGATAAATTTCATAATTTTTATCGCCTGCGGACTTAATTAAAATTTGACTACCCCTTTCACTAATTTTGAAGATAATAATTAGCTACGTGCTTGTTAGGATTTTTTCTTGACTCGTGTGTGTCCAATTCAATTCTTTAGGTAGTCGGTTTTAGTTAGTTCGTCCAAATCAAGAGTCCATTTTCTCCCCTTTTTCGAAAAATCCCAAAAATATTTTCCTTTTTAAAAATTAAAAAAAAATATTTCCAAAAATGCCAAAAAATTTCCCTTCTTTTTCAATATTCCAAATCCCAAAAAGATTGTCCTTTTCGTATTTTCAAAAATCACAAAAAGATTTTCTTTTCTTTTGAATTTTTTTTAAAAATCCAAAATATTACTCTCATCATGGCCGAAGAATGTCCTTTACGGGAATACTTTGGTCATTTCCCATTCTCTCGAAGCTTGTTTGACGATGAGCCCGAATCGAACCTCCATACATTACTTCATGGATTTAAGTATCACCCACCCACCGTTGATACTCATGTGTCATCCACGCACACATCTCATTTTCCACCGCCTCCGGTGATGAGTGTCAGCCCATCCCATGCTTCGCGTGCACATACTACTTTCTGGTTGATCACTTGTCCCAAAAGTGTCTATTTCTTTTCACTCCATCTGAACCCACCATGGTCCAAGTGTCCCCATATGAAACTATTTTAGAACCACCCTAGGCGTACTGTCATGACATATTCAACGCCGAGGGGTATGAGTACCCAAGCTATTCATGGAGGCCTGATCACCCTTCCATGCAATATGAATCCCACCGCCATGTTGTGGATCTTTAGGGTTTCCAACAGTCATCATCGCAACCTCGTTCACCTCATCCCTATCAGTCCCCTTACTATGCTCCTCATGCTGATCAACCTTTTATCTCTCACAGAGATGCTTCTCCCATGAATGAACAATTTGGTCCCACTCCACACACTTCCGATGTGTATTCTCCCTATCCTGGTGTCTAAAGTGAGTTGTGTTCACCTCACCCACCATCGCCACCTGCCGACATTTCACCGCCACCATGCCCATCCGCTCTCGAGAGCTTATTGCACAAGTTCTTCCTCGAACACGAGCACACTCTTAAATCTAAAAATGGATCCCTTCAGCGACTTGAACAAAGGTTTAATGCATTTGAGTGTGAGCGCGAATCAGATTTCACCCCAAGTCAACCTATTGTTTCACCTGCATGGAACGATGATGTGTCGTTTTGTGCCACTGGTTTTGAGTGTGACCAGCCCTATCTTCCTGATAATCTCGACGTTCAACCCACCCAGTGGTCCGAGCCCCAAGTTGACATTTGTGTTGACCTATCCACTGATTATGAGCCTGATCCCACTATGCCCTATCCTCTCGAACCCACCATTGAGGTTTGCATTTCCCCTTCCACCGAATCTACTATTCTTCCCGAGTCTACACCTTTTGATCCTTTTATGTGTGTCCCTGAGGCAACACTTCCTTATAGGTTAGCTCCGGCTACAAGTGCTTCCCACTATCCTGAGATTGAATCCGAGATGGTTTCTATCGCTCTGGATATGGATCCTATCCCACCATGCTTGGTTCCCTTTGAGTCAGTTATTAATGTTGATTCATGCATCTCGTATTCAGATGCATCGTTATATTTTTCCACCACTTCTGATGGTGACTTTCGGGTGGATAAGTTGATCACTCCCTTATTCACTTTAACACCTCCTCCTTCGCGTGCCCATGAGGATAACTTCGAGCCTCATGAGGAGTGTGTATTCCCTACTCTCGATTTAGATCATCTAACCCTACCCTTTGTCCCACCCGACCCACCCATTGTCTATACCACACCACCACTTGATTCGGACCTTGCTATTATTATTTCCCTGTTCACATCTAAGCATTTAGGTCCTCACCTACACCCTCCCTCCACCCTAGTGCTCCACGATCCTATTTGTGCACTTTTCATCGACCCCACCATCCATGTGAGTATTCATGATACTCTCCCCATACGTGACACTATGCTTGTTCTTACATGCTTGTGACTAGCCTTTCGTGGTGATTTTTATTTTCTCCAGCTCATTGATGTGTCATGGCATGACCATTATCATCGTCCATTTATAGAATGGTCGTGAACTTTCTCTGAGTCCCACACCATCGCTATTGCTAAACCATTTTACCTCCCGATCCAAATTGAGTGCCATGATTATAGGGCCCTTATTGTCCTCACCTTTCGGCTCAATAAGGCCGGTGACCATTGCCTATTCACCCTCACCCTTGCCTTTCTCACCCTTACCCTAATCCCTACCCACCCATGGTCCACCGATGATTTGCATCGAGTGATGCACTTTGCCATCCAAGTGCATTGAACCTTGTAGCCCTTATCCAATAAGACTGACGCTTCAGTCTTGTTTGGGGGAGATTCTCATCACCCAATTTTTCTGCCACCCCGTGCTTTCCTAGTTCTTATCCTTAGGGTGAGTTCCGATCGGTCTGGCTGAAGACGTTAAACTTAGCTCTACCGAGAGGCAACCCATCATTTATTGTTTCTGAGTATGAGTTTTATCCTGTTTGGGGGTGGTGTTTCACACCACACAATGATTTTCATATGCTTTCTAGACTTGTACATATTTTTGTGTCGCATATGTTCTTCAGGTTTTATCTCTGCTCCATCATGCGGTACATTTTCATTAGGGGTTCATTATGGTAATATCTTTACTCCCTTGTGCTTTTTATCTTTTATATGTATTTTTAAACATTGAGGGCGATGTTCTCTTTTGTTTGGGGGTGGAAAATTTATCAAAATCATACCTCTTTTGAAAAAATTTCAGTACAAGTGACTTTAAACTTTTTGTGCAGTTAAAAATATTTTTTCATGACATGAATTGTCTATCATCCCTCTTTTAGAAATCTCAGAATACCCGTGTTCGACCCTAAAATTACGCTTTTTACAAATAAATTAATTAATACCTCTTAAAGGCGTACTTGCACTATGAATTCGTAAACTCGACAATTTTACACTATCACGTTTACGATGAAAAGTTGAAGAGTAATTATATTCTCAAGAGAGCCCTAAAAGATCACTAGCGGCGACTTAAACCAGTGAGATTTGAGATTCACCTTTTTGAGGGCTTTTATGTATCTCCGAGTCACAGGTTGACTCAACTTTCTCTAGATACGACACTTAGTCGTTGCATGGTCTAATTATTTTTCAGAATTGGCTTAATCACTGAGAATGACATTACTTTCAAGTTGTAAGAAATATGTATCGTGTAGTTTGTCCTGATCACTAAACCATTTTTTACCATACACTCATATTTTTCCCTATCACATTATCATTCACCCGTTATCTTTCCATATTTCCTTTGTCCATTCTATATACCATACATATATCATTTCCCATCACTACCATCATTTTTGAGAAAAAGAGTGTTTGAAATTGTCAATGTAAATTGTCTTCATTTTTGTTATGAAAAGAAAAATGCATCGCAATAAAAAAAAAAGTAGAAAAGAAGAAAAAGCAAGCATGCGATTATAAATTCAAAAGATGAAGACATTAGTCAGTCAAAGTGTGTCACACTCTTCTCAAAATCCTACCATCATATCATTATCTTCCCTATTTCCCCCCCATGTCTTACATAAACCCCATTTTCACCCTTGGTGATGTGTTCGGGCAAATGAGAAGTCTATATGGTGAATAACTCGACATTCTCGACATTGTGGTTAAGCATTCGTTCATGAGATCCAATTTCTTTCACCTATCCGTATTTTTTATTAAGTGTGTGAGACGTTTGAACTTGTTTACATTTACTCACCTCCTCACACAATAAAGAAATACACTTACCCAATTCTCAGAGAGTTCGATTCAAAGAGATATATCCAGTGAGAATTGAGGTCAAAGCGTCGATTCATAAAAGGAAATCTAGGAATTACTCTAATGATACTTAAGGTTGTTTCACACTAACACATGTTGAGTTTAGGAAGGAGTGCGCTTTCGGTATTAAGTAATTTTATGCCAAACTTTGATAGTTGAATACGGTGTTCCTTGATGTCCTTTTAAGTTGGGTTGCACAGCATTTCATTGTTAAATAAGAAACTGCATTCAATAAAATTTTGAATTTTGTGGGTACATTCACTGTAAACCCTCACGAGACACCACTCGTCATGTAGAAAAATCTATGGGTTTAACGACTTGTTGCACATGCTAAGTGCAATCGCCAATGCCTGCGAAAGTGGAACACTTTTGGTTACTTATCTCTGTTTTCTCTCTATTCTTGTTCGAGGACTAGCAATATTCTGTTTGGGGGTGGTGTGATAAGCACCCAAAAGTGTCTATTTTATACCCCGAATAGAAGCCTTTTAGTCACTCATTTTAATTAAAATTGGCGCCTTATGTTTGTATTTTATCAATTTTGCAGGTTAATATGATGTCGCGGTACAAATAGTGCTAAATCGGCGTAATTACGACACAATAGCGGTCAAAAGTATGAAACGAAGAAATCAAAGCATGAGGGGATGGGCTATGGACGAGGTAGTTCTCATCCAAACACTGTCAAAATGACAAGAGGGGACTTATGATATAACATCATAATTTGGTGAATTCAAATTATGAAAATAGTCATATTTATCCCATCTAAGGATGAGACGATGTTCAAATTACGAAATTTGTCATATAGTTATATTTATATCGTCTAAGGATGAGACGTTGTGCGAAAAGATGGACTAACTGGTGATCTAAAGTTACAAGCCATTCAATTAAGGTTACTTGTTAAAACATCAGTAGCATTGGCCAAATAAGCAAAGTGCAAATCTAAAATAAAAAGCATGCAATAAACAGAAGTGACGAAAAAAGTTGGTAGCATAAGAAAAACCATATATCATTTAAGCATCATTGGAATAAGTAATGAAGGTGTTCAGACATAAGAGTTATAAAACCAAATCTGGATACAAAATTACAGCATCATAAATCAAATATGTTTAAAGTATTACATCAGATAGGGCTGTTAAGGCCACATACGACCACCCATAGCAAGTTAAGCTTGAGCCTCCTCAAGGGTAACTTCAAAAGAAGGAGCGTCAACATTCTGTGCAGGGACTTGGGTGTCGATCCCATCACCATCGACACCTCCCTCAGCTGCATCATCAATATTTTTGATTTTCTCTTTGATATTGGCCTCGAGGGTCTTGGTAGGGTTCTCCACTTTAGATAGAGTTGTCCCAAGAAGGGGGTTGTTAAAGTTGAGACCTTCAAAGTATTAAGGGGCTAGAGTCCCTGAGGCAGTATGCTTCAGGGCGGCCCATCGATCGATAATTTTTACGCCTCTCTCAAGGTACTAAAAAACATACCCTCTAAACTCTTTGGACTCTTTAAACTTGGCCACAACCTGTATCTAAGCCTTATCCAAAGCAGCCTTTACTGCCACATCTATCTCGACCTGCCTACTGTCGACCAACCCTTTCAAAGTCTTATCGTGCTCGGCCTTCACATTACCCAACTCTTGGTTCTTCTCCTTCAGGACTGATGCTGCTTGTCGGATCTCCTCCCTGATGCCCTCCTCTAACTTTTCGACATTTTTTCCCTTCTCCTAAGTTGTAGAAGGCAAGAAAATACTGTAAAAATAGTGAATTATTGAGTTAGTACGAGATAACACTTTGAAAAATAAAGTTACTAAAAAGTTAAAGCATATACCTGGATGACTCTGTGAATGCCGAACTTAGTTACAAAGGAGGAGTTCATGGAGTACATGGAACATTTGTCATATTCAGATATCAGGGAGGCAACATAGCCTATGGATTTTTTAGCACTCCCAATCAGGCTCTCGTCGTTGAGCTTTAATTGGGCAAGGCGAGCAACAAGGAAATCATCAGATGAGATGAGGATTTCCCTCTTGGCCTCTTTCTCCTGCCGACCTTATTTTGATCGGCGGTGGGTGACGGTGTCAGCCACTCGTTCCTTCCTTTTCCTAGCCTCGTCGGCTCGGTTGGGGCCTCCTATAGTGATTTTTTCTAGTTGACCACTGATGGATGCTAGTTTCTTCATAAATTTATTCACCATATTTGTGAGGTTGGGCGCCACCATTTTCTAAAGAGCTTTGGGAACACCGAATGGACGACTTACAAAAGTTCAGAGTTAAACGTCATAAATGTTAAAGTTGACACTGCAATTAAAAGGCGGGGTTACAGTTGAAATGAAAAACAAACTTAGAGATTTCCATAAGAGGACCAATGTCCAGTGCCGTATCGGCCAAGATGTTAGGGGTCATAAGGTCCTCCTATTTTACAAGAATTCCCCCATCACCTTGGACTTGAATCGTCTTTATCTTCTCTTAATTGTCTAGACTCAAGCTGGGGTTAAGCTTTCGAGCCATGGACACCTTATCCCATTTCTGAGGGACCCTCGGCTCAGAGGAAGAGCAAACGTGATTGGTGGGAAATTCCCATGCACCAGATATGAAGAAATATCTCAGCTTCCAATCATGGATGGATGTCTGGTTAATGAATTTAACTTTCTTGGTCGACTTCCTGTCCATAAAGTGGCAGTATCCAGTTTGAGCCCTCATAGAGGAAACATTATAGCACACTTTAAACATGCTAACTGAAATGTCGTCACCGTGGCAAAACTTCCAGAGCAAGATAAAACCGAGAAGGATTCTCCAAGCATTTGGAGAAAGTTAAGCAGGGGCTGAATCAAGATTGGCTAGGATGGCACACACAGCAGGATGTATAGAAAGATGAAAGCCTAAGTTAAACATCTGCTCGTACACTACGACCTCGCCAGGTCGACCACTGAAAGATCTCTCAGCTTTATTGGAAGCTATCATTGTGATATCAGAGTTAATCCCATACAAGTGTCTCCAGTACAGGAGGTCAACGTCACTAATGAAACTCTAAAACGTTTCTGCATAATGGGTATCCAAGGGTTCCTCGTTCTCATCTCCTGAGTCGACGACATCAGCAGTCGGTACCCCACTTGGAAATCTATTTTGAAATTCCCCCTCGGTTATGACCGAGACAAGAATAATCATTTGAATGGGGGGATGCGTAATGGTGACTCTTGGCTCTTCAGGGACTGATTCATCATCAAGCAAGTCTGCCTCGTCAGATTGAGAGTTAGCACTGTCAACGGAAAGGATCTTAACCTCGTTAGAGTTTATTGCTGCCGTCTTGGTAGTATGAGAGGTGGGCACTTCCATGGCATGGGAAAAGGAGTTAACTTAAGTCGAAGCCCTAATCGAGACCCTAGAGGCTGAAGGACTGTAACCATCTGAGGACGAGATGTCGATAGCGTCATCACTTGCAGACGAGTTAGCACTTATCGTATATCCATTTATAACAATTATTGGAGGATGACTTGTAGAAGGAGACTGTCGTCTAACAACTGTAGGAGGATGGGATGTTGAAGGATCGTCTTATCTCTTGGTTAGAGGAGGTTGGATAACAGCGAGAGGAATTGGGAAGATTGGGCATAAAGGAAATGCCTCGACTTCGGCCTCGTATTGGCGGATCTCACTGAAGAGTCTTTCCCTAAGATTGGGGAAATGATATATTAGCTTATACAGTGTCCTCAACATTCAAAGGATGACCTTCCACTTGTATGGTGAAAATAATAAAAAGGGGCAAATAGCTAAGATGTTGAATAGGTTTGGCCAAAAGATTAAGATGGGGAATTTGAATAGTTTTCAATAGGAACAACCCAAGAACACAACTAAACCCTACCATAGAAGATGACTAGAATCTTTACAGGAGCTTGACCGAAAAAATCAAAAAGGAAAAAGTAGACTAGAAAATTATTATGGGAATCCCCAATCGAATGTCCAACCTCAAAACTACCGCACTTAGACCTCAAATGACCTTAAAACCGGTCAAGACAGTCGCCAAAAAAATAAAACAGTCATCGAAAAAAATGGAGTACCTGGAGGAGTTTGATGGGCAGATAATCACAAGAAACCTAAGAAACTCGTCGGAGAATTCTTGAATAATGTAAAGAGAGGGAGGCTTTGAAAGTTTTGGTTCTAGAAAGAGACATAAGTGTCATGCGAATGAGGAAAGAGAAAATAAAAAATATTCAAACCATTATAAACCCCAATAACGATGGGGTTCAACTTTCGATGTGCCCATCATTAAGGCACATTTCTAAAAAATGCACATACGCTGCCACCACTACTTGGGTAATATGTAAAGGCAGAAATCAGATGACAAGTGTAACTCCTTCATACCTCTCCATCAATTAACTTTTGACAGGCCAGAGACGTCCAATCATCGGTTCTAACTTGACATTTATACCCCTCAGTCTCCTATCTACATAGAAGACTAAGGGCTAGGGGTGATTGAAATACCAATATGTGACCTCATCTCGGCTCAAGCTGACCTTACAGAAAGCGCTCTCAAGAAATCACTTAATAGCTATCTCAGTCTCGTCAAAGATCAGTTCGAGACCCCATGCCACCTCGATGGGCCTAATATTTCATCTCATTTACCTTAAGAAAGCCGATATCATCGTCTTGTTCATACACTCATCTCGGCCTAACGTGAGTTAGCCAAGACTCTACTCGACAAGTGTCAACATGTGATTAAATAGTTCCTCGGTGGTCTCATTGTGACAACCCGAATATAATTACGATAAATTATGTTTAAATTATGCTTGGATTATGTGATATGGATAATATGTTAATATTATATATAATGTTAAGTCATTATGTTTAGTCTAATCCTACCTTCATAAAGAATGAAATATTGAATTAGTTACAAATATAAAATTTTAAAGTTTTCGGTAGGGAATGTCCATGTTTAAGACTAGTTTGGAAATTTATAACAAAACAATTGACTTGAGGAGAAAACTATATAGTTGTAGATATATGAGTTAGGTTTGTAACAAGACAAACGGTGTGTTAAATGGAGGTCCGAGCGAGAAGTTATGCTGGAATTACGAAGCAGGGACAAATTTGTCCATTCATTAAATGATATTTCGTCTTACTAGGCTAACAAATGGTGGATTTTGATTGGTTAAAGAAGGAGGTTGGTTTTGGCCGACTTTAAAGGCTTGAAATAAGTCCCTCCTCCTACATAACTCAGCCATTAAAGAGTTTGGCTTGAGAGGAAGAGAGAATTGTAAAGTTTAGGAAGAAAGTGGGGAGAAAAATCCGTGGAAATTACGTAAACGTCCCGAAGGTAATCCTAACCCCAAATCTTGTTATTTTCTTATATTAATGATTTAGATGATATAAATAATCATTTTTTTACTAAACTTTCAGCCCTTGATGTATATGTATGGTTGATGCAAGTTTAAGTTAAGTTGAATGTACAAACCTTTAAAATTGCTTTGTTTAGTAAACTTGTTTATTCAACCTTGCATATATTTTTTTATACTCACTGGAATTGATTGATTCCAATTGGAGATTAAAATAGACTCATATATTTGTGACATATCCACAAATCATGTGAAAATACCAAGAAATGAATCTTGGGTGATGGTTTGAAGTTAGGGTATGAAATCTGCCCTAAGGGTGAAAGTATGCCCGCCATGTGTTTGATGTTTTTGCTTGACATAGCAAATGAACCTTAAAATTATGAAACTTTAATTTTGTATTTTCAAATATGTTTACTGATGTTGGGTGAAATATCATAGAAATTTATGATGTAGAAAAATTATGAAAATTCCTGGAAGTTGAATGAACGATAAAAGAGCCTATAGGGCAGATTTGCTATGTGGTAAAGAAATGGGCCTATCTTGCTCTAGAAGACTTGAAATTATGTACCGTCTTTTGTATTGGAATCCTAATATGATAAGGATTGAATTACCAATAATAAATGAATATATGTTTGGTCTATGATTTGAATATGCCAAATATATTAACATGAATTTGGATGGAACTTCACTTGTGATAAATGATTTGAATAGAATCACATGATACTTATGAATTGAGTTATGTTTGAGATATTCCTTGGATTGTTGATATTATTATGATGACAATAATATTATAAGAATGATAGGAAGGGAATAAGAATCAGTTGAACAAGTGCCGAACAAAGGAAAAGGAAATCCTATTAAATTACCAAGGTGAGTGTATTTATGATTTGTTTCATATATAAATATAAATATAGCTCTAAGAGCGAATTTGTTTGAATACTTCGGTATTCAGGATTTGTTTGGCTATTAAAATATCCAGGATTTGTTTGGGTCTGATGATCCAGGATTGGTTTGAATACTTCGGTATTCAGGATTTGTTTGGATATTAAAATATTCAGGATTTGTTTGGGTCTCATGATCCAGGATTGGTTTGAATACTTCGGTATTCAAGATTTGTTTGGATATTAAAATATCAAAGATTTGTTTGGGTCTGATGATCCAGGATTGGTTTGAATACTTCGATATTTAGGATTTATTTGGATATTAAAATATCCAGGATTTGTTTGGGTCTCATGATCCAGGATTGGTTTGAATACTTCGGTATTCAGGATTTATTTGGATATTAAAATATCCACGATTCGTTTGGGTCTTATGATCCAGGATTGGAATTAGACAAAGATCCAATTATTTATTGAAATGTATGTTCCAGGATTTGTTATTTCCAATGGGCAGACTTATTATTGCCAATGGGCAGAATTACTATTGCCAATGGGAAGACTTGTTATTGCCAATGGGAAGAATTACTATTGCCAATGGGCAGACTTCTTATTTCCAATGGGCAGAATTACTATTGTAAATGGGCAGACATACTATTGCCGATGGGCAGAATTATCATTGCCAATGGGCAGAATTATTTGGGCCTTATGGTCCAGGATTTATTATTACCAACGGGCAGGATTGATTGGATTTAATATCCATAGATTTGATATATAACTGTTAATTCATTATATGGCACGATTGGTTGGATTTAATATCCACAGATTTGATATATATAACTGTTAATTCATTGTATGGCAGGATTGGATGGATTTAATATCCACAGATTTAATATATAATTGTTAATTCATTATATGACAGGATTGGTTGGATTTAATATCCACAGATTTGATATATATAACTATCAATTCATTGTATGGCAGGATTGGTTGGATTAATATCCACAGATTTGATGTAGAACTGTTATTTCATTTCAGGGAAGGAGTACCTCACTAAGCTTAATTCTTATGGTTTATATTTTGACATTTGCAGGGTTGTAAGCTGCCAGCTAGGATGTCATATGATCAGTGATTTGAGAGATGCACCGTTAGAAAGAGATGGGGATTAGACATGGGGTTTTTGTCATTGTCACACTGAGGTTTTAATACACTCACATATTTTATATATTGAGTTAGCATGGATTGAGTTGATCATAGTTAATCACATTATTGTATGTCTGCTTAATTACGACTCTGATATTGATTTCGGTATAGAATAAGAATAGTATTATGTTCATTGTGCACATTATGTAGGAAAATATTGATAAATGAATTATATTTCCAATGGGCTCAAGATTATGATCTAATTATTCTAATAAGAAATGATTAGTATGGATATTGGGATTGGGGTGTGATAATTAGTGGTATCAGAGCATCTAGGTTATTAATTCTGGACGTGTGTGACGGTTAGATGGCAGTTATTGAGTTGATTTGATATTTATGAATTGTTTATGTAGTAACCAATAATTTAGTATTATAAACTGTTTGTGGTGGTTGTTATAACTCGGTTATTATAGATGAAACCTGGGTCATGGGACAAGCTAGTGGTTCCAGGCCAGGTGGACGAGTCTTTACGATGAAAGAAGCTCAGGTTACTTCGGATGTGGTGATAGGTACACTTTCTATTACTAATAGAAGTGCTTATGTTTTGATTGATCCCGGTCCCACACATTCTTTTGTGTCATGTGCATTTGCTATATATCTGAATAGACCATGTACTCGTTTAGATGTGGGGTTGGGTATTTATATGCTTATAGGGGATATGGTTGTAGCTGATTATGTTTTTCGTGATTGCGTTTTGACTGTGGGAGTTAGAGATACAATTATAAATCTACTTCCATTGGATATTTCTGATTTTGATATAATTCTGGGAATGGACTGGTTATCTAAATATCATGCATCTATGGATTGTTTTTGTAAAGAAGTTATTTTTAATATTCCTGGTGAGCCTGAATTTAAATTTGTGGGGGCAAGGAAAATTGTTCCCAGTTGCATCATTTCTGCTATTAGGACGAGGAAATTATTGAGTAAGGGTTGTGAGGGTTTTATTGCATGTGTTCTTGACGCTAAGAAGGGGGCCTTACAATTAGTTGATGTTCCTATTGTACGGGATTTTCCAGAAGTGTTTCCTAGTGAGTTTCCTGGGTTACCTCCAGAAAGAGAAGTTGAATTTAATATTGAATTAGCACCAGGGACATACCCGATTTCTATGGAACAGTATAGAACAACACCGGTTGAATTGAAAGAACTTAAGATTCAGTTGCAGGATTTACTTGATAGGGGGTTTATACAACCTAGTGCATCTCCATGGGGTGCACCAGCTTTATTTGTGAAAAAGAAAAATGCGACTATGCGTTTGTGTATTGATTATAGGAAACTGAATAAATCTACAGTTAAGAACAAATATCCTTTACCTCGTGTAGATGATTTGTTTGATCAGTTACAGGGTGCTAAAGTGTTTTCAAAGATAGACTTACGATCAGGTTATCATCAGTTAAAGGTGAAAGAGAGTGATATTTCTAAAACTGATTTTTGCACTTGGTATGGTCATTTTGAATTTCTTGTGATGCCTTTTGGAGTGAATAATTCTCCAGTTGTATTTATGGATCTATAAGAGGGTAGTTTAAGTAAGATGGAGGCGTAACCCCTTTTAGAGTATGTTAATGATAAGTTAATTAGCCCAAGACCTTGGATTAATGATAGGACATACAAACACAAATCCAATGGAGACGAACTCAGTTTAAAACTCTCAAATCTCTCGTGTATAACTCAGAAAGTAGTAATGAAACGTAGAAATAACTTAGCTAGAGGGAGTGAGAAGTAAGCACCCTAGATACACCTTGGTAGGCAGGTAGAAAACACACCAAACACCCTCAAGAATATCTGTAAAGTATTAAATGCTTTGTAATAAATACCCATGGTGAGTGGGTGAAACTCTCCGGTTTGTAATAACTCCTCAACTCTCAGAAAAGAACATCCTTTCCTCAGAGGTTGTTGGGGTCCTTAAATAGACCCCGCGCCACCCCCGAGGCAACTCAGTCATTAATGCATGTAAAAGACATCCCTCATACTTTATGTCACCAATATTAAATACCTGATGCCCTAGTTGTCTCCACGTCATAGACATTAAATGCCAAGATATGCCTTTTGCCTAACCACTGTGTGTTAGGGGGCTATTGCCGCAGAGGTTGCTTACCAACTGTCTGACAGCCCCAAATACCACGGTGGTTTACTCAAGTGCATATTTGAGATTGTTTAGCTGGCCTAGTGACATCACCTACAGTAGGTGGGACATTAAGTAGAGGGCTGTTTGGTTCACAGCTAAACACCCGATGGAGCTTGAGGCTGCTCCGCTCGAGGTTCCACGGTGAGGGTCTTTCGGTGTTTTTCCAGGTGTATCTAAGACGGTCAGGACAAGCCCCAATGGATCCCCACTTCTCAATCCTCCAAACCAAGTCCCTCTAAAGTTCCCACGGTTAGGTCCTTCGATAGAGCATGAAAGCTCTCCCAGGCCCTGCCAAGACTGGTCTCTCGCGAGTACCGTTCGACCTCACACAGATTCATTATTCTCGTTATATCATTACAATCGTCATAGATCATAGACAATATAAACAAAGATACAATATGACTAAGTAATCAACAAGCTAAAGTATGAGTTACCACGCTAATCTGCCACGCTTGAGCTGCCACGCTGTCTTAATCCCAAACACTGTTGCTAATGGGTGGATTATCCCTAATCTCAAGATTAACTCCAAGCCCCATCTACATTTTCCCCTTCGTGGAGAGATTTGTCGTGGGAACAAGAAATGCCTGCACGAAAACTTCTCAATTCGATGAACCTTCTCTGCGTGAAAAAATTCTGTCCTATTTTCCCTCATTTAGTGCCAGAGCGCTAGCGCCTTTAGGAAAAAGTGAAAATTCTCCTCGATGTACCTGACCCGAAGTGCTGAAGTTCGTTGAATCTTGGGTTGAGGGACATCGCCACTTTTTCCTTATGCGGAGCTTCACGCGTTGTAGCTTGAGGATCTGAAATTCTCCCGAAAGCCCTGCCAATATTTTCGTTGGGACTGCTCAGATCTCTGTGACGTTGCAAAATTATCCATTGTAACGTTTCATTATGTTCGAAAAAAGCGAAAATTCTCCCCGATATAGCCGAGTCACCATCTAAACAACGTTTAAACTTGTGCCGAGGGGACATCATAGATTTTTGGAACCATTGGGACATCTTCTTCGTTAGAAGTTTATTGGATATGCCTGACAAAAGATTCTGGCTCCAAAACTCAAACTTGTTTAAGAAGGCAACGCTTTCTGTTCCCTAGGCGTCACTTCATTAATGACGTGGTGTTGTCTTTTTAACTGCCAAAGTACTTCCCGAAGTACCACGTGTTCATTTGAAATGATTATAGGTGGTCGTGCACGTGTGATGGTGGGAAACTTTAAAAGCCAAACTCAAAAATTTCAAACGGCCATATCCAAACACTTAAACCCTTATTTTCTCTTACTTTGCCTTCGTCTTCTTCAAGCTTCCATTTACTTTAGAGAGAGAAAGTCTGTGAGAACTCCATTGTTGCTGAGTCATTACCTACCTTCCTCCCCTCTGATCTTCTACACCACCACCTGTGGTTGTGCTCCTCCATTCTCATTCTCAAACCTTTCTTGCTTGAAGCTTTTCTGTTACTTTATCAATATTTGCTATGGCTTCCTCAAGCAACCCCACCATATCTTCCACCAGTGCTCCGCCTGCTACCTCTACCACTGCCATCACCCTGGATGCTGCTCGCCAGGAACAACTGAGGTTTTACCGTCGATCGCCTATTTTTGGACAAGGTGATGATTTTACTGGTGCATGTAAGATGGTCCATTTTTCTTTTAAGTTTGACCCTCTATTGTTGGGTGATGAAGACGAAGCTTCTACTGAGTGGGGCTTTCTTCCTCCCTAGGGGACTCTCAGATTTTGTTTGGAGCGAGGGGACTTCCCGTGGTCCCACATTGATTTTGAAGCACCCGGGGGTTCTCCTGCTCAGTTTGATGTGTGGAACTCCCACATGCAGAGCTCCTATGCTTAAACGCTCACCAAGATTGGGATGCAACGGGCTAAGTCGTTTGGTGAGTTCACTCTCTCCAAGAATAATGCTTCCCTTCCTATTCTGGTGTCTCGATGGAACGTTACTACCCATACATTCATCGCTGCATGGGGTGAGTTCACCGTAACATTGGAAGACGTGTGTGAGCTCCTGGGCCTTGAAGCAATAGGCCACGAGCCTTATACTGATGAGTCTCTAGAAACCCAGGAGACTGCTGACCGTTTGGAGTTGGACCAAATATGCCGAAGCTGCACCGGTTCATCGAACAAGGCCACTTTCTCCCCACTTATCAATTATTTATTCAAGGATTCTGCTGAAGGTAGTTCTTCTGGAGGTGCCCCTGGTCAAGGTACATCGCTGGAACTTCCTGCCTATATCCTTGTCATTCTTTCCCGTTTCCTTCTATCGAGAAAACCCAATGATCAGCCCTAAAGGGACCTTATCAATATATCCCTTCGTTTGGCCCGGGGTACCAATCTTCCCCTGGCTGCAATCGCCTTGGGATCTCTCTATACATGGATCGATAGGACCCTCTTCGACATGGAAAGATCTCTTGGTCATTATAACTTGGCAAATTTTGCCAACTGTGTCCTTCTGACGAGCTTCCTCTATATTCGTTTCCCTGCCGTAGCGGCCAAGATCAATCGCCCTCCTTCTAAGGAAAAAATTTTGCCCCCACGCTCCTATCTTTATCATAGGAAACTGAGTCAAAAGGAGTTGATCTCTGTGATTGACCGTTTTGAGAACTTCGTGATGAGGCCCTACGGAGAGGACATCTTCGTTCATAACTGTGACTTTTTTCAGCATGAAGCCAGGGTAGTGGAGATAGGCGTAGATATTGAAGATCCCTCGCTAGCCGTGGTCGTTTTGTTCTTACCTGGGTATCTACCTTCTTGTGGGCCGATACATCTTGACAACCATCCCCCTGCATTTCTAAAGTAGAGATTTCCATGGTTTATAAAATATTGGGCCAACTCTCTTAGCCCCATTGCTCCTTCGCCAGACTCCAGTTTCTTCCTAATCTATCCCCTCCAGTCCGCGTCCTCCTCCATCAGTAAAATTGATTTTATCACCGAAGGAGCTGTTCTCCGTTGGGTCATGACGATAGTTGTATCGTTTCTCATGACCATTTTCTGGGCAATAATTGCATACGCATCTGGATGGCGGTTCATCGTTCTGGGATGTCTCTTGATCTTGGTCCGGTGGAACTGGCTGAGGAGCCTCTGAATGATCATTTTGTATGGTGCCAGGTTCATATGCTTTAACGCATATTCTCCGTTTACTTGCTGAATCACCAAGTTCGAATCACCCTTAATGCAGAGTGAACGAATTTCCCTTCGAAGAGCCTCCAGCAACCCCAGTACTAACGCCTCGTACTCTGCTTTGTTATTGGAACAAGATAAATCTAACTTGTAGGAAAGGCAAATCTCCTCCATTCCTTTTGAAATAATAACATTTGCCCCTCCCTTCTTTTCCGCTGAAGATCCATCGAACTGCATCGTCCATTCCTCCTCAGTTGCATCCAGATAATTGCTTGTAAGTCATCTCCTGGAATGTCTTCTTTAGGTGGTTCAAACGTTCCTGATGGAAAAATTTCCAATAGATCGGCATAAGCCTGGCTCTTGATCGCACGAGGGACCACACACTTCAAGTCATATTGGGAGAGGATGAGGAACCACCTAGCTTCCCTGCCAATCAATATAGTTCTTGCCAATAAATACTTAATAGGATAGCATTTAGTTACAATATGAATTACAAAAGACATCATATAATGCCTAAGTTTTTGTGCTACAAAGACTAAGAGTAAATAATTCCTTTCTAGGCAGCTATATCTAATCTCTGGCCCATGTATGATTCTACTGAGGTAGTAAACTGGTCGTTCTTGCCCGTCAGTTTCTTGTTCCAACAAAGCTCCAACGGATCTCGTGGTAGATGTGAGATATAACTGCAACGGTGTTCCTGCCCGTGGGGGAACCATGGTCTATAGTGAAACTATCATCTTTTTCAGCCCAGCGAAAGACTCCTGGTGAACCTCCTCCCAGCTGAACTTTATGTTCTTTCGCAACAGCTGCATCAACGGGTGTGTTATTTCAGCCAATCTAGGCACAAATCTCCTAAGGTAGGAGACTTTTTCGAGGAAACTCTTCAGCTCCTTAGTCGTTCTTGGACATGGCAAAAACAAACTTTAGTGGATTCATCTTCAACTTATACTTCCTGCATCGAGAGAACACCTTTCTCAAATCGCTCAAATGAGACTCCTCCTTCCTCGATTTGATGAATAGATCATCCACATAGAATTCTATAAATTTGTGGAAGAAGTTATGAAAAATGGCCATAATTGTTCTCTGATAAGTAGCCCCACCGTTCTTGAGTCCAAAAGGCATTACTCTGTAAATGAAGTTGCCCAGCGGGGTTTTGAATGCCGTTTTCTCTGCGTCTGTGGGGTCCATCTTAATCTAGTTGTACCCCACATACCCATCCATGAAACTATAGATCTCATGACTAGCTGTGGCATCTATAAAACTGTCGATGGAGGATAGAGGGAATTCATCCTTGGGGTAAGCCCTATTCAAATATCTGAAGTCCATACAGATCCTTATTTGGTTCTTGTCTTTCTTTCCCACCGACACAATGCTAGACAGCTAAAGTGGATATTGTATCGGCTTGATGAACCCTGCTGCTAATGACCGTTGGACCTCTTCCTTGATTTTCAAGTCTAGCTCCGGCTTGTATGTTCTCGTTGCTTGCTTCATCGGAATGGCCGAAGGCATCACGTTCAACTTGTGGAAACTAACTTCTTCATCCGGTCCCTCCATCTCTGTGTACTTCCACGTAAAAACGTCTATGAAATCCTGAATTAATTCCACCAAGGCTTCTCGCTTTTCTTTGTTGAGGTCTTTCGTGATAAAGATAGGCCGAGGATCCTCCCCTTCTTGAGCCAGGTTCAACTGTTCCAACTCTTGCGCTTGCGGCCTTGGTCTATCCATTATGTAATCAGGTTCTTCGGCCACATCCTCCATGAATTCTTGTATGTTGGAGTTGTCTATTTCCATGCATTGCCCTTATTGATCTACCAAAAAGCATTCATATATCGGGTCAACCTCATCATCGGTCCTTTTGGTCGCCTGTTCACACCATCACAGCGGATAGACCACCTTTTCTTCTTCGGTGATGACCTTTTTACACTGTCTACCGACCGTTAAGACTGCCTTCCTTTTCTTTTCCCTGGAAGCCTCAGTAATCCTTGCACCTAAAAATCGACTCAACACGCTCTGGCGTTAGGCCTCGTTCTGCATCGGGTCCACTCTAGGTCTCATCTTGTCTTTAAGCTGCTTCGAAATATTTTGGGGTCGAGGGACCTCCCGAGGAGCCTCCTTAGCCATCTCCCTTTCGCCACCGACACCTTCTTTATTTTGCTCGTTCAAAGGCCCCATTCTTTCTCTAATCGAGGGGACCCATACTCCCTCCATTCTTTTCGTCAGGACTCGGACATCTTCTTCTAGCTCCGTGTAGAACGCTGCATCTACCAAATGAGCTTCTTCAACAGTGAAGTGCCTTCTCGTAGCTCTAATAGTCACCTCCGTCCCTTGATATTTGCCTTGGCGCATTGGTGATACGTGGAGGGAACTAGCCCCTGGTTGTGCATCCACACTCTTCCTATTATTAGATGATAGGAAGTTGCACTTTCTATTACATGAAACTTGATGTGGGAACTCAGGTTTCCCATCACGATCCCAACATTTACATATCCGATGGACTTGGAAGATTGGTTGTTATATCCCGAAATTACCAAAGGCATGAGGACCAACCTTTATTTTGAAATATTAGCTGCGTGGAAGGAGTCGATCGATATAATATTAATGGAAGCACCCCTATCCATAAGAGTCCTTGCAAAGCTAACCCCGTTGACGCTGGTGGTTACATACAGAGGCCTATTATGAGGGAACCTTACAAACCTGTCCGCATCGTTGAAGGTTACTTCTAACAGAAACCTTTTTACCAACCTAGCCATGGGTCCCCTCCATCTCAGCGAGGGGACTGCGTTCCTCTTCGCAATGTCTAAGATCGCCTGTGTTATTTCTAGTCTGCTCTCCTTCGGTATCCCTACTTTCTCGAAAAACTAAGTGAACTTTGGGGATTTTGAAACTGCACCGTATTCTATGTCCAGGTCTGTTTGCTCATCTTCGACGCTGTATACATCTTCCGCATCTTTAGCGCTTGCTTCATCGTAGGCTAAAAATACGTTAGCCATTCCCGTAGTACAACTCTCTAGAGCTTCTTCGAACTCCCCCTGCTTCATCGTTAACCCTCTCCCTTCCCTTTCTGCCTCCTCATCATAGGCCATCACTAGATTGGCCCTGTGCGCTGGAAGTGGGTTGTTGTTAACGTTCTGCGGGGGGATTTGCAATGTTCCTGCCTTCATGTACTTATCAATGATTCTTCTTAGTATGAAGCAGCTCTCTGTTGGATGCTGAATCTTTCGATGAATCTGACAATATTTAGGATCCGCCCTCGTTGCAGCATCGGGTTCTTCCGCCGGAATGCCCTTTGGTTCATAGACCGTTCCACCCGAACCATTGTCTTATAACAACTCACAGCCTCTTCTATCGTGCAAGGCAACAGTGGTGGGTCTTCTCTGTCTCTTCCAAACTTCCTCTTGTTGTCCTTCTTTGGTGCCTTTCCCCCATCTTCTCCTTCTGTGTACCCCACCCATGGGCGTTGAGGCCTTCCTCCTCCAGGCTGCATCGACTGCCTAAACATCATGGGCACCACTACCGGGTTTGGTCGTACAACCAATGAGATATTCCTTACAGCCTTTAGGAACGCTGAAAAAGTTCCCTCGCGCGTCTCATTAATGAGATGACATATGTACTCAGGAAGCAGTCCTTCTGCACAGATCTGTAATAGTTTAGACTCTTTGGCCTCCTCTCTTACATCGAGGGATCTTTCCCTGAACCTTCGAACGTAGGCCACCACGTCTTCCCCGGGTCGTTGCTTTTCTCTCCCCAACTGGGTCAGAGTAAACTCGTCCTCTGCTAGAAAGAACTTCTGGAGGAACAACACATGCATCTCCTCCCACGTGGAAACACTCTTGGGAGCCAAGTGCGAATACCAGGTGTACGCTTTATCGGTTAGGGATTTGTAAAACTCTCTCAACCTGAGCTTTTTATTGTTGCAATGCGCCCCCAAGTGCTCCATGAAACGTTTAATATGCTCCTTCGGGTTTCCACCCTTTCCTGTGTATTTTTCAAAGATAGGAGGAATATAATCCTTTGGATAAGGCTCATCGTTGTATTCCTGAGGGTAAGGCGTCCGAAATTCATCGTAGATCGAGGCTACCTCGCTCACAGATTGCAAGGAAGCCTGCATGAACTTCAACATTTCCTTTTGCATCTCCATTCTTATTTCCTCCATAGGTTGCGGGGCAACGACCAATCGGGTCACAGGCTGAATGCCCGTTATAGCTGGAGCCATCGTTGCAGCTGGCGCCGTTGATACTCCTGAGGTTCCCACCGCTGGATTCACAACTGAGGGTATGCTTGCTGGAACTGTTCCCATTGTGCCCACACCTGGTGGGGCCGTTGGGGCTACTCCCAGCGTTACGAAGGAATTGGCTTCAAATCCTCCCAGCACCGTCGAAGCTACCGGAGTTTGCAAAAACTCATAAAACTTGCTCATAAGGAGTGCCACCTGAGTGGGTCCCAACCCTGCACTCGTGGAGGCTTGTGTCACCCCTGGACTGCCTGTCGTTTCCTGGACCGGAGGTACCTCTATTCGAGGTGCCCCATCCCTTAGAGCCTCCAGTTCTCTTGTAGCTTGTTCTTCATTATGTTGGATGTCATCAAAGTTAAGCCTTCGACTAACATTATCCTGAGCCATGCTCCTTGCTTAGAAGAATGCCTCCCCAGCAGAGTCGCAAAATGTAAGAGGGTAGTTTAAGTAAGATGGAGGTGTAACCCCTTTTAGAGTATGGTAATGATAAGTTAATTAGCCCAAGACCTCGGCTTAATGATAGGACATACAAACACAAACCCAATGGAGACGAACTCAGTTTAAAACTCTTAAATCTCTCGTGTATAACTCAGAAAGTAGTAATGAAACTTAGAAATAACTTAGCTAGAGGGAGTGAGAAGTAAGCACCCTAGATACACCTTGGTAGGCAGGTAGAAAACACACCAAACACCCTCAAGAATCTCTGTCAAGTATTAAAATCTTTGTAATAAAGAATAATGGTGAGTGGGTGAAACTCTCCGGTTTGTAATAACTCCTCAACTCTCAGAAAAGAACATCCTTTCCTTGGAGGTGGTTGGGGTCATTAAATAGACCTCGCGCCACCCCCAAGGCAACTCAGTCATTAATGCATGTGAAAGACATCCCTCATACTTTATGTCACCAACATTAAATACCTGATGCCTTAGTTGTCTCCACGCCATAGACATTAAATGCCAAGATATTCCTTTTTCCTAACCACTGTGTGTCAGGGGATGTTGCCGCAGTGGTTGCTTACCAACTATCTGACAGCCCCAAATACCACGGTGGTTTACTCAAGTGCAGATTTGACATTGTCTAGCTGGCCTAGTGACATCACCTACAGTAGGTGGGACATTAAGTAGAGGGCTGTTTAGTTCAAAACTAAACACCCGATGGAACTCGAGGCTGCTCCGTTTGAGGTTCCATGGTGAGGTTCCTTCGGTGTTTTACCAGCTGTATCTAAGACGGTCAGGACAAGCCCCAACGGATCCCCACTTCTCAATCCTCCAAACCAAGTCCCTCTAAAGTTCCCACGGTGAGGTCGTTCGATAGAGCTTGAAAGCTCTCCCAGGCCCTGCTAAGCCTCGTCTCTCGCGAGTACCGTTCGACCTCACACAGATTCATTATTCTCATTACATAATTACAATTGTTATAGCTCATAGCCAATATAAACAATGATACAATATGACTAAGTAATCAAGAAGCTAAAGTATGAGTTGTCACGCCAAGCTGCCACGCTTGAGCTGCCTCGCTGAGCTGCCACGCTTGAGCTGCCACGCTGTCTTAATCCCAACCACTGTTGCTAATGGGTGGATTATCCCTAATCTCAGGATTACCTCCAATCCCCCTCTACAGGATCTTATGAATCGGGTACTGCATCCTTTTGTTGATTCATTTGTTATAGTTTTTATTGATGATATTCTGATCTACTCACGTGATATGGTTGAACATGAAAAACATCTTAGAGCTGTTCTGAATGTGTTGAAAGATAAGCAGTTGTATTCTAAGTTTAGCAAATGTGAATTCTGGCTATCACAAGTTGCATTTTTAGGCCATGTTATTTCTGGAGATGGTATATGTGTCGATCCTAAAAAGGTGAAAACTATTATGAAATCGAAGAGGCCCAATAATGTGACTTAGGTGTGGAGTTTTCTGGGTTTGGCTGGATATTATAGAAGGTTTATAAATGGATTTTCTTCGACTGCCTTGCCAATGACTAAATTAACCCGAAAGGATGTGAAGTTTGAATGATATTTTGATTGTGAAAATAGTTTTAAAGAATTGAAAAGAGGTTGGTAACTGCACCTGTTATTACTATTCCACATGGTGGAGATGGTTTTGTTATTTATACTGATGCTTCACATCAGGGGTTGGGTTGGGTTTTTATGCAGTATGGTAAGGTTATTGCTTATGCTTCTAGGCAATTGCGTACACATGAACGTAATTATCCTACACACGATTTGGAACTTGCTGCTATTGTGTTTTCTTTGAAATTATAGCGTCATTATTTATATGGTGAGGTATGTGAAATAATTACTGACCACCAAAGCCTTAAGTATTTATTTACTCAGAAGGAGTTGAATTTGAGGCAGAGGCGGTGGATGGAGTTAATCAAGGATTATGATTGTAAAATTCACTAGCATCTAGGGAAGGCAAATGTAGTTGCAGATGCTTTGAGTAGAAAGTCTTCGGGCAAGTTATCTTGTACTCATTGTGCTAGAGTTGCTCACATTATGAACTTGATATTGATGGCAGTGGAATTGCAGCTAACAGATGGTGACAGATTCTTTGCTCGTGTAAGCGTGAGGTCATTGTTAGCTACTCATATTCATGATTTGCAAGGTCAAGATCCTTTTCTTGAGAAAATTGACAAGATGTCAGAGATGGTAAGTCTGGTGATTCTTGTATTGTTAACGATGGCACTTTATTGTATAAATAATGATTATGTGTGCCTAATGTGGATGGATTGGAAGCGGAAATTTTAGATGAGGCTCATAATTCCATTTATACTATGCATACTGGTAGTACTAAAATATATAGAGATTTAAAGGAGCATAATTGGTGGAATAATATGAAGAAATAAATAGATGATTTTGTTTCTAGATGCCTTATATTCCAGCAAGTGAAAGTGGATCATCGGAAACCTGCGGGTTTGCTTCAGCCATTGCCAATACCGGAATGGAAATGATATCATGTAATGATGGATTTCGTAGTTGGGATTCCTGAATCTCAGAAGGGGTCAGATTCGATTTGGGTAGTGGTAGACATGTTGACTAAGTCAGCTCATTTTCTAGTAGTCAAGACTACGTATACAGTTGATAGGTATGCTATATTGTATGTTAATGAGATTATTCTATTGCATGGAGATACGGTATCTATTGTTTCAGATAAGGACCCTACTTTTACATCCAGATTTTGGGATAACTTGCAGTATGCTATGGGTACTAACTTAAAGTTTAGTACGACTTTTCATCCTCGGACAGATGGGCACTCTAAAAGGACAATACAAATTTTGGAGGATATGCTTAGAGTTTGTGTGCTTGATTTTAAAGGAAATTGGGATGAATATTTGTCTTTGATAGAATTTGCATATAACAATAGTTTTCAATCTACTGTTGGTATGGCGCCATATGAAGCATTGTATGGTAGACGGTGTTGTACACCCGTATGTTGGGGTGAAGTTGGTGAAAGGAAGATAAAGGGTCCAAAGTTGATTGAAGTCACCACTGAAAAAGTGAAGATTATTCAAGATAGAATGAGAACGGCTCAAAGCAGACAAAAAAGTTATGAAGATAAATGACCAAAAGATTTGGAATTCCAAAAAGGGGATTATGTGTTTCTTCGAATATCTCCATGGAAAGGAGTTATGAGGTATGGAAAGAAAGGTAAATTAAGTCCACGTTACATTGGACCTTATGAAATTCTTGTGAAAGTTGGGATGGTTGCCTACAAGTTAACGTTACCACCAGAGGTAACTCGATTACATGATGTTTTCCATGTTTCTATGTTAAGAAAGTATGTAGAGGATCCTTCACATGTGTTAGTGGAACAACCTATTGAGTTGAAGGAAGACTTGAGTTATGTGGAAGAACCACTTGCTATCGTGGATAGGAAGGAACAAATATTGAGATCAAAAGTGATCCCACTTGTGAAAGTTGTGTGGAGAAGGCATTCCATGGAAGAGGCTACATGGGAGAGTAAGGATAGCATGAATATGCGTTATCCGTATTTGTTTGATTCGGACAACCAAGGTATGTCAATTTCGCGGACGAAATTTCCTAACAGGTGGAGAATTGTGCCAACCCGAATATAATTACGATAAATTATGTTTAAATCATGCTTGGATTATGTGATATGGATAATATGTTAATAATATATATAATGTTAAGTCATTATGTTTAGTCTAACCCTACCTTCATAAAGAATGAAATATTGAATTAGTTTCAAATATAAAATTTTAAAGTTTTCGATAGGCATGTTTAAGACTAGTTTTGACATTTATAACATAAAAATTGACTTGAGGAGAAAACTATAAAGTTGTAGATATATGAGTTAGGTTTATAACACGACAAACGATGTGTTAAACGGAGGTCCGAGCGAGAAGTTATGCTGGAATTAAGAAGCAGGGACAAATTTGTCCATTCGTTAAACGATATTTCGTCTTATTAGGCTAACAAATGGTGGATTTTGATTGGTTAAAGAAGGAGGTTGGTTTTGGAAGACTTTAAAGTCTTGAAATAAGTCCCTCCTCCAGCATAACTCAGCCATTAAAGAGTTTGGCTTGAGAGGAAGAGAGAATTGTAAAGTTTAGGAAGAAAGTGAGGAGAAAATTTGGAGAACAATCCGTGGAAATTATGTAAAAGTCCCGAAGGTAATCCTAACCCCAAATCTTGTTATTTTATTATATTACTAATTTAGATGATATAATCATCATTGTTTTACTAAACTTTGATCCCTTGATGTATATTTATGGTTGATGCAAGTTTAAGTTAAGTTGAATGTACAAACCCTTAAAATTGCTTTGTTTAGTAAACTTGTTTATTCAACCTTGCATATATTTTTTTATACTTACTGGAATTGATTTATTCCAATTGGATATTAAAATAGACTCATATATGTGTGACATAGATAAAAATCATGTGAAAATACCAAGAAATGAATCTTGGATAATGGTTTGAAGTTAGGGTATGAAATCTGCCCTAAGGGTGAAAGTATGCTCGCTATGTGTTCGATGTTTTTGCTTGACATAGAAAACGAACCTTAAAAATTATGAAACTTTAATTTTGTATTTTTAAATATTTTTACTGATGTTGGGTGAAATATCATAGAAATTTATGATGTAGAAAAATTATGAAAATTCCTGGAAGTTGAATGAACGATAAAAGAGCCTATAGGGCGGATTTGCTATGTGGTAAATAAATGGGCCTATCTTGCTCTAGGAGACTTGAAATTATGTACCGTCTTTTGTATTGGAATACTAATATGATAAGTATTGAATTACCAATAAGAAATGAATGTATGTTTGGTCTATTATTTGAATATGTCAAATATATTAACATGAATTTGGATGGAACTTCACTTCTGATAAATGATTTGAATAGAATCATATGATACTTATGAATTGAGTTATGTTTGAGATATTCCTTGGATTGTTGATATTATTATGATGATACTAATATTGTAAGAATGATAGGAAGGTAATAAGAACCAGTTGAATAAGTGCCGAACAAAGGAAAAGGAAAGTCTATTAAATTACCAAGGTGAGTGTACTTATGATTTGTTTCATATATAAATATGAATATAAATCTAAGAGCGGATTTATTTGAATACTTTGGTATTCAGGATTTGTTTGGATATTAAAATATCCAAGATTCATTTGGGTTTTATGATCCAGGATTGGAATTGGACAAAGATCCAATGATTTGTTGGAACTTATGTTCCAGGATTTGTTATTGCCAATGGGCAGACTTATTATTGCCAATGGGCAAAATTACTATTGCCAATGGGCAGACTTGTTATTGCCAATGGGCAAAATTACTATTGCCAATGGGCTGACATACTATTTCCGATGGGCAGAATTATTTGGGCCTTATGGTCCCGGATTTGTTATTGCCAACAGGCAGGATTGATTGGATTTAATATCCACAGATTTGATATATAACTGTTAATTCATTATATGGAAGGATTGGTTGGATTAAATATCCACAGATTTGATATATATAACTGTTAATTCATTGTATGGCAGGATTGGTTGGATTTAATATCCACAGATTTGATATATAACTGTTAATTCATTATATGACATGATTGGTTGGATTAAATATCCACAGATTTGATATATATAACTGTTAATTCATTGTATGGCAGGATTGGTTGGATTTAATATCCACAAATTTGATATATAACTGTTAATTCATTATATGACATGATTGGTTGGATTTAATATCCATAGATTTGATATATATAACTATCAATTCATTGTATGGCAGGATTGGTTGGATTAATATCCACAGATTTGATGTAGAACTGTTATTTCATTTCAGGGAAGGAGTACCTCACTAAGCTTAATGCTTATGGTTTATATTTTGACATTTGTAGGGTTGTAAGCGACCAACTAGGATGCCATGTGGTCAGTGATTTGAGAGTTGCACCGTTAGAAAGAGATGGGGATTAGACATGGGGGTTTTGTCATTGTCACACTGAAGTTTTAATACACTCACATATTTTATATATTGAGTTAGCATGATTTGAGTTAATCATAGTTAATCACATTATTGTTTTCCTTCTTAATTACGACTTTGATATTGATTTCGGTATGGAATAAGAATAATATTATGTTCATTGTGCACATTATGTAGGAAAATATTGATAAATGAATTATATTTCCAATGGGTTAAAGATTATGATCTAATTATTCTAATAAGAAATGATTAGTATGGATATTGGGTTTGGGGTGTGACACTCATACTCGGTTAGACCGACACCTTATCCCAGCAGGGTACGTTTGACATCTGATAGGGCACGTGGAATGGAGCATGCGTGGGAGGATACGCGTGGGCTACGAGCCCCACGTGGACAAAACCGTTTCAACAACATCTTCCCTACTTGTGAATAATATCTCACTATCATGATTTACATGCACATATGATAGGTGGCAGCATGGTAGTGGTTGCTTTGTATTGTACATGCCTCATGCATGCCTGGGGTGCACATGGCACCACCCCAACCATATATATACCTACCTTATTTTACCTTTAGAAGGATATCTAATTCATATCCCTACTGAAACTCTGTTAAATTCGATGCATAGAGAGAGAAAGCTTGAGTGTTCTGTATCCCAAGGCCGTTAGTGCCCTTTTTTTTAATGGATTTCACACACTCACATAGTGGAGTAGGTCAAGATTGGCTGAACCATTTATGTTCTGTGTTATCTCCCTCTTTGCCTCATCTCCTTCTGCATATATATATATATATATATATATATATATATATATATATATATATATATATATATATATATATATATATATATATATATATATGTATATATATACACTCTATTGGTACACCAGTTTGAGCTTGCATATTACATTGATTTAGTGATACCATTTCTGGTATCATTACCTTAGACGGGTAAGAGGACATATATGTCAAAGCAAGAGGCAAAGGTTTAATATGGTTTAAACCTCAGATAAGGGTCCTACGTCTATTGTCAAAGGTGTTCCACTGGTTTATTAGATTGCAAATGAAGTACAACATTCTAGAAGACCTTTGAGCTTTACTTAAGAGAGCTTGAGGTCTTGCGACCTTCGCCAACAACACATAGGACATAGGGAAGTAACTGAATGACTTATATAATGGTGCCAAGGTACTATTTTAGGGCTCTAGAAGATGTACAAAGTGTATAAGTAATGGAAATTGTTAAAGTTATTAGTATAAGCTCGCGACAGTGGGTTGTGAGTATGGAACGAAGTGTAAACACTTGTGAAATGCTAGAACTCATTTAAGTTGATGTAAGTCTAATTATTTTAATGAGTTAATCTCTTTGAATGCTTGAGACCAGTCCCCCTTCACCTTCTACCAGCCTTCTATTTATAGTAGAACTCCAGGAGAGAGGTCTATTGGACAACCATATCAAGGCTCTGATAACTTTGAGGTCTGATGGTGGCGGGAGGAAGATGGAGTGTTGGATAAAGTATTTATAGGATATGTAATATTTTTATTGAGTAGATTAAATACCGATGGGAACCTTGAATGCAAGTGGAGTTGGATAGTGGAGGTAGGTGGAATAGTTTTTTACTTTCTACCTGCTCTTCCAGATTAGTTGAGGAGGCTCTACCGAGGTCTTCTGAACATAGGGCATGCTATAAGTTGGTTTGGGGTTTTTTTAGGGTGATATACCTTGGCTCTGAGAACTAATCAGCCGCGGGTGAAAGTGCAAAAAATTAATAAATGCTCTAATACCACTTTGAGAGTGCGAAAAAAATGTGCTCGGTAAGAATGGTCGCAAACAAAAGTTCTATTTTTGTATATTTTAATTTAAAACTTAATTAAACCTTTCTTGCGGAAAACCGATTCACCAAATTTTATCTTTTTATCCTAAGCATGTATCTAGATAATAAAATAGATAAATAAAATAGGCAATCACATGGAAAATGAAGAAAAATCCCTTTTCAGGTCAAAACCTATTTTTCAGCACTTTAGAGAGTTTAACAAGACCATCGACTTACAAACTATTTGATATCACCCACAAGTATAATGTGCATTGTCTTCAAAACTACTAATGAAAACGCCTTAGTGCAGAGTCATCCACAGGTGGCGGTCCACCCTCGGTATCCATCGATTCAGCCTTCAGCCTTCTTCAGCCTTCCTATGTAGTGATCTCTCGGGTCACAAGGTTCATCCATAGAGAATGCTCTCCACAAAGATGTATACAAAGATACAAAACATTCTAAGGTTTGAAAAAGATTCACAAAACTATTTGGGGACCAAAAGTGTGAATCAAAAGGTGTTTTTCTAACACAAAACTTAAAAGCTTTGCAACAGATATGCGAGATATTTTTTGGTAAAAGTCTTATAAGTTTTGGAGTCAAAATAGGTTTATAAACACACGACACAAATTTCAAGGCGGTGACTTACTCGAACGAAAGTGAAACTCATTCAAATGAGAATAGTGGCTCGTTAGAAACAAAACCAAGTTCGTTCTAACGAAACAACTATCTTGTTATATCAAGCTTCTAACGAGCTTCAAACGAATTCAAACAGTACATCCTCGTTGGATGTTCACTTGATCTAAAGATCAAACAACCCTTCTAACGAGAATGTAAAGCTGTTCGAACGAAAGATGAATCTTATTTGAATAAGGTTAAAATTTTTTTATTTTAAAAACTTTATAAATGCCAGCCTACTTTTATAATTAAAAATAAACATCTCAAATAACTTTATGAATAATTTCAAACTCCTAAAAGTTTTTAAACCTTTTTGAGGTGTAGAGGAGAACATGGAGATGGTGGTGTTCGATTCGACGAGTCAGTGTGTAACGGGATAGGCAAAATATGCCAAAGTGAAAATACAAAAAATAAAATGCCTAAGCTAAAATATTTGCACTTACAAATCTCCTCCTTTGGTGATTCCACTACAAAAACTAACCGAAACCTAAATTATAAAAAATACCCCTCTATAGAAAATATTCTAATATCCTTGCCAAACCCTAGAAATGGACTGACATATGGAAACATTGTCTTCAATATCCACTTATTCTTCTCTTGGGAAAATTTGTTTTCATGCGATGTAATATGTCTGTCCTTTATATACCTACGCACATGAAGCAAAGAAACTACCTCGTGATGCATCGAGTTTGAAAAAAAAATCAAAACACAATGGATCTCCCCTATAAATCAAACTCATCAAATTCTCCCCAGTAATTTATTCTCCCCCTTTTTGTTCGAAATAGACAAAGGACTAGAAACTAAACATGAAGCATAAAGCACCACATAGAACAATCAAGTTATCATCACATGGATATTTAAACAATGCACGTGTAATGATAATCTCAAAGGCAAACACATCCAACTATTTTTAAAAAATTTCAATTCTTTTCAAAAAGGTGTAAATATTACAAATACAACACAACGACTCAAGCATAAATAATCCAAACGATCAAGCATATGAAAAAATATTGACTAAATATAAATTATAATGGGTCAAAACACGATACCATATATAATATATGCAAAATATACCAAAGAAAATCCGGCACCCATAGTTAGGTACAAATAACCACAAAAGTTGACACAAAACACATAAGCTTTACACATTAACATAGTTTTGATGTGTCTAAACATATGGGATGCAATGAATGGGCGTGAACTAGATACATATGAATTATGACCCAAACACTCATATATGTTTAAGAAGTTCTGATTGAATGCAAAACTTTATCAAAACTAAACTTTAGTCTCAAGTGACAAAATAAGGTGAACTTAAATGAACAAACAAGCACAATGCACACACGCCTATAATATTGATGAATCTACAAATTAATAGCGTCATGAAAAAATAAAGATAATTATAATTCGTTGCGCAAATCCGTTGATCTTCAACTAAACTCCCTTAAAAGATAAACATATATCATATTTTCTATTCTTTTATTTGCTTTTCTTTTTGAAGTTATTTGTAACAACCCAGGTTTTTGAGCGCCTATTTTATATTATTTTGCTCGATGGGCTAATACTCTAAAGTAGGGGAAGTGGGATTAAATATTATTTCCCGTGAGATTTAGGGATAATATTTACTATGTTTTGTCTATTTACCGTATGAGAAGGTAAATGGCATTATATTGTGATATATTGCGTCGTTATATGTAAAACGACGGTTATGGCTCATATTTGAATTAAGGTGTAATTAATGAAATAAAATAAAATTGGAACATAAAATTGTTCACATTTTCCCGAATGCCGAAATAGGGGGTGCGTTGTTTTTAGAATAGTCGAGATAGTCGAAATAAGTGCCATGTTGTATTTTGGAATTTCGGGCACTTTTGACACGTTGTGACTCAATTATGCAGATACGAGTCATTTAATGGTGTATTAGCAATTAAAAGAGGGCATTTGTGTTTTAAGACCCATTTAAGTCCCCCCACCCCTTTTTCCTTCTTCATTTGTGAGAAAAGCCAAAGGAGAGAAAGAGAGAAGAGAGAGCTTGGGAGAAATGGGAGAAAGGAGAGAAAATGGAGATTTGAGGCCGAAATCCGTTGCTACCGGAGTTGAATCCGAGACTACAAACTCGAGGCAAGTTTCTTACTTGCTAGATGCTGATTTAATGTGATAAATTGCATGTTTAGTTAAGTTTTGTAGATTTAAACCATATATTGGTTTTTGTTGATTTTGATGATTAAACCCTTAATTCTTAGTATTAATTTGATTTGAGGATAAATTAGTAGTTAGTAATGGTGTAGAAATGATTTGGGTTGAATTGTTGTTGTTGATGTTGGGCAAAATCAAGGGTTTGAGGGTTTTTGGATTTTAGGGTTCAAACAACCCGTAGCCCATACTTGGAAATTCTGCAGGACCGAATCGATTCGCCCCTAGCGAATCGATTCGGCAATAGGAAAAGTTACAGGTCTGAATAGGGAGAATCGATTCGGACCTACCGAATCGATTCGGGGTTATGCATAATGCCAGGGTCTTCTTGACCGAATCGATTCGGACCTACCGAATCGATTCGCTTTTGGGGACCGAATCGATTCGGCCAGGGTGAATCGATTCGGAAGTCCTGCATTTTTGGGAAGCTTTTCTAGTTTAGTTTTTGGTCCTTTTCTTTTAGGCTCGGAGTTTAGGAACCTTCCTTTGGGAAGTAATTAAGATTCCTAGAGGGTGGTTTTGGGTAGACTAATGCCCTAGGATTAAATGGGATATTTAGGCCTACCCCGAGGGCTAGTTTGCGTAGGTTGATATCCGAATGATTTAGGAGATTAACCTAAAGATAAATTGGAGATAAAATGTTAAGGTTGAGACAATTGGGAGACTCTCCTTGAGGGAGATTCATTTTAATGGTTGAAAATATTATATTGAAGTCTTAGAGACTAATTTGAGGTTTATGGCACTTCGGGTCTTAAGTTATTAATAAAATATGACATCAAGAATGAGAAATGCATAAAGATGAAATGTAGTACTAATAAATAGGTACAAATGATTTTAAGAATGTAAAATTGGATGTTTTCAAAAAAGAAAAAGTAATGGTTTTCATAAATGTTAATGTATGGATACACACCTCTCTAAATATCTATCTTAAGGGAAGTTCGCGCGTTGTGGTGAAGCCCCCTGACAAATTAACGCAGGGTGGATATAGTCCCTAGGCCATGTGAGTGTTTGTGTTGTATATTTTTCTGCGATGGGTAAGAGATTTCGGGTGTGGTCTTGACTATCCCGTAGGCACATGGCCTCTTCCCGACGTTTCGATAGGATCCCAGGTTGTCTAAATGATAGGCCCTGGAAGATGATAGCCATTTAGGAGCGCGCACAGTGGGGAAACCCGAACGGGCGGTCTTAGAATCGTTATATATATATGATTATAACTATTCTAAATCAAGTTGGACTTGATGTATGATGGGTGACATAAAGAGCACAATGAAATGCCATAAAGAGCATGAGAAAGTGCCATAAAGAGCACGGTGAAAATGCCACAAAGAGCATATGATGATGATTTTATTCCTGATAAGGAAGATATTTTTGCAAAGTGTATAATTGAAATGAAATGCCACAAAGAGCATAAGATTATGATTATATTTCCTAATAAGGAACGAATTTATGAAATGAATTAGTATACGATGAAATTGATTGGTAAACATTTGATAAAATGTTGTACCATTTATATATTCCTAAAGAATAAATGGGAATTATGTTTTGATGGTGAATGAATATAATTATGTATCCTTGCAGAGTAGTGGATGATACCTCACACATATATATATAATACCTATAATATTGTGCTAAGAGTCTAATGTATCTCAACGATCAGCCTTGCCTAGTAGTAGTGTATCGAGGGGGTTCCTTGTTTGGATTTCGCTTTGCGAGACACCCCACGCATGAATAAGGGCATAGTGTTGTGACTGGGGAGAAGTTAGCCTTTAGTACTTGGATTAATTAGGATAGGGTCTAATGTATCTCGACGATCAGCCTTGCCTAGTAGTAGTGTAACGGGGGGGGGGGGGGTTCCTTGTTTGGATTTCGCTTTGCGAGACACCCCACGCACGAATAAGGGCATAGTGTTGAGACTGGGGAGAACTTAGCCTTCTGTTATTTGTTTAAATTTGAACATCATCATTGATATGGCACTAGGTTTCTGTTAGATTGAGAGGTGAGAAATATTATTGTTAATTGTGAGAGAATCACGTACTTAACTGTCATGCATTTTATTCACATGGGAATCATATCAAACCGGGCCCTGACCCGTATATATTTCTTTGTTTCTGCATATACTCTTTGCCGTTACAGGTGCTCTACCGCATGAACACCCGTATTTACATTTCCATTCCGATTGTCATGGAGCTACAGCATATTGCGGATGTTTTAGGTTATTTGTATTAGACGCTTCTTTCCATTCTACTTTAGTTATGTTCAGTTTATTTATTCGGGCGTGTTGCCCAAGTGTTGCACTCATTTATTATATTATAAATATTGAAATGTAATACTCGGTGTAACTATTTGCATTGGTCTGTTCACCGAAAACTTATTCAGTGATTATTTATTATATTATCATTCTTAAATCTTCGGTTTTTGATATCCACCGTTTTTGTAAATGGGATTGTCTAAGCGTTTTCTTTTATTTACAAATTTTCTTTTTTATTGACAGTCCGTTTTCTAAAATGATTGGTGGTTATCCCGTACTATTATTTTAATCGACAGTGATGTTGAGAATGGACCATCTATGATTCCTGTAATTATTAGAGTATTGGGCTGGCCACCTATTATTTTAGTAGGCGGGTTGTCACATTATTTATTTTGAATGATCAATCAAACTAAAACTATGTTGGCCTCTTTTTGAAATTTTATTGCCTTTAATATTTTTTTATTGGGGTTTTGCCAATGGTGGCTTTCACGCAAAGGAGATTTGCTCCTTTCATAGCCCTTTCCCGCGCTCACTCATAATTTTTTCAATACTGAACAAAATTTCTCTCGGGCAACGATTCTTACATGCACAAATCCCCTATAGTCACAAAAACATGTAGATGAAAAAATTGACGGGATAACATCTCACAAAGCTCAAATCTACATGCGAGGTTAACTTAAAAAAACTCGTGTATGTGTGCGCGGACGTATATACAAACTCGAATCCATTAACCAAATATAGTTTGAAATAACTCCATGAAAATAGGGTTAAGAACAATCTAAGTATCTATAATCATAACCAAGTGTCCTAGCCTCATGTAAAGTACGAAGTGAATTGGATTCAAACACATCAATATGCCACACCAAATGTGTAAAACTAAGATACAGAAAATCAAAAATCTTTTTGAATTTTTTAGTATGACTCAATAAAAGAAAAATATAATAAAAAAGATACAAATGTCCTAATACTAGCAAATAAATTATCATGAAGCACAATTAGAGCATGGCAAACAAAATCAAGCAAGCAATCACCAATAAGATAACATGTGAAGCATCATGTGCAAGAATGTGAGAATCAACTAGTCTAACATCCAACCCCTACAAACTGGATTTCCTAACCTAAATATATGTATGATTAACGCGACGGGTTTTGGGAACCAAGGGAACACTTGATGTTAACTTTCTAGGACCTCTTCCGAGATCCTAACAAAAACATCTAAGGTGACCTTTCCTACCGCAATGCGAACATATGAAAACTCAAGGAATGCTACCTATGGGTTGACCTTTTCTAATATCCTTGGATGTGGTCAAACCTCTAAAATAAACAATGGTCTTGTCTATAAAACCCAAAGAATTAGAACCATGGGAGCCAGTACCATCACTATCAAAACTACTCAAATATTTTAAATCATCTTTTGTCTTCAAAACAAGTAAAGAATTAGAGTTTTCAAGTTTTAGGAACTCCTTCTTCATATATTCAATCATTCCTAAAAGGTTATCTCGGTCCCCCTTAATGCTAGAGAACTTATCCCTAAGAGTCTTCTCATACACCCTCAAATAGTTAATTAATTTATTAAGATCCTCATTGGCACGTAAACTCATCCTAGAAATTTTAGAGTATTCTAATTCTTTCTATGAAAACCAGACTCTATCATCACTCCCTTTTTTGTAGAATTAAAAATTTTAAAAATCACGGTCCATGTCTACAAGCTTTTAATAAATGAAATCTCTTTAAGTTTGAACAGTTTGCAAAAGTTCCAAAATAACTTTAAAACGAGAATTTTCTTTATCAAGAATTTTGAGTCTTTTAGCAAACTTCAAATTCAAATGAGACAAATTTTCAACATGGCTTTATATCAAGAGAAAAAAATCAAACCCAAGAGATATGGTTAAAAATCATCCTGAATAGCACTAAACTAGGATCTACATGATAACTTAGTGCACCCCTTTCTGATACCAATTTGAGAGAATTGGTATTAGTAAAAGCTATTTGAAAAATTAGGATCACATGATAGATTAGTGCAAACCGATATGATACCAATTTGAAAGTGTAAAAAAATAATGAATACTCTAATACCACGCTATGATTTTGGAATTAAACATGCTCGGCAAGGATGGTCACAAACAAAAATTCTATTTTTGTATATTTCAAATTAAAACCCAATTAAACCTTTCTTTTGGAAAATCGATTTACCAAATTTAATATTTTTATCCTAAATATGCATCTAGATAATAGACTAGATAAATAAAATATACAATCACACGAAAAATATGGAAAAATCCCTTTTTAGGGCAAAATCGATTTTCAGCACATTAGAGAGTTTTACAAGATTATCAACATACAGACTACTCGATATCACCCACAACTATAATGCGTAGTATCTTCTAAACTTCTAAAGAAATGCCTTAGTAGAGTGTTATCTATAGGTATTTGTCTACCATCGGTACCTACCGATTCAGTCTTCTTCTGTCGTGATCTCTCGGGTCACAAGGTTCAGTCATAGAGAATCCTCTCCAAAAGATGTATTCAAAGATAATAAACTTTCTTAGGTTTCAAAAAGATTCACAAAACTATTTGGGGATGTAAAGTGTTAATTAAAAGGCGTTTTTAGAGTCAAAACATGTATTTATAGACGCGACACAAATTTCCAGGTGGCTGCTCATTTGTACGAAAGTGAAACTCGTTAGAACAAAAACCTTGTCCGTTCGAACAAAACAACTATCCCATTAAAAAAAGCTTCTAATTAGCTTCAAAAGAATTCATACAGTACGTCCTCGTTGGATGTTCATTTGATGTAAAGATCAAACAACCTTTCTAATGAGAATGTAAAGTCATTCGAATGAGAAGCGAATCTCGTTTGAATGAGGTTAAATTTTTTTTTTTATTTTAAAAACATTAAAAATACCAGCTTCGTTTTTCAAAAAAGATAAAAATCCCAAATAACTTTATGAATAATTTCAAACTCCTAAAAGTCTGTATACTTTCTTGACATGTAGAGGAGTCTTGAACTTGGAGATGTTGCTGTTCGATATGACGAGTCAGTGCCAGTCGATTTGAAACGGAATAAACAAATATGCCAAAGTGTAATAAAATAAATAAAAGGCCTTGGCAAAAAAATTTGTGCTTACAAATTCCCCCCTTTGTCTATTCCGGTATAAAAACTAATCGAAACCCAAATTACAAAAATACCCCTCCACGACAAATATCCTAATACCCTTTCCAAGCCCTAGAAATTGACTGACATAAGAAAATATTGTCTTCAATCTCCTCTTGTTCTTCTCTTGGGAAAAGTTTTCGTCATGCTGTGTATGTTCATCCTTTAGATACCTACACATATAAAACAAAGAAAATACCCCGTGACGCATCGAGTTTGAAAAATAAAGTCAAAATGCACAAGGGATCTCCCCCATAAATCAAACTCATCATCAAAATCTTCCCAATAATTTGTTCTCCCCCTTTTTGTCCGAGATAAAGGAGTAGAAAATAAACATGAAGTATAAGGCATCACATAAAAGAATTACGATATCATCACATAGATATGTAAACAACGCACGCGTAATGATAATCTCAAAGGCAAACACAACCATCTATTTTTGAAAATTTTCAATTTATTTCAAAAGGGTGTAAATATTACAAATACAACACAACGACACAAGCACAAATAATCCAAAAGATATAGAATATAACAAAATATGGACTAAATGTAAACCGCAATGACTCAAAATATGATACCACATATAATATATGCATAATATACCAAAGAAAATTCGGCACCCATATATACAACCATAAAACTTGACACGAAATACATAAGCTTTACACACTAACATAGCATCGGTGCATCTAAACATGTGGGATGGAATGAATGGGCATGAACTAGAAGTAAATAAATTATAACCCAAATACTCAAATAAGTTAAAGAATCTCTAATTGACCGCAAAATTTTATCAAAGCTAAGCTTTAGCCTCAAGTGACAAAATAAAGTGAACTTCAAACAAAAAAAAAATAATGCACACAAGCCTAGAATAGTAATGATTTTACAAATCAGTAGCGTCATGACAAAATAAACATAACTAGGATTTATTGTGCAAACCCGTTGATCTTCAACTAAACTCCCTCAAAAGATAAATATATTTCATATTTTCTATTATTTTCTTTTCTTTTCTTTCCTTTTCTTTTGAAGTTATTTCTTTTGAATGATCAATTAAACTAAAATTATGGTGGCTTTCACTTAAGAGATTTGCTCCTTTTGCAGCCCTTTCTCGTGCTCACTCATAATTTTGTCAATACTAAAAAAAACACAGGAACGGTTCTTACATGCACAATTCCCCTATAGTTTAAAAAACATGTTGATGACAAAATTGATGGGAGAACATCTCACAAAGCTCAAATATACATGTGAAGTTAACGTTAAAAAAGCTCGTGCATGTGTGTGCGGAGGCATATATAGAGTCGAATCCATTAGGAAAATCTTGTTTGAAACTAATCCATGAAGACATGGTTAAGAAAAATCTAAGTATATATAATCATAACCAAATATCCTAGCCACATAAAAAGTATGAAGTGAATTGGATTCAAACGCACTAATATGCCACACCAAATATGTAAAATAAAAATACAAAAACTGAAAATATTTTTGAATTTTTCAGTATGACTCAATCAAAGAAAAATATAATAAAAAAGATACACATGTCATAATACTAGAAAATATATATCATGAAACACAACTAGAGTATGACAAAGAAAATTAAGAAAGCAATCACCCATAAGAAATAGCATGTGAAGCATCATGTGACAATCAATTACTCTAACACCTAGATCCTCCAAAACGAATTTCGTAACCCAAATAAATGTATACACAATGCGTCGGGTTTTAAAAACGAAGGGAGCACTAGACTTCAACTTTCTAAGACCTCTTTCAAGATCATAACAAGAACGCGTAAGGTGACATTTCCTACCACATTACGAACACGTGAAAACTTGAGGAATGTTACCAATGGATTGACCTTTTCTAACGTCCATAGATATAGTTGACCCTTTAAAACAAACAATGGTGTTGGCTTTAACACCCGAAGCATTAGAACCATGGGAACCAGTACAATCACTACCAAAACTACTTGAGTCTTTTATATCATCTTTTAACTTTAAAAATTTAGACTCAAGCAAATAATTAGACTCTTCAAGTTTTAGGGACTCATTCTTCATATATTCAATCATTATTAGAAGGGTATATCGCTTCCTATCATTACTAGTGAACTTATCCGTAAGTGTCTTCTCACATGCCCTCAAATCATTAAATAGTTTATCATTATACTCATTGGCATGTAAACTCACCCTAGAAATTTTAGAGTCTTCTAATTCTTTCTCTAAAAACCAAACTCTATTATCACTCTCTTTCTTGGACAATTATAAATTTTTAAAATCACGGTCCATGTCCACAAGGTTCTCATGAAAGATATCTCTTTGAGTTTGAACAGTTTACAAAAGTTCCAAAAGAATTTTAAAACGAGAATTTTCTTTTTCTAAAATTTTAATTCTTTTAGAAAACTTCAAATTCAAATGAGACAAATTTTCAGTATGGCATTCCATCGAGAGAAAAAAAATAAAACCCAAGAGAGAAGGATAAAACCACCGTAAATAATACTAAACTGGGATCTACACCAAAACTTAATGCATCCCTCTCCGATACCAATTTGAGAGAATTGGTATTAGTAAAAATACTTTGAAAATTCAGGATTACACGATAGATTAGTGCATACCACTTTGAAAGTGTAAAAAAATAATGAATGAACCAATACCACTTTGAGAGTGTAAAAATAAATGTACTCTGTAAGGATGGTCATAAATAAAAATTCTATTTTTGTATATTTCAATTTAAAATCCATTTAAACCTTTCTTGTGGAAAATCGATTTAACAATTTTTAAAAAAAAAATCCTAAACATGCATCTAGATGATAAAACAAATAAATAAAATAGGTAATGCATATAGATGATAAAATGGATAAATAAAATAGGCAATCACATGGAAAATAAGTAAAAATCCCTTTTTAGGGAAAAACCTATTTTTCAACACTTAAGAGAGGTTTACAAGACTATCGACTTACAGACTGCTTGATATCACTCACAAGTATATTTCTTAATGTCTTAAAAAATTATTAAGAAAATACCTCAGCCCAGAGTCTTCCACAGGTGGTGGTCCACCCTCATTATCCACCGATTCAGCCTTCTCCTGCTGTGATCTCTCGAGTCACAAGGTTCAGCCGTAGTAAATCCTCTCCACAAAAATTAATGCAAAGATACAAAACTTTCTAGGGTTTCAAAAAGATACACAAAATAATTTGGGGATATAAAGTGTGAATCAAGAGGTGTTTTGTAACACAAAATGGAAAATTTTTGCAACAGATATGCATAAAATATTTTGGCAAAAGTCTTTCAAAATTTGGAGTCGAAACAGGTATTTATAGATGCGGCACATATTTTGAGGCGGTGGCCTGTTCAAACGAAAGTGAAACTCGTTCGAACGAGAATAACAGGTTGTTAGAATGAAAACCAAGTTCGTTCGAATGAAACAACTATCTCGTTAGAACAAGCTCTTAACGAGCTTCAAAAGAATTCAAACAGTACGTCCTAGTTGGATGCTCATTCGATGTAAAGATCAAATGACCCTTTTAACGAGAATGTAAAATCGTTTGAACGAGCTTAATTTTTTTTTAATTTTAAAAACATTGAAAATACCAGCCTCGTCTTTAATAAAAATAAATATCCCAAATAACTTTTTGAATAATTTCAAACTCCTAAACGTCTTTATACTTTCTTAAAATGTAGAGGAGTCTTGAACTTGGAGATGTTGGTGTTTTATTCGACGAGTCAGTGCGAGTCAATTTGTAATGGGATACACCAAATATGCCGAATTGCAAATAAAACAAATAAAATTCCTAAGCTAAAATATTTGCGCTTACAAATCTCCCCATTTGGCTATCCCAGTACAAAAACTAATCGAAACCCAAATTACTAAAAACACCCCTCTATGACAAACATTCAAATACCATTTCCAAACCCTAAAATGGACTGTCATAAGAAAACATTGTCTTCAATCTCCACTTGTTCTTCTCTTGGGAAACTTTTTCTTCATGCGGTGTAATATGTTCGTCCTTTAGATACCTACACACATGAAACAAAGAAAATACCCCGTGATGTAT
Organism: Sambucus nigra; assembly: GCA_949130495.1. Lineage (NCBI taxonomy): Eukaryota > Viridiplantae > Streptophyta > Magnoliopsida > Dipsacales > Adoxaceae > Sambucus > Sambucus nigra. Next base: position 583,119,648 of record OX422217.1, read on the forward strand.
CGAGTTTGAAAAACAAAATAAAAACGCATAATGGATCTCCCCTATAAATCAAACGCATTATCAAAATCTCCCCAGTAATTTGTTTCTCCCCTTTTTGTCCGAAATAGACAAAGGAGTAGAAACTAAACATGAAGTATAAAGCATCAAATATAAGAAGTAAGATATCATTACATAGATATGTAAACAATTGTAATGATAATCTTAATGGAAAACACGACCAACTATATTTGAAAATTTTTAAATTTTTTCAAAAAGGTGTAAATATTACATATACAACACAACGATTTAAGCACAAACAATCCAAATGATCAAGCATATGACAAAATATGGTCTAAATGTAAGCCATAATGAGTTAAAACACGATACCATATATAATATATGCAAAATATACCAAAGAAAATCCGACACACATATATAGGTATAAACAATCACAAAACTTGAAACAAAACACATAAACTTTACACGCTAGCATAGTATTAATGTGTCTAAACATATGGAATTGAATGAATGGGAATGGACTAGATACAAATGAATTATGACCCAAACACTCAAATATGATCAAGGAGTTCTAATTGATCGCAAAACTTTATCCAAACTAACCTTTATCATCAAGTGACAAAATATAGGGAACTTCAACGAACAAACGAGCATAATGCACACAAGCCTCGAATATTGATGTTTCTACTAATCAATAGCATCATGACAAAATAAACATAACTAGGGTTCATCGTGAAAATCTGTTGATCTTCAACTAAACTCCCTCAAAAGATAAACATATATCAAATTTTCTATTCTTTCCTTTACTTTTCTTTTGAAGTTATTTCTTTTGAATGATTAACGAGAGTAAAACTATGTTGGGTCCCTTTTGGAATTTTTTCTATTTTTATTGGGCTATTGCCAATGGTGGCTTACACGCAAATGAGATTTGCTCCTTTCGTAGCCCTTTCCCGTGCCCACTCATAATTTTTTAAATACTAAAAAAATTTCTCACGGGCAACGATTCTTAGATGCACAAATCTCCCATAGTCATAAAAAATATGTAGATGAAAAAATTATTGGGAGAACATCTCACAAAGCTTAAATATACATGTGAAGTTACTGTTTAAAAAGCTCGTGCATGTGTGTGCAGAGGCATATACAAAGTCGATTCCATTAAGCAAATCAAGTTCCAAATAATTCCACGAAAATATGATTGGGAACAATCTAAGTATATATAGTTATAATAAAATGTCCTATCCATATTGAAAGTACAGAGCGAATTATATTCAAATACACCAATATGCCACACCAAATGTGTAAAACTAAAATACATAAAAATCGAAAATCTTTTTAAATTCTTCAATATGACTCCATAAAAGCAAAATATAATATAAAAGATACATGTCATAACATTAGAATACATATATAATGAAGCACAACTAGAGTATAACAAACAAAATCAAGCAAGCAATCACCCATAAGATATAACATGTGAAGCATCATGTGCAAGCATGTGAGAATCAACAAGTCTAATATCTAGATCATCCAAAATGAATTTTCTAACCCAAAGAGATGTATACTTAACGCGCCAAGTTTTAGGAACCAAGGGAACACTAGACTTCGACGTTTTAGTACCTTTTTCAAGATCATAACAAAAACGTCTAAGGTGACCTTTCCTACCACATTGCGAACATATAAAACTCGAGGAATGTTACCTATGAATTGAATTCTTCTAATGTCCTTGGATGTGGTTGACCCTCTAAAATAAACAACGGTCTTCGCTTTAATGCCCAAAGCATTAAAACTATGGGAGCCAGTACCATCTCTACCAAAACTACTCGAGTCTTTTAAATGATATTTTAACTTCAAAATTTTAGACTCAAGCAAAGAATTAGACTCTTCAAGTTTTAGGAACTCCTTCTTCATACAGTCATTCCTAAAAGGTTATCTCGCTCCCCCTAAAGGCTAGAGAAATTATCCCCAAGAGTCTTCTCACATGCCCTAAAATCATTAATCAATTTATCAATATCCTTATTGGCACGTAAACTCAACCTAAATTTTTTTGAGTTTTCTAATTATTTCTATAAAAATCGATCTCTATCATCACTCTCTTTATTGGATAATACTAAAATTTTAAAATCACGGTCTATGTCCACAACCTTCTCACGAAAGAAATCTCTTTGAGTTTGAACAGTTTGCAAAAGTTCCAAAATAACTTTAAAACGAGAATTTTATTTTTCAAGATTTTTTATTCTTTTAGAAAACTTCAAATTTAGCCGAGACAAATTTATAGTATGGCTTTCCATCGAGAGAAAAAAAAATCAAACCCAAGAGAGAATGATAAAAACCACCCTAAACAACACTAAACTAGGATTTACACAATAACTTAGTGCAACCCGATCTGATACCATTTTGAGAGAATTAGTATTAGCAAAAATTCTTTGAAAAATCAGGATCATACGATAGATTAGTGCAACACACTCTGATACTAATTAGAAAGTGTAAAAAAATAATAAATGCTCTAATAACACTTTGAGAGTGTGTAAATAAACATGCTTGACAAGGATGGTCGCAAAAATAAATTCTATTTTTGTATATTTCAATTTAAATCCCAATTAGACCTTTCTATAGAAAATTAATTTACCAATTTTTTTTAATCCTAAGCATGCATCTAGATGATAAAACAGATAATTAAAATGGGTGATCACACGACAAATAAGGAAAAATCCCTTTTCAGGGCAAAATCTATTTTTAGCACTTTAAAGAGTTTTACAAGACAATCGCCTTAAAGACTACTTGATATCACCCACAAGTATAATGCATAGTGCCGTCAAAACTTCTAAAGAAGACGGTCCAGTCCAGAGTCGTCCATAGGTAGCGGTCCACCCTTGGTATCCACCGATTTAGCCTTCAGCCTCTTCAGTCTTCTTCTGTCGCGATCTCTCAAGTCACAAGGTTAAGCAATAGAGAATCCACTCCAAAACATGTATGCAAAGATACAAAACTTTCTAAGGTTTAAAAAAGATTCACAAAACTATTTGGGGATATAAAGTGTTAATCAAAAGGTGTTTTTATAGAAAAAACTTGAATTTTTTTTCAAAGTATATGCAAAAAACGTTTTGGCAAAAGTCTTATGAAATTTGGAGTCAAAATAGGTATTTATAGACGTGGAATTTTTTTTGAAGCGATGGCTCGTTCGAACGAAAGTGAAACTCGTTCGAATGAGAATAACAGTTCGTTAGAACAAAAATCAAGTTCGTTCGAATGAAACAACTATCTTGTTTGAACAGGCTTCTAATGACCTTCAAATGAATTCAAACAACATGTCCTAATTCACTGTTCGTTCTATGTAAAGATCAAACGACCCTTTTAACGAGAGTATAAAGTCGTTCGAACAAGAAGCAAATCTTGTTTGAACGAGGTGAATTTTTTTTTTATTTTAAAAACTTTATAAATACTAGTTTCTTTTTTCAATAAATAATCTCAAATAAATTTATGAATAATTTCAAACTCCTAAAAGTCTTTGTACCTTCTTGATATGTAGAAGAGTCTTGAACCTGGAGATGTTGGTGTTCGGTTCGACGAGTCAGTGAGAGTCGATTGTTATCGGGATATGCCGAATATGCCAAAGTGCAAATAAAAATAATAAAAAGCCTAAAATAAAATATTTACGCTTACAAATATCCCTCTTTGGCTTTTCCAATCCAAAAACTAATCGAAACCCAAATTACAAAAAATATCCGTTTATGACAAATATCCTAATACCCTTACTAAACCCTTGAAATGGGATGTCATAAGGAAATATTGTCGTCAATCTCCACTTATTCTTTTCTTGGGCAAATTTTTCTTCATGCGGTGTAATATGTTCATCCTTTTAGATACCTGAACACACAAAACAAAGAACATACCTCGTGATGCATTGATTTTGAAAACAAAAATCAAAACGCATAATGAATCTTCCCCATAAATCAAACTCATCATCAAAATCTCTCTAGTAATTTGTTCTCCCCCTTTTTGTTCGAAATAGACAAAGGACTAGAAACTAAACATCAAGTATAAATCATCACAAAAAAGAAGTAACATATCATCACATAGATATGTAAATAATGCATGTGTAATGATAATCTCAAGGGCAAACACATCTAACTATTTTAGAAAATTTTCAAATCTTTCCAAAAAGGTGTAAATATTACAAATACAACACAACGACTCAAGCACAAATAATTGAAACGATCAAGCATATGAAAAATATGGACTAAATGTAAATCATAATGGGTCAAAACACGATACCATATATAATATATGCAAAATATACTAAAGAAAATTCGGCACCCATATATAGGTATAAACAACCAAAAAACTTGACACAAAACACATAAGCTTTACACACTAACATAGTTTCGATGTGTCTAAACATATGGAATGTAATGAATGGGATTAAAGTAGATACAAATAAACTAGGACCCAAACACTCAAATATGTTCCAGAAGTTCATATTGAATACAAAACATTATCAAAACTAAGCTTTAGTCTCAAGTGACAAAATAAGGTGAACTTTAATGATCAAACAAGCACAATGCACACAAGCCTATAATATTGACAATTCTACAAATCAATAGTGTCATGAAAAAATAAACATGACAAGGATTCATTGTGCAAATCCGTTCATCTTCAACTAAACTCCCTCAAAAGAAAAACACATATCATATTTTCTATTCTATTCTTTTCTTTTCTTTTTGAAGTTATTTCTTTTGAATGATCAATCAAACTAAAACTATGTTGGCCTCTTTTTGTTTTTTTTTTGTTTTTATTTCCTTTAATCTTTTTATTGGGCTCTTGCCAAGGGTGGCATTCACGCAAAGGAGATTTTCTCCTTTCATAGCTCTTTCTCGTGCTCACTCATAATTTTTCAATACTAAACAAAATTTCTCATGGGCAATGATTCTTATATGCAAAAATCCCCCAAAGTAACAAAAATATGCAGATGGAAAAATTGACGGGAAAACCTCTCACAAAGCTCAAATATAAATGTGAAGGTAACTTTAAAAAGCTCCTGCATGTGTGTGCGGAGGCATATACAAACTCAAATCCATTACACAAATCTAGTTTGAAATAACTGCATAAAAACATGGTTAAGAACAATCAAAGTATTTATAATCATAACCAAATGTCCTAGCTACATGGAAAGTACGGAATAAATTGGATTCAAACACGTCAATATGCCACACCAAATGTGTTAAACTAAAATACACAAAAATAAAAAATCTTTTTGAATTTTTCAATATTCCTCAATAAAAGAAAAATGTAATACAAAAGATACACATGTCATAACACTGACAAATATATATCATGAAGCATAACTAGTGTATGATAAACAAAATCAAGCAAGAAATCACCCATAAGATATATCATGTGAATAATCATGTGCAAGCATGTGAAAATCAACTAGTATAACTTCTAGCTCCTCCAAAATGGATTTCCTAACCCCAATTGATGTATACTTAATGCGCCGGGTCTTGGGAACCAAGGGAACACTAGACTTCAACTTTCTAGGACCTATTTTAAGATCATAACAAAAATGACTATGGTGAACTTTCCTACCACAATGCGAACATGTGAAAACTCGAGAACTGTTACTTATGGGTTGAGATTTTTTAACGTCCTTGGATGTGGTTGACCCTGTAAAACAAACAATGGACTTGGCTTTAACAATCGAAGAATTAGAACCATGGGAGCCAGTACCATCACTACCAAAATTACTCCAATATTTTAAATCATATTTTAACTTTAAAATTTTAGACTCAAGCAAAGAATTATACTCTACAAGTTTTACAGACTCCTTTTTCATATATTCAATCATTCCTAGAAGGTTTTCTCGCTTCCCCCTCAATGCTAGCGAACTTATCCCTAAGTGTCTTCTCACATGCCCTCAAATCATTAATCAATTTATCATTATCCTCATTGGTAAGTAAAATCACCCTAGAAATTTTAGAGTCTTCTAATTCTTTCTCTAAAAATTGGACTCTATGATCACTCTCTTTGTTGGACAATTCTAAAATTTTAAAATCACAGTCCGTGTCCATAAGCTTCTCACAAAAGAAATCTCTTTATGTTTGAATAGTTTGCAAAAGTTCTAAAACAACTTTAAACCAGATTTTTTTCCCCAAGAGTTTTAGTTCTTTTTGAAAACTTCAAATTCAAATGTGACAAATTTTCAGTATGGCTTTCGATCGAGAGAAAAAATGAAACCCAAGAGAGAAGGATAAAAACCACCATGAACAACACTAAACTAAGATCTACACGATAACTTTGTGCAACCCTCTCTTATACCAATTTGAGAGAATAGGTATAAGTAAAAACTCTATGAAAAATCAGGATCACACGATAGATTAGTGCAACCCGCTCTGATACCAATTTGAAAGTGTAAAAAAATAATGAATGCTCTAATACCACTTTAAGAGTGTGGAAATAAACTTGCCCGAGAAGGATGGTCATAAATACAAATCTAATTAGACCTTTCTTGTGGAAAAAGGATTTACCAAATTTTTTCTTTCTATCCTAAACATGCATCTAGATGATAAAACGGATAAATAAAATAGGCGATCACACGACAAATACAGAATAATCCCTTTTCAGGGCAAAACCTATTTTTATTACTTTAAAGAGTTTTACAAGACTATCGACTTACAGACTACTTGATATCATTCACAAGTACGATGCACAATGTCTTAAAAACTTCTAAAGAAAACGCCTCAGTCCAGATTCGTCCATAGGTGGCGGTCCACCCTCGGTATCCTCCGATTTAGCCTTTAGCCTTCTTCAGTCTTCTCCTGCGGTGATTTCTCGAGTCACAAGGTTCAGCCGTAGAGAATCCTCTCCACAAAGATGTATGCAAAGATACAAAACTTTCCAGGGTTAAAAAAAGATTGAAAAATTATTTGTGGATGTAAAGTGTGAATCAAAAGGTGTTTTTATAACACAAAACTTGAAAACTTTTGCAATAGATATGCCAAAAATGTTTTGGCAAAAGTCTTATGAAATTTGGAGTCAAAACGGACATTTATAGACACGACATAAATTTTGAGGCGACGGCCCATATGAACGAAAGTGAAACTCATTTGAACGAGAATAATAACTCGTTAAAAGGAAAACCAAGTTAGTTCGAATGAAATAACTATCTTGTTAGAACAAGCTTCTAACGATCTTCAAATGAATTCAAATACTACGTCCTCGTTGGATGTTCATTTGATGTAAAGATCAAACGACCCATCTAAGGATAATGTAAAGTTGTTCGAACGAGAAATGAATCTCGTTTGAACGAGGTTAAAAAAAATATTTTAAAAACTTTAAAAATACTAACCTTGTTTTTCATTAAAAAATAAACATCCTAAATAACTTTTTGAATAATTTCAAAATCCTAAAAGTCTTTATACCTTCTTGGGATATAGAGTAGTCTTGAACATGGAGATGTTGGGGTTCGGTTCGACGAGTTAGTGCGAGTCAGTTTGTAACAGGATATGCCAAATATGCCAAAGTGTAGATAAAATAAATAAAAATCCTAAGCTAAAATATTTGTGCTTATAATGGGAGCCATTTTCCCATAGATCGAGGTCAGTTTTGGGCACAAACTTGGTAGAACCTTGGTTTTGAATTCCCTGAACTGATTTGAAGAGGTTTGTTAGAACTACCGACCTTTTTAGGATATAAGAGATCCGATCAAGGTATGCTACTGTACCAAGTCATATATTTGGTAAATACAGAGGTCTTTAAAACTAATTATCTCTTTGTTTGAGGTTTGAGATCAGCTGAGGAGTATATTTTCTTTCTTGAGGATGCTTGAAGGGGTTTAAGATCCTTTGGAAGGTAATGGGTTTAATAGGGAATCAACAATATCCTTTTTTTTGCTCTCTATAAGATTTATAAGGGAAAACGCTTATTGCTTTCACTTAGCTAGGGTTAATGCCATAATTTATCGCTGAAATACGCATTATGGGGAGATTGCATCGTGAAAGAGAATTTATGTGGCTGAGAACATTAATAGGACATTATTTTGGGGACTGAACAGACTGAAATGTTAGGTTTTGAAGGTTATAAAGAAGCCTCTTGTGAGAGCCTGGGCTTTTTATTATTTACACAACCTTTCCTTTTTCTTCTAAATTAAAAGTTATTGCCTTTATTTTTCTCCTGCTAAATATATCTTTTATCAATGTTTCACCTTCCAAAATTTCTTACGAAAGCCTCTTTTAGCCACGGGCTCTCGCGTTTCCATTCCTTTGATCAAAGAGGAGGGTGCTAGGACCCTTAAGGATGTGTATTAGGGGGTGAATGACCTCAATATCTAATTCGCCTCTCAAATTACTGACCATGACATGGTGTTCATCAAGAAGATCTAATAAATACCTAACTCCATGATCTTGACGGCCTTCAAGCTTGACGATAGGGCATGCTCTTTGGTTCAGGATCATGTTTATTTTAATGATTACTTCTTGTAATATATGTCTAAATTCCCTTACCCCTGCCGGTGATAAAGATTCTGAGAGCCATTAGTATTTATCCTTCCCAAGTAGTGGCTAACTCTTGGACATTATTGGTTGCCATAATTTTGGCTTTTAGGGAGGCCAACAGCTGCCAGCGAGAAGGGACATTGGCCCAATTCTTCAGGATATATCAAGTTCAAGAATATATGAAGCCCAAAGACAAAGGGGTTGAAGTATCTTTCCCTGAAAGATGTTGTGGTCTTAGCAAGGGACGGGTATATTTCTCCTCAGAACTGGAGAGATAATTTGTTCTTTCTGACTAGTGCATGGGCCACCATTAACCTTGGATATCCATTGGGTTGCCTCACATTTAGGTATACCCAATCGAATTTAGGCAAGACTTTATTCTCCTTTATGATTTGGATTTGATCTTGGGGTTTGACCTCTACTTCAGATTTACTAGTGCTCTTGATTCATTTACAGTGGTTGTTGAGTCTTCTGAGCAAGAGAAGGAGCAAACAAGGAAGGCCTTAAAGTTGGATTTTACCCCCCTTTGATAAGCCTTTTTGATAGTGGGTTGGGGCACTAGCCCAAGCTTGTGATTTCAGGGGGATACCTTTTGCCCCTAGCTCATTATTGGGGTTTGAGCCCTTATCTATGGTTTTTACTAAGAGGAAAACTATTATAATGGTGGTTTCTGAGGTCCCCGAGACTTCTAACAAGTAAGAAGGACAATCTCAGGGCAAAGAAAATCCTCCTTTAGTGGTTGAGGTTAAAGATCGTATGTGAGTTTAGACCCATTGGTGCTCCCCTCTAGACCTTAGATGAGTAAAAGGAAAGATGTGTCAAAGTAAAAACTAATGTTTTAAGCGTTTCAGACCTTAGATGAGGGTCCTATTCCACTATAAAATGTGTTCCACTAGTTTATTAAATTATAAATGAAGTATTACAGTCTAGGAGACCTCTTGTGCTTTGGTTAAGAGAGTCTGAGGTCTTACGAATTTCGTCAATAGCACACTGGACATTAGGAAGTAACTGAATGACTTTCATAAGGGTTCCAAGATACTGGTTTATGGATATACAAGATGTACACAGTGTTTAAGTAACAGAGTTAGTCCACGTTATAAGGATAAGCTCATGCCAATGGGTTTTGCATGTGGAATGAAGTGTAAACACTTGTGCAATGTTATAACTCTTATAGGTCTGGTTGTTTGAAAGCCTTAATCTCTTTGAATGATTGAGATCGGTCTCCATTTACCTTTTACCAGCCTTTTATTTATAGGAGAACTCTTAGAGAGAGTACTAGTAAACTGCCACATCATGGCTCTTACAGTTCCGCGGTCTAACGATTCTAAGATGAAGATGGAGCATTGGACAAAGTATTTATAGGATATCTAAGATGGTTGTTGAGTGTATTAAATACTGATGGGAACGTTCAATGCAAGTCGAGTTGGGTAGTGGCAGTAGGTGGAATTATTTTCTACTTTCTACCTTCTTTACTAGATTGGCTGAGGAGGCTCTACCAAGGTCTTCTGAGCTTAGGGCCTACCATAGGTTGGTTTTAAGATGTTTTGGGGGTGATATACCTTGTCTATGAGGACTAAGTAGCCGGGGATGCCATTTTCCCTTAGCCCGAGGTCTGTTATTAACATCAAACATGATAAAACGTTGATTCAAAGGTCTTTGAGACCACTTGAGGAGGTATGCTGGAACAACTTACCTTTTTAGGAGACAGGAGGCATGATTGAGGTCTGCTGTAGAACTGAATCCTATCTTCGAGAGCGATATAGGTCTTTGGAAATAATTATTCCTTTGTCTTAGGTCTGGGATCAACTAAGGAGTCTCTTTTCTTTCCCGAGTATGCTTTAATGGGTTTAAGAGCCTTTGGAAGGTAGAGGGTTTAATAGGATATCATTAGTAGTCCCTTATTTTTCTTTGCAAGATTTGAAAGGGGCAACACTTATTCCTTTCACTTAGGTTAGGGTTATTACCGTAACTTGGCATTAAAATACCCGTTATGGAAAGATTGCATCAGGAAGGAGGATTTAAGTGGTTGAGAACATTGATGGGACATTCTTTTAGGGACTGAATAGGATCACGCATCAGGCTGCAAAGAATCTCGTTGTGAAATCCCACGCTATTCATTATTCACACGACCTTTCTTTTGTCTTCTGAATAAAAAGTTATTTCCTTTCTTCTTCTCCTGCCAAAGATGTCTGTGATTAGGCATAAGTCCGTGACCCACACCACGATGCAAAAAAATGGAAAAAAATGGTCGTGGCTAAAGTCCGTGACCCATATCGCGATCATTTTTCGTCAAGATTGGGGGTCATAGACTTTAGCCGCGACCATTTTTAAGCGTGACGAAAAAAATTAAAATTGTCATGGACAAAGTCCATGACCATATTTGACTATAATAATAAAACTTATATTTTTTAGTTCGAATCTTGAAATTGGAGGTCCCGTGACTGTGCGATCGGTTGCTACGTGTAACTTTGAACGTGCACGAGGTGATACAAATATTTAATATTGGCAAAACAATAAAAAAAATCATAAATTTCTAATCGGGAATGTTGTTAATAAACTAATATACATACAAACTTAAAAATATTATAAATCTTAATAATTCACCGACTAAAAAAATAATTGGGCAGAGTTTTTCCTATTTTCTGGACATTCCAAAACCTGTAAATATAAAACCTGCTTATTATAATGCCCGCACAGCCATAAAATTTAACAATCAAACTATAAAAGCCCCCATGGCCATAAAACTAAACAATAAAACTATAAAAGCCCACGGCCGTAAAACATAAAAAATATAATTCTGAATGTCAAAAACATTAAATAAACAATCTTCATGTTGTAAACCATTGCCTTCTTCATGTGTTCCACATGCAAAAAAGCAAACGATACAATGTTATCCTGCAAAAAATTGGATACAAAAAAAAAATATCTGTAACCAAGTAGTTTTAAAAAAATTGTATTCAAGCAGAAAAATTACACATACGAGTTATAATTATCAACATCTCAGTTCCTACGAGTTACTTTTATCCCGTGCGAGGTGTCGGTGCCACTCACTGGGCTGTTTCGGGATTTCCCCCTCTAGCACCATATTTTTAAGCCTAAGTTTAGACATTTTTAAATTATCATTGTATTCTCAAACTGCGAGTCCGGTGACCCCGCGGTCAGTTCTTACGAGTTACATTGGTCCCGTGCGAGGTGTCGGCACCTCTCACGGGGCCGTTCGTGGGCTATTTCGGGTTTTCGCCCTCTAATGCCATGTTGTGAAGCCTAAGTCATGATATTTTCAAATTATCCTCGTATACTCAAATCGGGAGTCCCTTGATTGCACGGTCAGTTCCTACGAGTTACATTGGTCCCGTGCGATGTGTTGGTGCCTCTTTTGGGGCCATTTGAGGATGTTTTGAGTTTTCGTCGTCTAACGCCATGTTTTTAATCCTAAGTCCTGATATATTTAAATTATACTTGTATTCTCAAATCGGGAGTCCCGCGATCGCACGGTCAGTTCCTATGAGTTACATTGGTCCCGTGCGAGGTGTTAGTGCCTCTCATGAGGCCATTCGGTTTTCGCCCTCTAACGTCATGTTTTTAAGCCTAAGTCCTGATATTTTTAAATTATCATCGTATTCTCAAATCGAGAGTTTTGTGATCACATGATCAGTTCCTATAAGTTATATTGGTCCCGTGCGAGGTGTCGATTCCCTTTACGGGGCCGTTTGGGGTTGTTTATGGGTTTCCCCCACTGGCTACATGATTTTAAGCCAAAGTCTAGATGATTTCAAATTATTATCGTATTCTTAAATCGGGAGTCCAGTGAGCACGCAGTCAGTTCCTATGACTTACATTGGTCCTGTGCGAGGTGTTGGTGCCTCTTATATGGCTGTTCGGGGGCTATTTCGGGTTTTCGCCGTCCAACGTCATGTTTTTAAGCCTAAGTCTTGATATATTTAAATTATCCTCATATTCTCATACCGCGAGTCTTGTGATCGCACGATCAGTTTTTATGAGTTACATTGGTCCTATGCGAGGTGTTGGTGCCTATCACGGGGCCATTTGGGGGATGTTTTAAGTTTTCGTCCTCTAACGCCATGTTTTTAAGCCTAAGTTCTGATATATGCAAATTATCCTCGTATTCTAAAATTGGGAGTCCCGTGATTACGCACTCCCTTCCTACGAGTTACATTGGTCCTGCGCGAGGTGTTGGTGCCTCTCATGGGGCCGTTCGGGGTTATTTCGGGTTCTCGCCCTCTAACGTCATATTTATAAGCCTTTGTCCTAATATTTTCAAATTATCCTTGTATTCTTGAATCGGGAGTCCCATGATTGTGCGACCAGCTCCTACGAGTTACATTGGTCCTGTGCGAGGTGTTAGTGCCTCCCACGGGGCCGTTCGGGGGCTTCTTCGGGTTTTCACCCTCTATCGCCATATTTTTAAGCTTAAGTCCTGATATTTTCAAATTATCCTCTTATTCTCAAACTAGGAGTCCCGTTATCGCACGGTCAGTTCCTATGAGTTATATTAGTCCCGTGCAAGGTGTTGGTGCCTTTCACGAGGCTGTTTGGGGGTTATTTTTCGCCCTTTAACGCCATATTTTTAAGCCTAAGTCTTGATATATGCAAATTATCCTCATATTCTCAAACTGGGAGTCCCGTGATCACGCAGTCTGTTCATATGAGTTACATTGGTCCTATGCGAGATGTCGGTGCCTCTCACGGGGCCATTCGAGGGCTCTTTCGAGTTTTTTCTCTCTAACGCCATGTTTTTAAGCCTAAGTCCTAATATTTTCAAATTATCATCATATTCTTAAACATGGAGTTTCGTGATCATGCGATTAGTTCCTATGAGTTACACTGATCCCGTGTGAGGTGTCGGTGTCTTTCATGAAATCGTTTGGGTGCTGTTTCTGATTTCCGCCCTCTAACGCCACATTTTTAAGCCTAAGTCCTCATATTTTCAAATTATCCTCGTATACTCAAACCACTAGTCCCATGATCACGCAGTTAGTTCCTACGAGTTACAATGGTCCCGTGCATGGTGTTGGTGTCTCTCACGAGACCTTTTGAGGGATATTTCAAGTTTTCATCCTCTAACGCCATATTTTTAAGCCTAAGTCCTAATATTTTCAAATTATTCTCATATTATAAAATAGGTTGTCCCGTGATGGCACGGTCAGTTCCTACGAGTTAAATTAGTCCCGTGCGAGGTATTGGTGCCTTTCATGTGTCCTCTTGGGGTCTGTTTTGGTTTTTCGCCATCTAATGCCATATTTTTAAGCCTAACTCCTAATATATTAGAATTATCCTCATATTCTCAAACTTTCAGTCCTGTGAGTGCACGATTTGTTCCTACGAGCCACATTGGTCCTGTGCGATGTGCTGGTGCCTCTCACGGGGCCATTCGGGTGTTGTTTTGAGTTTTCACCCTCTAACGCTATGTTTTTAAGTCTAAGTACTGATATTTTCAAATTATCATCGTATTCTCAAATCGAGAGTTTCGTGATCACGCGGTCAGTTCGTATGAGTTTCATTGGTGCCGTGCGAGGTACCGGTGCCCCTTACAGGGCCGTTCAGGGGTTGTTTATGGGTTTCCCCCTCTAGCGCCATGTTTTTAAGCTAAAGTCCTGATATATGCAAAGTATCCTCATATTCTCAAATCGGGTGTACTATGATCAAGCGATTTGTTCGTACGAGTTACATTGGTCCTGTGCGAGGTGTTGGTGCCTCCCACGGGACCGTTCGACTGCTGTTTCGAGTTTTCTCCCTCTAATGCCATGTTTTTAAGCCTAATTATCGATATATGCAAATTGCCCTCATATTCTCAAATTGGGAGTCCCGCGATCGTGCGGTCTATTTGTACGAGTTATATTGGTCCCGTGCGAGGAGTTGGTGCCTCTCACGGGGACGTTCGGGTGCTGTTTCGGTTTTTTGCCCTCTAACGCCATGTTTTTAAGCCTAAGTCCTAATCTTTTCAAATTATCATCGTCTTCTTAGATAGGGATTCCCATAATAATGCAATCAGTTCATACGAGTTACATTGATCTCGTGCGAGGTGTTAGTGCCTCAAACGGGATCGTTTGGGGGCTGTTTTGGGTTTTTTCCCTCTAACGCCTTGTTTTTTTAGCCTAAGTTTAGACATTTTTAAATTATCATCGTATTCTCAAATCGAGAGTCCCGTTATCACATGGTCAATTCCTACGAGTTACATTGGTCCCGTATGAGGTGTCGGTGCCTCTTTCAGGGCCATTCGGGGGCTGTTTCGGGTTTTCACCCTCTAACGCCATGTTTTTACGCCGAATTCTATATATTTTTAAATTATCATCGTATTCTTAAACAAGGAGTCCTGTTATCATGCAGTCAGTTCCTATGAGTTACACTTATCTCGTGCGAGGTATTGGTGCCTCTGATGGGACCGTTCGGGGGTTGTCTCAAGTTTTCGCCCTCTAACGTCATGTTTTTAAGCCTAAGTCTTGATATTTTCAAATTATCCTAGTATTCTCAAATCGGGAGTTTCGTGATTGCACGGTCAGTTCTTACGAGTTACATTGGTCCTGTTCGAGGTGTCGGTGCCTCACATGGGGCCGTTCGAGGGCTGTTTCAGGTTTTCGCCCTCGAACGCCATGTTTTTAAACCTACGTCCTAAAAACCTGGAATTGTTATTTTCACTGGAAGTATATTTAAATTTTTCTTTCTAAGTGTACCAATTTGTTGTTTCTGCTGATTTGTATGTTAGATTTGGTGCTTAAACAGTCAATAAAAGATTCTTGGGAGCCTCAAACAACTCACATCCTTCTTTTTAAATTTTTCTATGATCAAACTGATCAAGGTATAACTTAGTTCCTCTTGATCAAACTGATCAAGGTATATATATCTTCTATATATAGTAACTGATATATGGCGATATATAGCTGCTATATAGCTGTTGCAGCCGATGTTGATTTTGTTTTGTGTGGATTTTTTATTTTCACAAAATCTAAGAGACTTCAAAGTTACAAAAAAGATGAAAATTTACGCAATTTGATATAAATTACGAGTATATTATTATCAAACCGGGAGTCTAGTGATCATGCGGTCAATTCCTACGAGTTACATTGGTCCCGTGCAAGGTGTCGGTGCGGGGCCGTTTGGGGACTGTTTCGGGGTGTCGTCCTCTAACGCCGTATTTTTAAGCCTAAGTTTAGATATTTTCAAATTATTGTCGTATTCTCAAACCGATAGTTCGGTGACCATGCGATCAGTTCCTACAAGTTACATTTGTCCCGTGCGATGTGTCGGTGCCTCTTACGAGGCCGTTTGCGGGATGTTTTGGGGTTTCCCCCTCTAGCGCTATGTTTTTAAGCTTAAGTCCAGGCATTTTCAAATTATCGTCATATTCTCAAATCGGGAGTCCGATGACCACGCACTCAGTTCCTACAAGTTACATTTATCCCATGCGAGGTATTGGTGCTTCTTACGGGGCCGTTTAGGGGCTGTTTCGGGGTGTCGCCCTTTAACGCCGTGTTTTTAAGCCTAAGTCTAGATATTTTCAAATTATCATCGTATTTTCAAATCGGGAGTCTGGTGACCATGCGGTCGGTTCTTATGAGTTACATTGATCCCGTGCGAGGTGTCGGTGCCTTTCACGGGGCCATTTGGGGGCTGTTTCGGGGTGTCGCCCTCTAACGTCGTGTTTTTAAGCTTAAGTCTAGATATTTTCAAATTATCATCTTATTCTCAAACCGTGAGTTCGGTGACCACACGGTCAGTTCCTATGAGTTACATTTGTCCTGTGAGACGTGTTGGTGCCTCTCACGGGGCCATTTGCGGGATGTTTTGGGGTTCCCCCCTCTAGCGCCATGTTTTTAAGCCTAAGTCCAGAAATTTTAAAGTTATCATCGTATTCTCAAATTGAGATTCCAATGACCACACGATCAGTTCCTACGAGTTACATTTGTCCCGTGAGAGGTGTTAGTGCCTCTCACGGGGTCATTTGGGGGCTTTTTTTGGGTGTCGCCCTCTAACACCGTGTTTTTTAGCCTAAGTCAAGATATTTTCAAATTATCACTGTATATTCTCAAATTGTGAGTCCGATGACCACGCAATCGGTTCCTACGAGTTACATTGGTCCCGTGCGAGGTGTTAGTGCCTCTCACGGGGCCGTTTAGGGGATATTTCGGGTTTCTCCCCTCTAACGCCATGTTTTTAAGCTTAAGTCACATTTTCAAGTTATCATCGTATTCTTAAATTGGGAGTCTAAAATATTTTCGACATATTATCCAACAATCAAACCAATAATTATCCGTACTCCTTCTAATTATCCCATACTCCTTCTAACATACTATCCAACAACTATTCAACAACAAGCCAACAACCAATAATTATCCAACAGCCAAACAAAACAAAACCAATAATTATCCCGTACTCCTTCTATCATCTAAAAGATTTAATAGGTAATGCATATCAATTAGATAACTACTTCAATTAAAGTAAAGAGTAACTGGTGTGTAAATAAGAACTGGTATGTAATGAAGAACTGATGTCCAATTGGTTAGATCTGCAATACATAATTAATGTGTTATGAAGAACGGGTACGTAAAATTAAAGAAAGTACCTCACAAAACCACTGAAGAATTAGATCTGATGCCTATAATATGTCACAGATATACATATGTCGCAGATTTATTCCCCCATTTTAACACCGCAATTCGAACGAACATGAGCAACCTACTTCCTATAATACGTAAAGAAAAGTACACAAAGACAAGCGAGAACAAAAATGTATAATATCAACCTGGTGCCTATAATATCAATGAAGTTGTGATTATTTTAGTCCATTTTAAGGCTTTAAAATACATATCCAAACAAGTTGATCACAACAAACTCAAACTAAAATAGAACTGTATGAAATCAACAGAATTATGGCATACATGTCAAGTTAAAATATGAAGGAACGGAATCAAGTTGCATTTGTTCCATGTCAAGTTGTAGCCTCCTAATATCTTGACGTAAACGTAAAAAAATGCACATTAATCGCAAGATATATGATATAATTTTTCATAGGTAAATTAAGAACATACCCAACAAATTTAATAATATGTACACTTATTAACACTATCGTAACAAATTTACTAACATTTGCAGAAACACCTACAAATAAGATTGAAAATTATATAACTACTTTAGTTAAGGGGCTTGCCCCAATGGTTACCACCAACCGTTGCTTTGCAAGAGGTTGGGGGGTTCAAGTCTCACCCCCTCCCCCTCCCCCTCCCCAAGACTTGAACCTTAAAAAAAAAAAGGTACATGGTAGGATACAAATAAGATTGATAAGGATAAACATTCGTAAAAGTAACTAAACATTCATACCTCAAAGTAAAGTGTTAATACAATGCCAATATCATAATAGGATACAAATAAGATTGACAAGGATAAAATAATATTTTGATACTTAATCTTCCTCTAAATCTACTAAAAGATCCCTCAAATTAGGCTTGTCATCAAGAGCTGACCGGAACTCTTTTGAAGCCTTTAATACGTCTACTTGAGTAGTCATACCCTTTGGTTCAAGCACAACAATAGACCAATTGCCATCATTTATACACTTCGAGTAGAATACCTTCTTTACGTTCTGAAAGGCACAAATAAAAGGCTCTTCGACCATGCGATCTTCACTAGTCAACTTTGATAAATCTACCATAATAAGTTTGCAGTCAGGATCAACTTTACAAGCATTCATTGTATCCTCCACCTTTACCCGATCACAATAGAATATGATTTCTGTGAAATCTAAGCATTCAAGTTCTAGGATTTGTTGGATTATCTCATAATAAGTTAACAATGCATTCTTTGGATTTTTATCACTTTTGCTAGCGATACAGATGGTCAAGGCAGAAATTGATATTCCACAGTTTTGCGTCAAAAGATTTTCCTCATATGGATATAAAATGAAATCAAAACCATTAGTGTGGAATTTCTTAAACTCTTTCGCACGAAAACTAGGACCTTTTGCTAGGCTTGTAAGTCTGGAAGAGCATCACCTCTTTTTAGAAGCTGCAGTTATTAATGAATTCATATTAGGGCATGTTTTTACTACACAAGAATAAATAACCGCACACATAGGATGTGAAAATTACCTCTTTGACACCCATGCCCTACAATCAGTTGTTATTCAATTTCTCCTTTGATTTTAGGCAATTTCGTTCTCGTACTTCCTACCAGTAAATTATAGAGTTTAGATCATAAAATATAAAAATATATGTAATCAAAGAAGAAGAATTCGGTAAATACTCACTATTTCCAGTCTTTGACTTCACCTTGCAATTCTAAGACATAACGAGCTACATGCTCATATTGTAGATTTTATGAGTTTCACCTCTTTAAAGTTCCCAAATAAAAATTTATCCTCAAACTCGTCAGGTTCCTCTATAACTCGTTCTCCACAAGGATTGAACCTCCTCACCTCTTGTTCTGGCATATGTTCCCTAGCGTATAGCGATGATTCCACCGTTACGTATTCTTTAGCAATTGACCCTCCAATATACCGTGTATTCTTTACATAATCTTTGAAGGTTTTCATCAAGCGCTCAAAAGGATACATGCAACGATACTTAACGGGACCACATAATAAAGCTTCATCGCATAAATGCACAAGTAGCTGGATGCGGATATCGAAGAATGATGGAGAAAAATATTTCTCTAATACACAAACTGTCTTGGCTAAAGTTAATTTCGCTGCTGTAATGTGCCTTATGTTTACCATTTTTGCACAAAGTAGGGTAAAACACAAACTGATTTGCATAATTTCTCGATGGAGATTTTTGTGTTTAGAGAAGCAATGCCGAAATAACAGAGGGATTAATTGGATGATTACGTGCCAGTCGTGAGACTTGCATTGTTTCAAGTCATTTGCTTGGTAGTTTACTACCCTACGTAAATTACCAGAATAACTTATTGGAGTCTTCAAGTTGTACAACATGTATAAGAGGATCTTCTTCTCACTAGTAGTCAAAGTGAAAGCAGTCGGGGGGTAGAAAGTCTTCTTATTGTAGGATCATTTTTTAACCACAGTTTCTTCTTTATTTTCATATCCAATAGATCTCGACGGGATCTCTCTCCATCTTTGTAATGTGATCCACCCAGACATATTCCTATCAGATGTTCTGCAACATTCTTATTTGTGTGCATCACATCAATTACATGCCTTAAATGTTGATCTTTTCAATACGACAAGTCAAAAAATATTGATTGCCTGGACCATGGCTTCGCTTTACTAGGGTTATTCGAATCCCCCTAGATTTATGCTTCAAGTTTACGAAATGGGGGTATTTGCCTACGTACCTATTCCCCGCAGTTGCAGCCACTACCTTATCCTTGATTTGCTGACCAGAAAGCCAAACAGGTGCCGTTATGCGCTCATGAACGACAAGCAAAACGTTAAACTTGTTGTTTCTAAGAGGGTGACTGATCGCCAAAAATCTACGATGACCTATGTAAGTCATCTTACCACTATGTTTTAACCAACATGCTTCAGTTTCCTCCCCACATATGGGACATGCATAATAAAAATGAACATCACAATCAGACAAGGTCCCATAAGCAGGAAGGTCGTGGATCGCCCACATCACCATTGCTTTAAGTGTGAACTCTTCACCCTTATGAGAGTCAAGTGCCGCCACGCCTTTATCCCACAACTCTTTAAGTTATTCGATTAATGGTGCTAAGGATATATCAATGTCATCACTGGGAGCTTTCGGCCCGGGTATCAACAAAGATAAAAATGTGAACTCCTTTCTCATACATAGTATCGGAGGGAGACTTAAAGGCGCCATGAGAAGTGGCCAATAAATCTTACTAGTACTTAAATTACCGAAAGGGTTAAACCCATCGGTTGAGATTTCAAGACGAACATTGCACGATTCCTTTGTAAATTCATGGTGTTGTGCGTTTAAAATTTTCCAGATGGGCGAATCAACCGGATGATTCATCAAGTTCCCACCAACCTTGCATCGAGCGTGCCATGTTATGGCCTCCGCTATCCATGGTACAGTAAAAAACCATTTTAATCGTGGCCCAAGTGGAAAATACTTTAAAACCTTTGGTGGGACTTGCGAGCACTTGTGATTTTTTACAGCTTTGTGCTTTCCATTCTCACAAACCACATAACTAGGCTCACTACATATAGGACATTCATCCTATCTTCATGCTCGTTTCGGTACAATTTGCAATCATACTTACAAGCATGAATAGATTTATATTTCAAATCTAAAACCTTCAAACTCTTCTTTATGGTAGGATAATTGTCTGGTAACGTGTTCTCTTTTGGGAGAATTTCTTTAACCCGCTTAAGAATTCCGATTATGCTGTTCCCAGACAAATCAAATTGACTCTTCAAATTATGCAAACCAATCATTGCATATAATACCGAGTGATTTTCATTGCAATCTTTATAAAACAGTAGCCGCATCATCTTTTAATCGTATGTATTCCCGATATCCTAGTAGTTCAACATCAAATTGTTCATTTACTTGGTGATAATGCGCATTATCTGTATCCATAGGTTGGTGGTTTTGATGGTTGTGGAGTTCGTAAGTACCATTAATTAAGTCGATCAATGGACGATGTGTTGGTGAATCATGTAACACTTCCACTCATTGGGGTTTCGTCATGCAGTCGGGTACCGGTAATTCTTCTGGAACATAATAAGGTATATTTCTTTCACCATGGTATATCCATATTTTATAGTCTTGAAAAATTCTCCACTTTATTAAATGCAACTCAACATCTTCCAATGACATATATTTTTCGTTCATACAACGGGTGGACGTACATGGAATCTTGTCACTTTTAAGATTTTTGGAAGCGTATTTAATAAATTCATGAATGCCCTTTAGATGATTATTTGTTATCCGGTTAGTCTCTCCCATCCACTCTTTGTATTGTGGGAAATCCATGTAATCAAATTCCAGTCTTGTGGTAATAGGTTAACAAATATTATTGCAACTGAAACAAAACAAATATTCTTACAAATGAAATAAAAAAATATCATCGCAACTGAAACAAAACCAATATTCTTGTTGATGTAAAAAACTAGATTGCTCTAATTATTTAATCACAGATAAATAAATAAGACAGAGATTTTTAAAGTGGTTCGGCTAGGAATAAAGCCTACGTCCACTGTTATGTTATTGCTGAGTGTTTGCAGAATTCTTGATTACAAGTTCTCTCAAGAAATTCCGGTCCCCTTGAATGGGTTTGATACAAGGTATTTATAGCCTTGAGGCTGTACATGAAAGGTTCAATACATTAAATGCTATACATATGAAAGGGTAATACATTTAATGCAGCGTGCGCGTCAAGAATATAAATATTCAATGAATATCTGAACTGTTGATTATCTGGCAATTAATGGTACGACCGAGGTGCAGCTCGGACCGCCATAGCTGCTAGTTGATCAGGAGTACCTCGGAGAACTAGAGTACCTCGGTGCGCTAGAGTATCTCGGTGCTAGGAATAATTTCTCGATGTATCCTCGTTGCTCGGAAAGAAGCATGGTTGGTCGGGAAATGAACTTCCTCGTTGCTATCGTGCCACGTAGATTGGCACGTGTCTTCTTATTATTCGTCCACATCAGCATATTAATTTTGGTATCAACAGAAGCCCCCAATGTTTCATATTTCGAACTTAGAGGAGTATGGAACATTCTTTCTCGGTATATGGTGATATTAAATAATCTTCCTGGGTTTCAGGAACATTGTATTCAAATTTCCTTCTTATTTCGCAGTTTCCGCCTTTTTTATAAACGCTTCGATCTTTGTGCAATTTTTGTCCTTTTAGCCGCCGGAAGTTCAGTAGTTTCCTTTTGGTAATCATTTCTTTCGCCGCTTCCCAATGCAAAGTATTTAAACTTCTTTGGTAACCATACCGTCGTCTACGTTTTCCATTTTCTGCATTCAAGCTTTCTATTCTCTTCTTCTCTTGTGCGTTCATCCTTGTTTCCGTTCGTTGTCAACACACCTCCTTTCTTTCTGTAAGATCTTCTTCCTTTCTTCTGTATCTCTTTTATTCAATATGGTTTATATTGTGGAGTCTGTTGAGAAATTCCGTTCTGATTTTTCCATTCCTTCGTGGGTAACTCTAGAGGTTCTTTCTGAGCCTTTAGATTACTTTCGATTGGCTGAGGGACATTGGTTCCCCAGTCTTTTTGTTGCTGAATGTGGTTTTTCCTTTCCACCAAACCCATTATGTCTTGAGTTTTGTCAATATTTTGATCTTGTTCCTGCAAAAATAGCCCCCAATTCATGGAGAATAATTAACGGGGTGCACAAATTAAATCTAACTCATGGGACTCGTATTGGGATCCCTGAAATTATGTTTTGTTATAAATGGGCCACTCTAGATAATATTTATTATTTAAAAACTAGGTATCTGAATAGGGCTCTTGTAGTTAATCTCCCTGATTCAAATAGGGATTATTTTGAGCATGGGTTGGTAATAAAAAATTGGCAACATGCGCCTTTATCTGGGAATGAAGTATACAACGGTCCCAGATGCCCCCCATACGGCAATGGGATATGTTTATTTTTCATTTTATTTTACTTATGAAATTATGCTTTCATCGTGTTTGACAAAATGTATGATTGATATCTCGTTATGTATTTATTTGCAGTTGATAGCAAAAGAAAAACTCCAAAGGAATCAGAAGTTAATATCAAGCATCTGAAACTTATCTGGGGTTTGCATAAGAACATTGCAGACGAACACATCAGATCTGCTTCATATTTGCTACAGTATAAGAGTTATACAACCTCTTATACTACTCGCCCCGTTGAACCAGCTTCAACACCAGAAGGTTCATCTTCAGATTCTCATATCCCTTTATCTCAGAGAATGGGCAAGAAAAGAGCTCCTCCTGCTCTATTTGATGAAATTTCCTCTGCTGTTGGAGCCAAGAAAGGCAAAATTGATGTCCCAGAAGGGACTAAAAAGGTAGATGCTGGGTCCTCCAAAGCAGCCGAGAAGCCCCCAGTGGCCCCGAGCAAGAAAAGTGCTCCTGCAGATGTAATTACAATCTCCCCGACCAAGACTTCTCTGGTTGAAGGTTCTGACCGCTCGTTGAAGAGATTGAGGAAATCATCCTTGGTTACTCCGGCTGAAACTGCCTCTTCTTTACCTGCTAGTGGTACTGATGTTCCAAACATCATTCTTCCAAGCTCTGCAATGAGCACGGTTGTACCCGAGGTCCATGGTCTTGATGAAAGAATTCCTAGGGATACGCTGACATCCCTAGATGCTCGTCACCTTGCTTCAGTAAGTTTCTCATACTTATGATTTCTCTTTCTTTCTCTGAAAGCTTGCATTTTGTATTGACTTTGCTATTTCTCTCATCTTTCAGCTGGTGAATTGTTTTAATAACATTGTGAAGAAGGATGAGGCTATCAAAGCTTCAAGCTCCTCGTCATGTGTAGATGATGCTTTTTTGGGTTTGACCCAGTCTTTAAAGAGATCTCGTCAACAGCATATTAACGAAAAAGCTGTTTGGGAGAAGAAATTAGCTGTGGTTGAGGCTGAGAAGGTGAAAATGGCCGAAACCTCCAAGAATTTGGAGGAGAAAGTTAAAGGTTTGGAGGTTAAACATCAGGAATCTGATGATAAGTTGAAGAAGGCAGAGGAAGAATTATCTACTCTGCGAGATATCAAGGTCAAGAAAGAGGAATTGGAGGTGAAGCTCTCCTCGGAGAAGTCGAGGAGAAAAGTTGCAATCAAGAAACATTTCAGTGCTGGTTGGGAGAAAGGATGGGAGAGAGGGATAGCTGCAATGACATCCCAAGTCCAATATGGGGAGTTGAAATACTTCCATGATGGCTGGGTAGCTGCTCTGCAAGAGCTGAAGGTCCAAGATGATTCTGAGTTATTCCAACAACATCTCCCTGGTCCTCCTCCACCAATTGTGGAAGAAGAAGAAGATGAGCCTGCCTCAGATGAGTCTTCTATGGCTATGGGTGATCAAGTTTCTGCCTCTCAACCCTCTGCCACCGAGGACGTTTCTTCCATGCCTCCTCCTCCCGAGAAGATTCCTACCGATCAAGCTGTTGTTACCACCGAGCAACCGAGCTCCTCGTCCCAGCCTCCCGAGAAAGTCTTGGGGGACAAGGAAAAGGTGTGAAGTTGTTCGGTATCATTTCTATATTTCCTTGTAATCGAACAATGTAACTTTTTGATGATCTAATAAAATATATCTTTGCTCATCTCTGTTGTTGATGATTTATATTTGTTGATTGTTGTCTTTTTCTCGTCCTTAGTTTGTTGCTAGAATGGAATTGATCTCTTCACATGATACCGAGATGATGCAGCAATGTCACCAATACTATAAGGCTGGTCATACATCCCTTAGTACATCAGAAATTGCTGATATCCTTGGCCATGGTGCCTCAGAGCAGGCAATTGAAGCTTATCAGTACTTAAAAGCTTTACTCGACCGAGCAGTGGCCAACAATGTCGCTTACTATGAGTTGATTGAAGAGCTTCATGGTTCCTTAGAGGATCTTCAAAATCAACACAACGAATCAATGGCTTCGTTGCATAAGGATTATGAAAATAGATACCAGCAGCTCTCTTCAGAAACAGGCCATAAGAAGATCATTGCTGGGTACGACGTTAGGGAGAGAACCCTAAAAGGTGAAGTTGAAGCTTGTAGGCAGATTGCCGAGATCCTGGAACAAGAAAATAATAATCTGCAGAAAAAGTTGGCTCAATATGAATCTGCTGCTTCATCTTCCACTGCATTAGTACCAGCTACTGATGAAGGTGTCTCGTTCTTAGAAGTCGAAAATGCCAGATTAAGGCAAGAGCTGGAGGACTTAAGAAGATCTGCCATTTCTGGAACTGCTCGGGGACGAGGAAGAGTCCTCAGTCAAAATATTGAAGAGGCTCGCACTCAGTCTACTCTGGAAACTCAAGCATTCCAGTTGAAAGTAAAAGACCGTGCTCTGACTGAGATGTCCAATAAAAATCTGTCTCTGGAAGATCAGCTTACATCGATGAAATCTGCCTTACACAATAAGGATCTTTTTGCCAAAAGCCTTCATGAACAATTGGATAGATTAACCTTCCAATTCCATAAACAGCCAAGGGAATTCTGGATGGCAGGATACAATGAAGCCCTTGTTCACCTGGATGCTCGTATTGAACACGCCAACAATGAAGGTTACAAGCAAGGATGGTTGAATGCACTAGGTGTGTTGAAATTGGAGCAAGGGCATTTTTTATGGGATTATCATGCTCCATCATTATTAGACCTGCCTGTACCACCTTTCAAATTGGACATGGCATGGATCCCAGCTCGTTCCATTCCTCGCAGCCTAATTTCAAAATACCTGGGTGATTATAGCCTTCATTCCCAAGTTGAATTATCGCGTCCTGAGCATCTTTTGGATACACCTTCTGTTATGAACGTCAGAATGCTCAGAGATGTTAATTTCATCAATTCTCCCCTTTGCCTAGAAGACCCTCCTGCCGGCGAGGAACCTATTTCTAAAGCACAGGGCAAGAAACCAATAGAATAGTAATATTAATGTAACAATTAGTACATTCTTGTATCCTGTAATCTTATCTTAAATTTAATGAAAGAATTTCATTTTCTGTTTGCCAATTTTGCTATTGTCTTGTGTTTATCACACACCTTTATATTTGTGCATATGTATCTATGTATTTAAAAGGATGGCAATATCGTGCTATTTATCAACCAACTTAAAAATTTACAAGTATCAAGGTTGATCAATAAAGTAATGAATGTAAATTGTTCAAACTGTTTCCAACCAACCAAGGTGGGTAAATAATGTTTGTCGACCAACTACAGTTGATGGGTTTTTATCCCCGACCAGCTATACTTGGTTCAATTATAAAAATGCGTCTGACCAACTAAGATCAATAATTTGTCCTCGCCGACCAACTACAGTTATTGGGTTTTTATCCCCGACCAACATAAGTTGTAATATGAGAGTATATTTTTATCTTACCAACCGTAATTGATCACGCTGGTGTACACCTTTTAACCAAAGGAATATTTTTGGCTTCTTAGATCTGTCCTCCTAACCAAAGGAGGTTGGCTACTTATAGCACTTTTTGGCTCCTTAGAGCTGTCCTCCTAACCAAAGGAGGTTGGCTACTTATAGCACTTTTTGGCTCCGTAGAGCTGTCCTCCTAACCAAAGGAGGTTGGCTACTTATAGCACTTTTGCTCCGTAGAGCTGTCCTCCTAACCAAAGGCGGTTGGCTACTTATAGCACTTTTGCTCCGTAGAGCTGTCCTCCTAACCAAAGGAGGTTTGCTACTTATTATCAAGCAGCGTAGTGTACAACACTAGTAATCCCCGAAAAACTTTCAACAGAAAGAAAATGGTGAAACATCCTCGTTTTATTCATAATGAAGGAAAGGCTTTACATTTTACATCACTGATAATACTTGCGCAGGTGTTCAGCATTCCACGCATTCTTAAATTCTTCTCCTTCTAGAGTTGCTATTCTGTAAGTTCCTGGACGAACAACCTCTGTAACTCGGTAAGGTCCATGCCAGTTTGCTTCCAACTTATTTTGCTTCTGAATGACTTTCTTTAGCACATAATCCCCTTCTTTTAGGTCACATTTCTTCACCCTTTTGTTGTAAAACAGAGCTGTGCGTTGTTGGTAAGCAGCATTTCTAATGGCTGCCTCTTCTTTAACCTCCTCGAGCATGTTCAAATCCAATCTCCTCATCAAATCACTAATCGGAGAGTTGAAATTCAACACCCTGTGTGTCGGTAGGCCTAACTCGGCAGGTATTACAGCCTCACTTCCAAATGCCAGCATGTATGATGATTCTCCAGTTGCTGCTCGGGGAGTTGTTCGGTAAGCCCACAAAACTGATTGTAGCTCATTAATACAATTTGCTTTGGCCTCATTTAGCCTCTTCTTCAATCCATTTAATAATGTTCTGTTCGTCACCTCAGTCTGTCCATTGCTTTGGGGATGGCCTGGTGCTGAATGAAACTTTAAAATATTCGACTGGTGACAGTAGGCAGCAAATTCTTCATTATCGAATTGTGTTCCATGGTCTGTGATAAAAGCATGTGGGAGACCATATTGACAAATGATATTCTTCCAAATGAACTGATATACCTTCTCGTACGTCATATCAATTAGTGGTTCAGCCTCTACCCACTTAGTAAAATAATCCACTGCAACGACGAGGTACTTGAATCTTCCTCGGGTGGTCGGCAGTGGTCCAACCAAATCAATTCCCCACATGGAAAATGGCCAAGGGGAAGTTATTGGTGTTAGCAATGCTTGTGGCGTTCGTCGGATGGAGGAAAAACGTTGGCACTTGTCGCACTTCTTAGCATATGCTATACAATCAGCCCTCATCGTCGGCCAGTAATATCCCTGTGTCATCACCCTTTGCAGAAGAGTCCGACCTGCTACATGAGCTCCACAAGATCCTTCATGGATTTCTTCAATCAATTCTTTGACTTCTGATGGATGCACACATCTCTGCAAACCTGCCATAATTCCTCGTCTATACAAAACGCCATTAGTTAACACATATCGAGCAACTTTATACTTCAATTTCTTGGCAGCTAGTTTGTCCTCCGGTAGCACTCCTTCTTCAATGTATGCCCTGATAGAATCCATCCAAGATGGTCCTAAATCAAGGGTAATAATTTTCACTATCAGGTCTTCCTCTATGCTCCGACTTTCCAGTACTTCAATTGGTATTGTCCTTCGCATCTCGGTGCGCGTAGCTGATGCTAATCGGGCCAATGCATCTGCTCTAGCATTCTCCATCCTCGGTATTCTTACCAATTGAATGGCTTCAAAGTCTGCCAATAATTCCATCACTTTTGCATGGTACTTCATCATTAATTCCCCTTTCACTGCATATATTCCTATCATTTGATTCACAATTAATTGAGAATCACTGAAAACAACTACTTGTCGTGCCTCCATGACTTTCGCCAAACGAAAACCCGCTATCATAGCCTCATATTCAGCCTCATTATTGGAAGCTTTGAATTGGAATCTCAAGGCATACTCCATGTCAATATCATCTGGGGTGTTTAAAACAATCCCTGCTCCACAACCAGCTGTGCAAGATGATCCATCTACATATAATCTCCATATAGGTACCTCGTCTTCAAATTTCTTGTCTGTCAGAGTTCCTCGGCAAAATATTTGTGATTTTCTTTCATCATCCCCTGCTATCTTTCTCTCCTCATCGGTCATTTGTTCGTACCCTTTTACCAACCTTAGTCGGTTCTGGTTTGAACATGATGATTCTTCTACATCCACAAGTCCTTTTACCAACCTTGGTTGGTCTGGATTTGTGTCTGTTGATCCTGTATCGTCCACAGGTAGGTCAGCAAGCACCTTTTGTTCCTCGGGGGTATCAGGGTATGTGAATTCCGCTATAAAATCTGCTACAGCTTGCCCCTTTAATGATGATCTGGGTTCATAAACAATATCATATTCACCGAGTTCTATTGCCCAGTACATCAATCTTCCTGATTTTTCTGGCTTGTGAAGGGCTTGTCTTAATGGCATGTCGGTATACACGATGATGGTATGGGCCTGGAAGTATGGCCTCATTCTTCTACTTGCTTCAATTAATGCCAATGCCAATTTTTCCAGCTTTGGGTATCTGATCTCTGCACCTCGGAAAGCCTTACTTGTGTGATAAATTGGCCTTTGAATTCCATTCTCCAATCTGATCAACGCCGAGCTAACTGCATTCTCTGATACTGCAAAATACAAGTACAACTTCTCTTCAGTTATTGGCCTGGACAACAACGGTGGGGCTCCCAAATACTTTTTCAAATCTTGAAAGGCCTTCTCACATTCATCAGTCCACTCAAAACTTTTTCGTAGTGTTTTGAAGAACGGGAGGCATTTATCAGTTGCTCGGGATAAAAATCTGTTGAGCGCTGCAACTCGTCCTGTAAGACTCTGTACTTCTTTCCTCGTCGTTGGGGATCGCAGCCCTAAAAGAGCTTTGATCTTTTCTGGATTTGCCTCAATACCTCGTTGATTAACGATGTATCCGAGGAACATTCCTTCTCGTACTCCAAATGTACACTTCGTCGGGTTGAGTTTCATTTGGTATTTATCCAGTTGGTCAAATGTTTGACTCAAGTCAACTAAATGATCAGTAGCTCTCTTTCTTTTGGTGAGCATGTCGTCGACATAGACTTCCATATTGCAACTGATTTGTTCGGCAAAAACCTTGTTCATCAGTCGCTGATATGTTGCACCTGCATTTTTTAAACCAAAAGGCATAACATTATAACAATAAGTTCCCCTTGGGGTAATAAAAGAAGTACTTTCCCTGTCTTCAGGTTTCATTTTGATCTGGTTGTAGCCAGAATAAGCATCCATGAAGCTGAGCAGCTCGTGTCCCGAGGTAGCATCTACTAGTTGATCAATTCTAGGCAATGGAAAATGATCTTTTGGACATGCTTTGTTGAGATCAGTGAAATCAACACACATTCTCCATTTGTTGTTCTTCTTCTTTACCATCACCACATTTGCCAACCAATCTGGATATTTCACATCTTCAATGAATTGGGCTTTCTGGAGTTTCTCGACCTCCTCTTGTATGGCCTGGTTCTTCTCGGGACTAAACACTCTTCTTCTTTGCTTCACAGGCTTGATCTCCTTATTCACATTGAGTTCATGACATAAGAAGTTTGGATCTATTCCTGGCATGTCTTCATGACTCCAAGCAAAAGTATTCTTCCTGTTTCTCAAGAAAGTTATCAACTCCTGCTTTATTGAAACATCCAACGACGATCCTATCTGGGTTACTCGTTCAGGATGCTCGTCGTCCAGAATAACATTTTCTGTAGATTCCACCACCTGCCCTTTCACGAGTTGAGATTCATCTCTAGGGTCAAGAGTTTCAATTTCTGTACCTTCCTCCACTTGGTAAGTAGTAGTCTTTTTCCTTGACTCTTCAAGTTCCTCTTGCTCGGCAGATGAATAATAACATTCCCGAGCTACTTTTTGATCACCTTTCATAATTCCGACTCCAAAATTCGTTGGGAATTTCAAACACTGATGTACTGTAGATGGAACTGCTTCGAACTTCTTCAATCCAACTCTTCCCATGATGATGTTGTAAGCTGACTGCACATTCTTATCCATCACAAAGAAACGTATTCTTTCTGTTCGACAAGCAGGCCAAGTTCCGATGAGTATATCCAACTTGATCGTCCCAAGTGGAAAAACTTTCTCGCCAGCAAAACCCAGAAGGGGTCTGTGATAAGGTTCCAATTGAGATAATTTTAAATTCAAGCTATCGAAGCATGAATAGTACATGATGTCTGCCGAACTACCATTGTCTACTAACACCCTTGAAATGACCACATCCTTCATCCTCATTTTGATCACCAAAGGATCATCATGAGGTTAAAGAACACCTGCCAGGTCGTTTTTTGAAAAACCAATCACTAACTTCTCTTTGTTCACCTTCCTCGGACGATCATCCTCGGCTAGATTTATTCGCTGAATATATGAACAAGCTTGAGCCTCTCCGAGGTAAGCTTTTCTTTCTGCAGTAAGGTCTCCTCCTCCTGCATCTCCTCCTGTAATAACATTACAATCAAATGACCCAAAACGTATGGAAAATACCTCTCGTTCAGGCTTCCTCGACTTCTTGGGAAGATCAGGGTCATCATCTAGATCATCTTCATGGTCCCTCTTCTTTTTCTCCTCTGCACGACGAGGAGATCTAGATCTCTCTCTGGTTCTGTCATCATTCTTCCTTTCACCTCTGCGATCTACATACTTTGACAACTTTCCTCTTCGGATGAGTGTTTCAATCTCGTTCTGAAGGGCTATGCAATTTTTTGTCATATGGCCATGATCTTTGTGAAACTCGCAATATTTGGCCTTATTTCTCAAATCGGGATTTGTTTTTAGTTTCTCTGGCCACTTGATTTCCTCGCTATTCCTGATTTCTTCCAAAACATGATTAATACCCATTTTCAATGGAGTATAATTATCGTACTTTTTTAGGACTTCCAACTTCATCCTGTTATTCCTGGAATGTTTGTCACCACCATTACCTTTCTGATCTTTCTTCTTAGAGTTGTCGACCTCCACTTTAACTTCTTTATCCATATTCTTCTTCGCAGCCATAGCCTCCTCGGCATTCATGATTTTGGCCGCTTTTGCCATCAATTCCGACATATTTTTAGGTGGATCTTTGGCCAAAGTGTAGTACAGCTTGTTAGGCAGCAAACCACTCATCAAAGCAGTGATTGCAGTCTTTTCTTCGTAATCTATGACTTCCAATTTCTCGTTATTAAAACGAGTTATGTAATCTCTAGTACTTTCACCTGATTTTTGTCTAACGCTTAGCAAGTGTGCTACTCGCTTTACTGGCTTTGCTCCAAAACAAAAATTGCCGATGAACAACTCGGCTAACTGAACAAAAGTTGAAATCTTACCCCGAGGAAGATTATTATACCATATCTGTGCAGATCCAGTAAGAGTTCCCGAGAATGCTCTACACCTCATCTCGTCGGGGACAGCGTATATGTCAGCAGCAGCTTGGTATTGCTCTATATGAAGTATAGGATCTGTCTTTCCATCGTACTTAGGGGTCACTACAGGTGCTTTGAATTTCGATGGTGTAGGAAAATCCACAATGGCTTGCACAAAAGGTGTCCCTTGAACAAAAGTTCTCTGTAAGGGGTTCTTCGCCTTAGCCATTTCTCCCAATCTATCCTCCAACCGTTGAATAGAACCTTTCCATGCTTCATTTCCTTCCTCAGGCCGCCTAGTCCGAGCAACTGATCGCTCCGACGTAGCTTCCTGAGATTTATCTCGACGAGTGGTTGGTCGAGATTGTGCAGATCCTTCTCTTAAACCTGGTGGTAGGCGAAAACTCTTTGATGGAGCTCTAGGTGGATTCATGTTTCTCCTTGGTCCTAACCGACTGAAAGGAGACACCCTGCTTAACCTTTCCAAAGCGCTAGTTCTCTCCGGAGAGAGAGTGATACGTTGATCTGTATCCGTAGCCCGTATCGATGAAGTTCGCCCAGGTTGATAAGAAGAATCATTAGATTCTCCATTGTGGTATGACCCAGTACGTCTGGATCGCGATTGCCCACGATCAGTCCTTTGCCCTGAATAAGTAGGTGCACCACCTTGAAGAGTTTGAAGGAGTTGCCTCATAGATTCTTGCATGGCGGTTTGTCCTTGAGCCAGATTTGTCATAATCCCAGCCAGATCTGGAGATGCAGATGGATTTGGAAGATTTCCAGTATTTCCAGCATTACGATTACTGGATTCTGGGTTATCTGCCATTGATGATAAATGATTTTTATGAAAAACGATAGTAACAGTCGTTTCCCACAGACGGCGCCAATCTGTTGATGTAAAAAACTAGATTGCTCTAATTATTTAATCACAGATAAATAAATAAGATAGAGATTTTTAAAGTGGTTCGGCTAGGAATAAAGCCTACGTCCACTGTTATGTTATTGCTGAGTGTTTACAGAATTCTTGATTACAAGTTCTCTCAAGAAATTCCGGTCCCCTTGAATGGGTTTGATACAAGGTATTTATAGCCTTGAGGCTGTACATGAAAGGTTCAATACATTAAATGCTATACATATGAAAGGGTAATACATTTAATGCAGCGTGCGCGTCAAGAATATAAATATTCAATGAATATCTGAACTGTTGATTATCTGGCAATTAATGGTACGACCGAGGTGCAGCTCGGACCGTCATAGCTGCTAGTTGATCAGGAGTACCTCGGAGAACTAGAGTACCTCGGTGCGCTAGAGTATCTCGGTGCTAGGAATAATTTCTCGATGTATCCTCGTTGCTCGGAAAGAAGCATGGTTGGTCGGGAAATGAACTTCCTCGTTGCTATCGTGCCACGTAGATTGGCACGTGTCTTCTTATTATTCGTCCACATCAGCATATTAATTTTGGTATCAACAATTCTTAGAACTGAACAAAACCAATATTCATATAACTGAAACAAAAAAACATATCATTGCAACTGAAGCAAAACCAATATTCTTACAACTAAAACAAAAAATTATTACAACTAAAATGAAAGAAAATATTATTAGAACTTGGTCAACAGATAAACTGGACAAGCAATAAAATATTTTACATAATTAATCAATTCCATCCCTTCCCCGCTTTCAACGTGTATAGGTAAATCTTTGCAGTCGTTGTATATTTCTTCGACCAATATTTGAGCCTCACCCCTCTCCAAAGGTCGGCTGCGTACAGGAGTTCCGAAAACTATGGAGATGAGTGTACACTCGCCAACAATCCTCATATTGCTCAGGTCCCTGATATAGTACATTTGGCCATAGTCACTGTGAGTTATTGATGATGATCCAAGTCCCATGACTGGCGGAGGCGCAGGGAAGGGGAATGTTGGAGTATTCGGCATTTGGGAGGGGAATGCTGGAGGAGGAGGCATTTGGAACGCGATTGTTGGAGGGGAAGGGTAGATAAAACCTTGAATAGGAGTAGGGTAAGGGTAATGTTGTCAATTTATTAAAATACCACAAGTGCACGGGCTATTATAGAATAGCGAGCTTAAGTACGGGTCGAACCCACATAGATTTGTCAATTTTTTTGTTCAAAATAATTGTGACTGTCCAACTAGACGAAATGGGTATAGAATTGAGATGTGATAATTAAACTAAGAAAACACAAACAAAAAGTAGGACTACGAGAGATATAATCAAGGGAGCATGAAAACTAGGACGTTGGATCGATTTATCACATTCAACTAATATTATGTAATAATTTAAACTCACCAGTCCCTATTTCATTACTCAAATTAAACCGGCTCTCGTCATATTTAATTCGTAGGATAACACGGTTAAGTTCCCAATAAAATTTAACGTCTCTAAATTACGACGGCTAAAATCCCTATTCCCTTAAAATTTCACTTTTAGATTACAAGTTTAGTCTTTAAGCGTGGACTATCAAAACAATCGAGTGCAAGCATAATCCATCAAAAAGTACTCACACTTAAAAATAAAAATATGATTTTTTCTCAAACAAAGCCGAAGGTTTATAATACACTCTCATGTAGTTTTAAATGAATACCGAATTTTTAAGACCTTTAGCACATATCGGGACAACAACGAATTTAAATCATGCATAATATTAATCAAACATGATAAATTTCACCTAGTCCTAGTAAAGAAATTATGCTATCACAATGGAAGACATCATAAAATTGCAAGAATGAATATGAATTTTCATTAATAAAACAAATTACAAATGATGTGTCTTACAATTGATGTTGACAAAACTTCTCCCACAAAATAATTCTTTGCCCTCAATAAAAATATACTCTCAAAATAATATACCAACAATTGTTCTAAAGTGACTCTCTCTAAAATTCTACACACCAAATAATGAGCCAAAGGGTCCTATTTATAGGCTTAGGGGTGAGGCATTAGGGTTTTGGTGGAACTCTTCAACTTCCACCTCTTCAATTTCCCCCCACTCGAAAAGTCTTCTTTTTTTTTTTGCTGAACACGCATGCCAAATTTCGTCCAAATCGGAGAATAAAAATTCCCGACTTTCAGCTTTTTTCGAACGCCGTAAAAATCATTTTTTTCTCGCCTTTTTCAAGTTGATCATCAATTTGCCCCAAATTCCATCATTACTTGCAAAAATTTCACTAGACAACTTTTTTTCACAAATTAGCACAAGAATATTATAAAATTATTGAAACACCCATTTTTGACTTAGAATTGCTGTTTTGAATCAAAATTCAATTATTCTTGCATTTTTTTCACTTTTTAATAAAATGGTCCTAAGAATTTATTAAATAAAATAAAATGGGACTAACAATGTATAAATTTGGGTATAAAATATACAAATTAATGCACTCATCAGGTAACCTTGAGGAGGCATCGGGGACCTATAACTTTCAAAAAGTTCCCAAGTCTCTCAATTTGATTCGTAAATAATCCCAGGGTATTTTTAATCTCATGGACATCCCTATCGGTCTTGAACTGGTGTTCCCATTGGGACGAGATACAATTCTTGATCGGAGAAAGCTCATCCACAGGAGGTGCAGTGTGTTGAAGTTTTATTTTTGGCATATGTGAGCCAACACCTCTCGTCCTCCCCCTTTTGTCCTTTACAAAGGTCTGGGCCAGGGCATCATTTTTGAAGTCAAAGTCATCATTGGGGCTCGAATCAGATTGATTGCTGATGGCCTCTGTTGATTCCAATGTCTTAGTCAAGTGCGACGGGAATTTAATATCTTTTTCCCGTGGAGCATGAACAAATAAGTTTGACCGATTTGGTTTTTTATCGGCATCTGGACCATCCTTTGTCCTACTCCCCTATTCATTTTTCAAATCCTTATATGATTTGCATCCCAATCTGTGGATATCAGTTTTTTGTGCTCTGTTTTTTTTGTTTTGCTCCCGTTGGACCAACTTTTTCTACTTCGCCTCATTCTTCAAAAAATTATTCCACTGCTTCACCAGCATTTCAACATTGGGAGGCACCCTCTCTTTTAAAGCCGAAATATCTGAGCTCGCTGCCTCCTTCGGGAAATTTTTCCTCTGAAGGTTTCTCCTGTATGTCCCCAATCCTTTAGCAACCCGAGGTAGAACCTTATTCTTGGAACGGTCAAGAAATGAGAAATGCTTACAGAGTTGATCATGTGTGTCATCTTTGATAGCTTAATCAACAAGGTTCCAGTTGACTAGTCCATCGATTCCCACGTTCATTTTTCTGAGCGATAAACATCGGGCTTTAAAGTTCAGCACGTCATTCCTATCACCCGTCGGGTTGTTCTCGAGAAGGGAGAACCTAATGGGCTTCTTTTCATTTGAGCGGGAGGCGTCAGGAGTGCTGGATGGGGGCGATGAAACACTTGTAGTTGGATTAGGTGAGGAGTGAACCATTGGTGGAGTTGTGAATTGCTCAGCCATTGGTGTTGAGAATTCGGGTTGTACACAAGATGGTGAACCTCGTTGCGGTGTCACCTTGGCACTTGGTACCATTGGGTTATTTCCTCTCGACATTATTTATAAAAATAAAAAACCATAAGTGACTAAATAATTATAATAATATGAAATTATAACTAATTAATCAAGCTTATGACTATATATGTATATACCTTTTCAGAGTAAGACTTTAGAATATATTCAATGCGTCTGATCTCCATCTATTCGGTATTAGTTTTTAAGAACCTATGAACTTTTATACGTGGCCAAGTAGGAGGAAAGGTATCTATGATTGATGTGTAGATATCCGTGACATGAACTCGAAATCCCATCTTTCTCAACTTGCTGGAAAGATTCAATTTTACATTCATGTGGCGCGAGATATCATAGTCTATGTCAATGCTCTTTGTACGCAGTTGTATCCATAATGGGTGGATTTTTTTTTTGCCTTCTTCAACAACATAACCAAGGTCAGGGCTACGTCGGGATTATGTGTGTGAAATATATTTTGTATAACGTCATCCCATTTTTATGGTAGAGAAAATAGAATATGATCGAACATGTAATCTTGCTGGAGATCAACTCCACGATTTACAAGGTAGTTAAATTGTTCGATATTTTTATGTCCATACCTATAAATAGGAGTACCCTCTACATGGCGCGCACTAATAAAAGAATTATTTGTGCGGTCTAATTGCAACCTCTCCCACTCTTGTTGACAGTGATTATCAACGTGCCTCATATTTCCTGAGAAAAGTATACGAGGGCATGAATACAAGTCCTACAATTAAGGGCTCTAATTAATTAATAACTATTAATTCAAACATATGATGTATAAGCGTATATTAGTTTGATTAAGATTTTGATTTATCCCTACCCTTCTTTTAAACCCTTGCACATTGGATCTCATCGATGTGAAATTCCGACAATAACCAGACGTAATTGTTTGTAACACGTTTTGTTACGGTTTATTATGAAAGAGTTTAAAAGTATATATGTATTATCAATTCAATAAATCCAATATAGTATCCAACAACCAAGCTAACAATATCTCACTATAGTAATGTGCACTCGTGTTTGTGACTCGTATGAAAAAAAATTCATTTAATTATGTTTTTTCAAAAAAAAAAATCACGACAAGCATATAACCCCCAATATAATATGAAGACATGCATATAACCCACAAAAAGATGGATGTAATTTTTTTTACTTATTAAAAATCCATTTAATTATATTTTGTTAAAAAAAGTATAATGTCTAGGGTTTTGAATAATATTTTGCCAAAAAAAAAATACACAAACATACAATCTAGGATTTATTGACATAATCAATACATACACACACATACAATCTAGGGTTTACCAAACCCTAATGTTTTTTCATATAAATCTATACATACACACACATAAAATCTATACATACACACACATACAATCTAGGGTTTATTGACATAAAAAATAATTTATTTGTTCATAGTTACACACATAAACACATAAATCTATGCATACACACACATATAAACATAAATATATTCATACACACACATACACACATACATACACACACACACACACACACACACACACACACACACACACACACAGATACACACACATTCACATAAACATACAAACATAAATCTATACATACACGCACAGAAATTAGGGCTTTAGATAGAAATCAGGAATCAAAATGAAAACGAAATGAAATCGCACCTGAAACAAAATCGAACCTGAAATCGAAAGGAGACACTGAAATCGCAGAAATAGAAATGAGGATGAGCATTTTTTTTAAGTTCTGAACCTGGTCATGACCTAGAGCCGTGACCCACTATGCATTACCAATAAATAAAGGAGGTAAGGGTGTTGCTGGTTTGGACCTGGTCCCGGCCTAGAGCCGTGACCCACCATGCGCAACCATTTTCCCATCACAAGACTGTTGGAATGAAGGATGGTCACGGCCCATATCCGTGACCCCCACCAAGAAATGGTCACGGTCCCCAGCCGTGACTTAATATGTGTGTGTTTTTATCCTAATCATTCCAATGGTCACGGTCAAAGTCTGTGACCTATCCGTGACCAAGTTTGGAGGGAATTTTGGCCGAATTTGGCGCCAAGTTCGTCACGCTCTGGTCACGGCCCAAGTTCGTGACCCATGGTGATCAGGGATTTGGTCTGTTACCACTTACAGAGCATTCATGACTCAGTGTGGTAATGAATATGTTCACGCCAAAAATTGATATAGTCACGGCCCAAGTCCGCAACTAGCTGGTCGCGGACTTGGGCCGTGGACCAGCTGGGCGTGACCATTCGCATAAGAAAACATTGTCGTCATAAGAAAACATTGTCGTCAATCTCCACTTATTATTCTATTGGGTAAATTTGTCATCATGAGGTGGAATATGTTCATCCTTTTAGATACCTACACACATGAAACAAAGAAAATACCTCGTGATGCATTGATTTTGAAAAAAAAATCAAAACGCATATTGGATCTCCCCCATAAATCAAACTCATCATCAAAATCTCTCTAGTAATTTGTTCTCCCCCTTTTTACTCAAAATAGACAAAGGACTAGAAACTAAACATGAAGTATAAAGCATCACATAGAAGAAGTAACATATCATCACATAAATATGTAAACAATGCACGTGTAATGATAATTTCAAAGGCAAACACATCCAACTATTTAAAAAAAAATTCAAATCTTTCCAGAAAGGTGTAAATATTACAAATACTACACGACTAAAGCACAAATAATCCAAACGATCAATCATATGAAAAAATATGGACTAAATATAAATCATAATGGGTCAAAACACGATACCATATATAATATATGCAAAATATACTAAACAAAATTTAGCACCCATATATAGGTATAAACAACCACAAAACTTGACACAAAACACATAAGCTTTACACACTAACATAGTTTTAATGTGTCTAAACATATGGAATGTAATGAATGGGCTTAAACTAGATAAAAATGAACTAGGACTTAAACACTCAAATATGTCCAAGAAGTTCAAATTGAATGTAAAACTTTATCAAAACTAAGCTTTAGTCTCAAGTGACAAAATAAAGTGAACTTTAATGATCAAACAAGCACAATGCACATAAGCCTATATTATTAATGATTATACAAATCAATAGTGTCATAAAAAAATAAACATGACTAAAATTCGTTGTGCAAATCTGTTGATCTTTAACTAAACTCCCTCAAAAAATAAACATGACCAGGCCTTCACGCAATGGAGATTTTCTCCTTTCATAGCCCTTTTCCGTGCTCACTCATAATTTTTTCAATACTAAACAAAATTTCTCATGGGCAACGATTCTTACATGCATAAATCCCCCATAGTCACAAAAGCATGTAGATAGAAAAATTGACAGGAGAACCTCTCACAAATCTCAAATATAAATGTGAAGTTAACTTCAAAAAACTCGCGCATGTGTGTGCGAAGGAATATACAAACTCAAACCCATTAATTAACTCTAGTTCGAAATAACTCCATACAAAAATGGTTAAGAACAATATAAGTATCTATAATCATTACCAAATGTCATAGCCACATGGAAAGTACCGAGTGAATTGGATTCAAACACACCAATATTCCATACGAAATGGGTTAAACTAAAATACACAAAAATCAAAAATCTTTTTGAATTTTTTTATATGCCTACATAAAAGAAAAATGTAATACAAAAGATACACATGTCATAACACTAGAAAATATATATCTTAAATCACAACTAGAGTATGATAAACAAAATCAAGCAATCAATCATCCATAATATATAACATGTGATGAATCATGTGCAAGCATGTGAAAATCAACTAGTATAACTTTGAGCTCCTCCAAAACGTATTTCCTAACGCAAATTGATCTATACTTAACGCGTCGGGTCTTGAGAACCAAGGGAACACTATACTTCAACTTTCTAGGACCTCTTTTAAGATCATAACAAAAAAGTCTATGGTGAACTTTCCTACCACAATGCGAACATGTGAAAACTCGAGAACTGTTACCTATGGGTTTAGCTTTTCTAACGTCCTTGGATGTGGTTGACCCTTAAAAAAACAATGAACTTGGCTTTAACACCCAAAGAATTAGAACCATGGGAGCCATTACCATCACTACCAAAACTACTCCAATATTTTAAATTATCTTTTAACTTCAAAATTTTAGACTCAAGCAAAGAATTATACTTTACAAGTTTTACGGACTCCTTATTCATATATTCAACCATTCCGAGAAGGTTTTATCACTTCCCCCTCAATGCTAGCAAACTTATCCCTAAGGGTCTTCTCACATGCCCTCAAATTATTAATCAATTTATCATTATCCTCATTGGTAAGTAAAATCATCCTAGAAATTTTAGAGTCTTCTAATTCTTTCTCTAAAAATTGGACACTATCATCACTCTCTTTGTTTAAAAATTTTAAATTTTCAAAATCACAGTCCGTGTCCATAAGCTTATCACGAAATAAATCTCTTTATGTTTGAATACTTTGCAAAAGTTCTAAAACAACTTTAAACCAAAATTATTTTTCCAAGAATTTTAGTTCTTTTTTCAAACTTCAAATTCAAATGTGACAAATTTTCAGTATGGCTTTCCATCGAGAGAAAAAACGAAACCCAAAAGAGAATGATAAAAACCACCCTAAACAACACTAAACTAGAATCTACACGATAACTGAGTGCAACCCTCTCTAATACCAATTTGAGAGAATAAGTATAAATAAAAACTTTATGAAAAATTAGGATCAAACGATAGATTAGTGCAATCCGCTCGGATACCAATTTAAAAGTGTAAAAAAATAATGAATGCTCTAATACCACTTTGAGAGTGGGGAAATAAACATGCTCGGGAAGGATGTTTATAAATAACAAAAAATAAGAGCTTTCTTGTGGAAAATCGATTTACCAAATTTTTTCTTTCTATCCTAAACATGCATCTAGATGATAAAATAGATAAATAAAATAGGTGATCACACGAAAAATACGAAATAATCATTTTTTAGGGTAAAACTTATTTTTCATCACTTTAAAGAGTTTTATAAGACTATCGACTTACAGACTACTTGATATCACTCACAAGTATAATGCATAATGTCTTAATTTTTTTTAAAGAAAACGCCTCAGTCCAGATTCGTCCTTAGGTGGTGGTCTACCCTCGGTATCCTCCGATTCACCCTTCAGCCTTCTCCTGTCGTGATCTCTCGGGTCACAAGGTTCAGCCGTAGAGAATCCTCTCCACAAAGATGTATGCAAAGATACAAAGGGTTTCAAAAAGATTGAAAAAACTATTTGTGAATGTAAAGTGTGAATCAAAAGGTGCTTTTGTAACACAAAACTTGAAAACTTTTGCAATAGATATGTCGAAAACATTTTGGCAAAAGTCTTATGAAATTTGGAGTCAAAATGGGCATTCATAGAGACGACATAAATTTCTAGGTGACTGCTCGTCTGAACGAAAGTGAAACTCATTTGAACGAGAATAACAACTCGTTAAAACGAAAACCAAGTTAGTTAGAATGAAATAGCTATCTTGTTAGAACAAGCTTCTAACGGGCTTCAAACGAATTCAAATACTACGTCCTCATTGGATGTTCATTCGATGTAAAGATCAAACTACCCTTCTAATGAGAATATAAAGTCGTTCGAACGAGAAATGAATCTTGTTTGAACGAGGATAAAAGAAAATTATTTTAAAAACTTTAAAAATACAAACCTCATTTTTTAATAAAAAACAAACATCCCAAAAAACTTTTTGAATAATTTCAAAATCCTAAAAGTCTTTATACCTTCTTGAGATGTAGAGGAGTCTTGAACATGGAGATGTTGGTGTTCGGTTCGACGAGTCAGTACGAGTCGGTTTGTAACGGGATATGCCATATATGCCAAAGTGCAAATAAAATAAATAAAAAGCCTAAGATAAAATATTTGCGCTTATAGTAGGAGCCATTTTCCCTTAGATCAAGGTCAGTTCTGGGCACAAACTTGGTAGAACCTTGGTTTTGAATTCTCTGAACTCGTTTGAAGAGGTATATTATAACTACTGACCTTTTTTTTTATATAAGAGGTCCTACTGAGGTATGCTACTGTACCGAGTCATATATTTGGTAAATACATTGGTCTTTGGAACCAATTGTCCCTTTGTTTGAGGTTTGAGATCAGCTGAGGAGTCTATTTTCTTTCTCATGGATGCTTGAAGGGGTTTAAGATCGTTTGGAAGGTCAAGGGTTTAATAGGGTATCAACAGTATCCTTTTTTTGCTCTTTATAAGATTTGTAAGGGGCAACACTTATTGCTTTCACTTAGCTAGGGTTAATGCCATAATTTATAGCTGAAATACCCATTATGGGAAGATCCCACTGGGAAAGAGAATTTATATGGTTGATAACATTAATAGGACATTATTTTGGGGACTGAACAGACGAAATGCCATGTTTTGAAGGTTATAAAGATGCCTCTTGTGAGAGCCTGGGTTTTTTATTATTCACATAACCTTTCATTTTTCTTCTAAATCAAAAGTTATTGCCTTTATTCTTTTCCTGCCAAATATATCTTTTATCAATGTTTCACCTTCTAAAATTTCTAATGTAAAGTCTCTTTCGGCCATAGGCCCTCACGTTTCCATTCCTTTGATCGAATAGGAGGGTGCTAGGACCCTTAAGGAGGTGTACTTGGGGGTAAATGACGTCAATATCTAATTCGCCTCTCAAATTACTAATCAGGACCTGATGACCATAAAGAAGATTTAACAAATTCTAACTCCGTGAACTTGAAGGACTTCAAGCTTGACTATAGGGGATGCTCTTTGGTTCATGATCATGTTTATTTTAATGAGTGATTCTTGCAATATAGGTCTAGATTCCCTTACCCCTGTCGGTGATAAGGATGTTGAGAGCCATTGGTATTTATCCTTCCCTACTAGTGGCTAACTCTTGGAGATTATTGGTGGTCATAATTTTGGGTTTTAGGGAGGCCAACATCTATCAGTAAAAAGGGACATTGGCCCAATTCTTTAGGATATATCAAGTTTAAGAACATATCAAGCCCAGAGATAAGGGGGTTAAAGTATCTTTCCTCGAAAGTTGTTGTGGTCTTATCAAGGGAAGGGAATATTTCTCCTCGGAACTGGAAAGATATTTTTTTTTTGAGTAGTTCATGGGCCACCATTGGTCCTGAATAGCCATTGGGTTGCCTCACATTCAAGTATACCCCATCAGATTTAGGTAAGCCTTTATTCTCCTTTCTGCTTTGGAGTTGATCTTGGGGTGTGCCTTCTACTCCAGATTTACTAATCCTCTTACTTCATTTACAGTGGTTATCAATTGTTCTGAGCAGGAGAAGGAGTAGACAAATAAGGCCTTAAAGTTGGAGTTTACCCCCTTTGACAGGACTCTTTGACAATGGGTTGGGGCCCAAGCCCAAGCCCAAGCCCAAACTCTTGATTTCAGGGTATGCCTTTCCCCCTAGCTCTTCGTTTGGGTTTGAGCCCTTATCTATGCTTTTTAGTAAGAGGAAAACTATTATAATGGTGGTTTCTGAGGTCCCTGAGGCTTCTGACAAGTAAAAAGGACAATCCCAGGGCAAAGAAAATCCTCCTTCAGTGGTTGAGTGTAAAAATCATATGTGACTTTAGACCCATTGGTGATCCCCTCTGGACCACAAACGGGTAAGAGAAAAGATGTTTCAATGTAAGAGATAATGTTTTAAGTGTTTCAGACCTCATATGAGGGTCCTATTCCACTATCAAAGGTGTTCCATTAGTTTATTAGATTACAAATAAAGTATTATAGTCTAGGAGACCTCTTGAGCTTTGG
This sequence comes from Sambucus nigra, assembly GCA_949130495.1. Lineage (NCBI taxonomy): Eukaryota > Viridiplantae > Streptophyta > Magnoliopsida > Dipsacales > Adoxaceae > Sambucus > Sambucus nigra. The sequence continues at coordinate 583,163,924 of OX422217.1, forward strand.
TTAAGAGAGTCTGAGGTTTTACAGATTTCGTCAATAGAACACAGGACATTAGGAAGTAACTGAATGACTTTCATAAGGGTACTAAGATACTGGTTTATGGATTTATAAGATGTAAAAAATGTTTAAGTAATGTAGTTAGTCCAAGTTACAAGTATAAGCTCATGATAGTGGGTTTTGAGTGTGGAGCGAAGTGCAAACATTTGTGCAATGTTATAACTATTATAGGTCTCATTGCTTGAAAGCCTTAATCTCTTTGAATGTTTGAGATCGGTCTCCATTCACCTTCTACCAGCCTGTTATTTATAGGATAACTCTTGGAGAGAGTACTAGTGGACTACCACGTCATGGCTCTGACAGTTCTGCGTTCTGATGATTCTAAGATGAAGATGGAGCATTGGACAAAGTATTTATAGGAGATCTAAGATGGTTGTCGAGTGTATTAAATACTGATGGGAACCTTTAATGCAAGTCGAGTTGGGTAGTGGCAGTAGATGGAATTATTTTTTACTTTCTACCTTTTTTACTAGATTGGTCGAGGAGGCTCTACCGAGGTCTTCTGAGCTTGGGGCCCACCATATGTTTGTTTTACGGTGTTTTAGGCTCATATACCTTGGCTATGAGGACTAAGTAGCCCGTGGATGCCATTTTCCCTTAGCCCGAGGTCTGTTATTGGCATTAAACTTGAAAAAACATTGATTCTAAGGTCTTTGAGCCCACTTGAGGAGGTATGCTGGAATAACTTACCTTATTAGGATACAGGAGGCATGATTGAGGTCTGTTGCAGAACTGAATCTTATCTTTGGGAGCGATATATGTCTTTGGAAACAAGTATTCCTCTGTCTGAGGTCTGTGATCAACCGAGGAGTATCTTTTCTTGCCCGAGTATGCTTTAATGGGTTTAAGAGCCTTTGAAAGGTCTAGGTTTTAATAGGATATCATTAGTAGCCCCTTGCTTTTCTTTGTAAGATTTGAAAGGGGCAGTACTTATTCCTTTCACTTAGGTTAGGGTTACTATTGTAACTTGGCATTAAAATATCCGTTATGGAAAGATTGCATCAGGAAGGAGGATTCAAGTGGTTGAGAACGTTGATGGGACATTCTTTTAGGGACTGAATAGGATGACGCATCAGGTTTTGGACGCTGTAAGAATCTCCTTTGAAATCCCAGGCTTTTCATTATTCTGACAACCTTTCTTTTGCCTTCTGAATAAAAAGTTATTTCCTTTCTTCTTCTCCTTCCATAAGATTTATGTGATTAGGCATAAATACTCCATATTTATCGACTTAATTTCGGACTTTTTATGATCCTATACATTGTATTTCACTCGATTTTATCTCATATTTATGTTACTAACCTTTTCGGCGAGTATTTCATTTTTTGTATATTTTTCTTTTGTTTTACATGTGTTTCATGCAGGATAGTGCGAGAGAGAACTCAAATTAATGAAAGAAACCAAGAAATGGGAAGTTAAAGGGCATTTTCATAATTTTTTAGCCTTAGTCCGAAGGTGCGGCTAGCTGAAAAGTTGAAGAGCTTGAAGTTACAAGAATACTGGAAAAAAATGACGCCTCAATCCGAGTTACGGTGAAGAAATTATGCACATTCAAAGATGAGAAGAATCAATGAGGCAAAACTAAGGAAGGCAGAAAGGAGGACCGGTTCAGTTAAAGGAGAATCGAAATCGGTCCTCCCTTAGTCACGCTCCAGAACCATGACAAATATTAGTCAAACTTTTAAAACCGTTACAAATTTTTGAAAGCACGATTTTTATTTTGTCCTTATCTTTAAAAAAAAGAGTTTTATCTTTTGGGGATTCTTCTAAACGACTTCTAACCTATATATTTAGTCATTAGGGTGATTTTAATTCATATTTCATTCATGTAAAGGCTCCTAATCAAGGAGGAATGGCTTGGAGAATAATCTACATATTTTGCACCTCTAATTCAAGAGTTTTTCCAATTTTTCTTCGAGCTTTGATTTTATTTTTTTCATTCTTCTATTCTTCAACCTTGGTAACCTTAAATTACAGCATGTTGATTATTTTTTCCTTATTTTTTTGCTTTTTAATGAATTCTTGCGTAGTTAATACCACCATGTCTAGCTAGTTCAAGGGTTGGGATCATGTTTTCGCCATTGATGGGTGTTGAGTTTTGAAAGTTAAGTTTTGGGTAGAAATAAAATTAATTGAAACCTCGTGTATTAAAGTTGGAAAAATATGTGTTTAACTTTCGTTGTCATGCAACGTTAGTGTTTACAGTGATATTCCATATTAATCCACTTGTGACCATATTGGAGCGAAAGTTTAATCTTTCATTGTTGAATTAAATTTCTTTATGTTTGATGTTTATAATCAATTGAATATGCTCGATTAAATGTTTTCGAACCAAAATCGTTTATACGCGTTGTTTAGCCCATGGTGGGGATGTGATCCTAACCCCATTTTCTTATTCTTTGCTTAATTTTTAAGTAGTTTTAGTTAACTTCTTTATTTTTTCCCCTTTTCCTTTCTCACCCCATCATCATCTTTTACACTTTTATTTTAGAAGTAATAAATCAATTAAAATCCATCAAACATTCCATGTGGATTCGATACCTAGACTAGCCACTATACTCCATAAGAGTGTAGTTAAAGTTTAATATTTTTTGTATTGCGGTCGAAAGCCGATAACAATGATTAGCGTATTATGTGGACGCTGATTTTTGCCTCGATCAAAATGGCGCCATGGCCGGGGAATATTTTGTTATAGATTATAATTGATTTAATATTTCGTAAGTTATATTTCTTTTATATTTTTGTTTTAACCTTTTTTGTGTACTTGCATAATTGAGCGCCAATAAGCGTGGAATCCTTGACCACACACCTCTTTACGTGAATTGTCCATCTACAAATCATTCGGGAATCATGTCTTTTTATAGTGAGTTCGGTAATTATAGTGGTTCATATTGGAATAGTTCTTAATCTTTTTATTCTCCAGAATCTGCGCCTCGACCTACTACCATTGGTGAGGCCATTCGAATTCTTGAGAATGAAAGGCTTGAGAATAAATATTGGGAAGAAAATCGTTGTAAACAAAACTCACGTTTGTATGGGAGTGGTTCTCTAAATTTTTGTGTGCCCAGGCTCGACCTATTACCATTGGCGAGGGCCTTCGAATGATTGAAAATGAAAGGCATGAAAATCAATATCGGTAAAAAAATTGTTTTGGGGAGAAAGAGTTGGATGCATTATTCGAATCCAATGACGATTTTTCTTCTGATATTTTTGAAGATGAAGAATGTTTTCAACCAAATGAGGAATCCGAGGTTATTGAACCAAGGAAGTTGACTTTGGAAGAATCCTTCCTTCTTTTCACCCAAGGCATGATCGACCTTTATCGTGTTCATTTGGAAATTGAAGTAACTCTTAAGAAGCTTAGTTCTTATTTGGACAATAAAGAGGAGGTTGAGACTTGTGTGTCACCTCAAATTTGTGAAGAACATCTAATTGAAAGTGGGTCTTGTTCCCTTGAAATTCAATCTATAAGTGATGATGAATCACTTGAGATTGAATTTATTTCATCACCATTTTCATTCTTCGTTATTGAACCAATAGAAGTACTGCTAGATTCCTATGAGTCGGTTGAAATTTTTGAAACGTTTAAACCTTCTACCGACGAGGACTCTTTTCTTGAATTGTTTTCCAAGATGGATTCTTCCTTTTTGTGTGCCCCACTTACCATACTACTGGAAAAAATATTTGGGAGGTGATTCTATTTTTTTTAATCCCAATTGTACTTGTCTCCCCAGCATCCAAATCCCCCATCATCACTTTAAAATTTTTAATTGATGATGGTCCATTTTTTTCGCCTCACACATGCCTTCTGTTGTTCAACGGAATTCTTATTTTTCGAGAGGCATACATGAAAATAAGGGTACACTGATTATCCCTCAAAGTCAAATTGTATTTTGGTGGGACACTCAAATTTGTCGACTTCTAGTATATAACTTATTAGAAGTTCAAGTCGTAGGTCGTACATAGTTAGCTTCTTTCTTTCCTTTTTTTAAATTATAGTTTAGAGAAATTCGTTAAAGTTTTTGTTATTCTTCTTGTTATGCTTGGTTCTAACATGTTTTATAGATTCAATGTACTCGTAATTATTGAGGATCGCTCCATTTGGGTTATATCTTTCTTTTCTCTCTCTTTATGTTGTGTTCTTGATCTGAATTGAGGACAATGCAACATTTAAGTTAGGGTGTGTGGGTTATTCTTTCCATTTATTGTTGAATTTCATTGACTTGATCACATGTTCGTTCAAAGTATGCTTTCTTAGGAAAATTCAAAATAAAACAGAATAATAATCCCCCCCCTAAAAAAAAATTGAAAAAACTTGAAAAAGTAAAAAATATTTTTTTTCAAAATAAATAAAAATTGGAATTTAAATATTTCAAAAATGTAACTGAATTTTGTTCATATTCTCAAATTGTAAAAATCAAGAGCACTAAGCCGAAATTGACCAAAGATGAAAATTGAGCGAAAATTGACGACTTTACGAATAAGTGTGGAGATTAATCAATCCGGTGAGATTTCGAGCCTATTATCTTTTGTGAGTAATTAAATTAATTCGAGTTAATGGTTAGCTCAAAGTTCGAATTCAATGTTTAAAAAAAGTCGTTGATGATCTCTAATTTATTGTTTTGATCGGTTATGGGAAACATGTGAGATGTTGTCTTGAACAAGCGCTAAAAATATCTCATATTTAAATTATTCTCGAAACGCATATGGTAAAATAATTAGTAATTCAGACAATGAAGTAGGCCCTCGTTGTTTATCCAAAAATATTAGCCATAAAAAAGATGTGAAAAATTATCCTTTTGCGACCCAATTTGAGCCTGATAATTTTTTTCCAATATCGTTTGTAACCCAAAAAATCCAATTGACCCGGAATTGTGAAAAGTGAATATTCATCAAGAACGTCCAAAAAGGGGCAAGAAAAAAAAAGAAATTTGCTCAACAAAAATAGCAAGAAAAGAAAAATGTGAAAAATAGAAAAAAATAGAAAAAGAAGAGAAAAATGAGCAAAAGCCCGAAAAAGCACTAACGGACATCATAAGAATATTTTTCAATTCCAAACTTTTCAACCATTCTCCTTTTACCCAATACACCCTAAAATCCGAGAAAGTCCTAACCGAGTCCGAATAACGAAATTAATTATCGCGTGGAGAGCTAAGACACGAAAATATAAGATGGGATATTGATTAGTGTGGATAAGATGAGACGTTTTCCGTTTTCCAATAACCGTATTCCGATGATGAGATCTTTTCACCATAAAAATTTCGCCTTTCAAAACTTGTGTGCATAAATTCGTAGTACATTATATTTAATCTTATAAATCACGCATATCGAGAGAATTAACCACATTCTGAGTGATTTATTTATGAGAGCATCCGTGAAAAATTTAATCAGAATGAATTTTCAGAAAAGTAACATTGTGATTAATCGGTGGAAATTAGCAGTTAAATTTTCAGATTCGCACACACACAACAAATTGAGACTCTCGAATATGAATTTTCGGTGAGCATTTTTGGGGAAGTTTAAATTTTACAATTTTTAGGTATTTTGATTTTTCTTTGAGTCAAAAATGAATTTGGTGGGTATATTCAGGGCAAACCCTCACGAGACAAAACTTCTCCTACTAGGGTAACCTAGGGGTTTAACGGCTTGTTGCATACGCTAAATGCAATCTTTTGCCTGGGAAAGAGGTATTCTATCCCAATAAAGTTTTTGAAGGGTCCTTAACTCTTACTCTCATTCTTTTACATTGCTTGGGATGCACAAATTTCTAAGTTAGGGGGATTTTATTAGGCATAAATACTCCATATTTATCCCTTTAATTTTGGTCTTTTTACATTTCTCGTGTTTTATGTATTTCTCTTTAGTTTTACAGGTATATCATGCAAGATAGTGTGAGAGAGAACTCAAAATAGTGAAAGAAACCAAGAAATGGAAAGTTAAAGGGCATCTTCGTAATTTTGAAGCATTAGTCCGGAGGTGGGGCCAACTGGAAAGTTGAAGAGCTTGAAGTTACAAGAATACATGAAAAAATGGTACCTCAATCCGAGTTACGGTGAAGTTATGCGCATTCGAAGATGAGAAGAATCAATGAGGCAAAACTCAGGAAGGGAGAAAGGAGGATTGGTTCGGTTAAAGGAGAACTCGTCCGCCTTTAGTCTAGCTCCATAACCGTGACAAAGATTAGCCACCCCTTAAAATCGTTACAAATTTTCGAAAGCGGGATATTTATTTTGTCCTTATCTTTTAGTCAAAAGAGTTTTATGTTTTGGCGACTCTTCTAAATGACTTCAAACCTATATATTTAGTCATTAGGGTTCTTTTAATTCATATTTCATTCATGTAAAGTCTCCTAATCAAGGAGGAACATCTGGGAGAACAATTTATATATTTTGCACCTCTAATTCAAGAGTTTTTCCAATTTTTCTTCAAGCTTTGATTTATATTTGCTTGCCTCTGTTCTTCAACATTGGTAACCTTAACTTCCATAACTTTTAATATTCTTTCCTGATTTTTTGTGCTTGTTAATGAATTCTTGCGTAGTTAATACCACCATGTTTAACTAGTTCAAGGATTGGGATCATGTTTTCTCCATTGATGGGTGATGAGTTTTGAAAGTTAAGTTTTGGGAAGAAGTAAAATTAATTGAAACCTCGTTTATTAAAGTTGGAATATTATGCATTTAACTTTCTTTGTCATGCAACGTTAGTGTTTATAGCAATATTCCGAAATCAATCCACTTGTGACCATATTCGAGTGAAAGTTTAATCTTTCATTGTTGAATTAAATTTCTTCATGTTTGATGTTTATAATCAATTGAATATGCTCGGTTAAATATTTTCGAACCAAAATCCTTTATACGCGTTGTTTATCCCATGGTGGGGATGTGATCCTAACCTCACTTTCTTATTCTTTGCCTAATTTTTTAGTAGTTTTAGTTAACTTATTTATTTCCCCCCTTTTTCCTTTCTCACCTCATCATCATCTTTTACACTTTTATTTTAGAAAGAATAAATCAATTAAAATCTATCAAACATTCCCTGTAGATTCGATACCCAGACTAGCCTCTATGCTCCATAAGAGTGTAATTAAAGTTTAGTTTTATTTGTATTGCAGTCGAAATCCGATAACAACGATTAGCGTATTACATGGATGCTCGATTTTTACCTCGATCAATCTGCTACTAATATTTTCCATTCATAGAGATCTGATGAGAAACCTCTTTTTATCGTGGGCTGATTAGGCATAAATTCTATTAAATTTATCCCCATAATTTAGCGACTTTTAGCACCCTGGGAAATGTAAATTGTGTGGGTTTATCTTATATATGTGCTACTGACCTTTCCTATATAGTGCCTCGAGTTTCGTGTATTCTTTGTGCTTTTTACAGGTATTTTATGCAAGTTAAGAGAAGAGGAAACTCAAGAACCGAGAAACCAAAATGAAGGAAGGAAAGTCACTTTACATATGGAGTTTGAAGCCCTTATACTTTTGACTCATTTGAGTCTAGACTGTATAAGAGCTCATCTAGTTTGGAAATTGTGACAAAATTGTGTCCATCCTAGAAACCAAAGAGCCTCAGAGATTGTTTTGCTTCTTCTCCTATTCATCTTGTAATGATCCTGAGACTATAGCCATCACTCACACACTTAGAACTTATTTTTTGCATATCATATTGCACCTTTATGTGTATTCATGTGGTGAGTGTGTTTAAATCCCTCAATTTGATTTTTATTAATTTTTTGGGAATTTTAAACATATTTTAATTAAGGTTTTATTAAACTAAAACTTGATTTAAAAAGTTTTGGGGTTAATATCTAAATATATATTGTTGTGATTTTTGGCCTAAAGTTACTCTGGGTAGAAATCGAAAGCGCCAGAGACTCCAGGGTTGGCTTTGTAATTAGTTTTGGACGCGCGTTTGTATTCGTTCTATGGCCAACACTTGCTTCTCTCTGATTGGCCAGAGTTGTGTTTCTTTACAGAGACAAAACTTCGCATGTTTACAGCCCTTGGATCAACCCTTATCAATGGCCTGCATGCCGCCTGAGTGAATCCCCGTGTAAACCTTTAAGCCAATCATAGCCTGTTTAATCCACCGCCTGTTGTGAGCCCTTGGATTGAAGTCAAAGAAGCTTGACTCAATCTCAGTCGTTGTTTTTGAACGATAGTCTGGAACCTTCTCCTCTTGATATTTAAAGGACTCTCATCTCAGCCTTCGAAAGCTTTTTGCCACTTTGAAAATTCTCAGAGAAAGAATAGAGAGAGAGAGAGAAGAGAGAAGAGAGAGAGAGAAACCAGAGAGTCAAGTTAGAAACCCTAACTTCGTCTAAAACTTCTCCAACCTAAACCACTTACCTCTCCAAAAAACACCATAACCAAATAAACACCATCTTTAATGTTTCTTGAGTTTATGAGAGTTCGAGTTGAGTGATTTTTGGGTTGCTATAACCTTGTGTTCATAAAATCTTATTTCCAACTTAGACACCTACTCAGATCTTGTTTCTGATTCTATAGAAATCATAGATCTGAAGTTTTTCATGTCACAATACACTTAGTTGCATTTTATTTCTCATCTTGAGAAGTACGTTGTTGATTGTTTTCTGTTAAAACATTTTCTTACTTCAGAATCAACAATAGATGTTTTTCTGTTTCTGTTTTTACAAAACTTAACCTGACCTAGTTAGATTCGCACTTGGAGGGTTTTCAATCTCCTGAATATTTTCAAAAGAGATTGAGAAAGGTCTTGACCGATTTCTTAAGCAAGATCTCCGTGGAATCTGGGTTATATTGAAAGGTCAAAAGGTTTTTGGTTTTGTAAGAAAGAAAAATAACAAACTCACTGCATATAGACTTTATATGTAATTTGTATAGGACTCTATGTAAATCTAAGTGTGCGTGTGTGCATGCATGTGTTATAGAACACTTTTCACAAACATCTTCACACTACATACACTGAAAGTGTTGGCTATAAGATTTGGTGAACATAAGTCGACGTATACTACTGAAACAAAGGAAGAGTTGACAAACTGAGAAGACTACATCAACAATCAAGATCTGCAGAAAAGTTTAAGGACGCTAGAGGGTACAATCCTGAACTTGTATAGACTTGTTATTGTGTGCATGTTAGTTAAATAGATTGTAACTCACATATTTGTTTTAGTGAATTTTTTGTGTTACTCCGTAGAGGGAGTCGTGGATGTTTCCTCAATTGGTGAGGTTTTACCACATTAAAAATCCTGAGTATTAATATTTCTACATCTTCTCATCCCATTCTGATGTGTGCTGAGTTTAAAATATTTTAAACTATTTGCTAAAAACTTGTTTTCAAATCTTGTCCTAATCTCGTACATAATTTTGTTAACACATCTTGTGTTCAAAATCAGTTTGATTTAAGTAAAGAGTTTCTTCAACAAACTTTTCGGAGTTGCTTAAATAGTTTATTTTCAATAAACGGCTTTAGCAACGCTATTTCAATTGGTATCAGAGCTATTGGTGAACTTATTTAAAAAAGATCCTGAGTTTCTGAAACTGTTTTCTCAAAATCAATTATGGACGAGAAAAATGAAAGATATGGTAACTTGACCAGACCTCCAGTCTTTGATGGAACCAATTTTTCTTACTGGAAAGTAAGGATGATTGCTTTCATTCAAGGAACTTTGGGAGATGACGTCTGGGACATTATTGAAAATGGATACTCTTATCCTACTAAACCAGCCACTGAAGGAAGTAATGAGAGGGTTAAGAAAATATTAAGTGAGTTTACTCAAGAAGAGAAACAAGTTTCTCGCAATAACAATAAAGGAAAGAATGCTATATTTATGTCTATAAATGAACATGAGTTCAAGAGAATCTCATCTTGTACCACTTCTAAGGAAGCATGGGATACCTTGATTACTGCCCATGAAGGAGACTCTAGGGTTAAGGCTGCTAAAACTCAGATGTTAATTCAATAGTATAATTCTTTAATCATGTCTGAATCTGAGTCTTTTGATGACTTCTATATGAACCTGACTGATATAGTCACTAAACTGCATGCTAATGGTATAACTTATGATAGACAAGAAATTGTGTCTAAAATTCTGAGATCATTACCACAGAAATTTGACAATAAAAGATATGTTATTGAGGAAATGTGTGATATAAATCTCACTCCTAAATTACTCAGTAGTAAATTAAGAACTGTGGAAATGGAATTAGAGTTTAAGAAACAATTGACCCACACTCATAGGAAACATACCAATTCCAATCTTAGCTTTACTTCTAAGATGATTAAGCCTGAGTTAAACACTCCTAGTAATGATTCTGATGAGGACTGTGACTTAGAAGGTCTAGATAATCAGATTGCCCTAATGTCAAAACAATTTAAGAAAATTGTTAAATTTAGAAACAGTATTGCAAATAGACAGGGCAAGTCTAATTATTCAACTCCTTCAAATCACAAGTCCCATGAGAAACCTCTAACAAACAGAACAAGGACAACACAAGACCTCACAGAGACCTCAAGAAGACTGAATGCTATAGATGTGGTAAACTAGGACACATTGCTCAAGACTGTAGAGTTAATTTAAATACCCAAAACAAACACTCTAGAGCCAACATCTGCAAAACATGGGATGACTCAAGTGACTCTGAAAATGAGGAACCTGAGACATCTGATGGTTTTGATCCTTGTTTATCCTTCTTTGCCAAAATCATATATAATGATGATATGCCTGTGCTTTATAGTGAGGATGAGTCTAGTAATCCTAGCTCTGTTGCTTTGAATCATACCTTAACTGGTTTAGATGCTTTACTTACAGAGAACATTAATACTTCTTCCTCGGGGTGTGTGAGTCAAAGGGGAATCGATACTGCTGATGTCAATGGGTGCGTGAGTTTAAGAAATGAAACCTTAGGGGTCACTTCACACACTTCACTGAGTGACTCAGACAATGAAGATCTCCCAGACATTCACACTCTATATGCCAAAACTATTAAGAAAATCACTAGACTAGAAAAGATTGTGAAAGATCTTACCAAAAAGCTAGAGGATCTAAGCCTGATGGTAAAACTGAATGCTGAAGAGTATACTACTCAATGCATGTCTCATGAAAGTGAAGTCAAAGGGTTTGATGAAAAACTGAAAACTTTAACTGAAGCTAATGAAATTCTGGAGAAAAAATACAAAGGGACATTATTAGAATTGGAACAAACCAAAGAAAAGACAGCAACTGTGTTCAAAAAATTTACAAAATTTGAAAACAATTCTAAATGTTTTGAGGAATTCGTTGCTGAATCTAAAACCAATTCTGATGATCGAACTGGTATAGGGTTTTGCCCCAATTTGAAAACACAAACAAAACATGTTGAACCTACCAAATTTGTGTCAGGAGGCAAAAGACCTATTGAAACATGTCCAGACTTTCATTCACTAAAAACTGAGTTTGATCATCAAAACACTAACACTGGAGATGCAAGTTGCTCTAAGCATGAAAGTTTACCAAAGGGAAAATATGTCTGCCCCCCAATTAGGAAAAATGAACCTGCTTTCAAACCTGTGCTACCTAGGAATAAAATTCAGCCTCAAAATTTCTCAAAACCTTTGTTTAGAGACTTTCCTAAGGTAAACCTCATTCTGAGCAATCTTTATTTCTCCTATTGTGATATATACGGACACTCTTTCGATGATTGCTATGCTAGGAGAGTGATTAAGCCTATCTACAATACCTCTATGTATCAAAACTTTGACTATTCTAGGAGGAGTCGTAACAATTATGTCCTTCCCAGGCCACCAGACAAAAACTCAAACTATAGGAATAGAAAGACTAAACCTAAAAGGACATTTACTAGAAGGAATCCCAGAAACTTTTCTAAATCAAATGCTCAGGTGTTTAAATTTACTCAAAAACATGCGCAAAATGTTTTTCAACAAAAATCTAATGCTCGCAAATTTTATCAAATGAGAGCAAACAAGCGCAAACAGAAAACCAGAGCAATTTGGGTTAGAAAAGATGATCTAGTACCCCAGATGAAGTGTAAATTGTTATTTCTGCCTTAAAAGCTGAACTTACATCTTCTGGTTGGTATTTGGATTCTGGATGTTCCAAGCATATGACAGGTGATGATACAAAACTTTTAAATAAAACCCATTTTGATGGTGGAAAAGTTGTTTTTGGTGATGGAGTATCATCCCAGATCATAGGCAAAGGAACTCTTAAAGAAAAAGGACTTCCTGTTCTTGAAAATGTTCTCTTAGTTAAAGGTCTTAAGGCTAATTTACTTAGCATATCGCAATTTTGTGACTCAAACCATACTGTTACCTTTTCAAAGAACAATTGCAAGATTTTAAATGAAAAGGGAGAATGCGTAATTACAGGATTCAGGACTCCTGACAATTGTTATACTGTCATGACTAGTTCTGAAATCTGTAATGTTGCCAGAATGGATGACAATGAGATATGGCATAACAGAATGGGTCACATTAATTACGAAAATTTGAGTAAATTATCTTCTCAACAAATAGTTAGAGGAATACCAAAAATTAAACCTATTCATTACATTGTCTGTGGTCCCTGTCAAGAAGGAAAAATTGTTAAAGCACCTCATAAAAGGGTTAAAGATATCCTTACCTCTAATCCCTTAGAACTCATCCATATGGACCTAATGGGTCCTTCTCAAACTGTTAGTCTCTGTGGACACAGTTATATTCTAGTTATGGTTGATGACTTCACCAGATTCACTTGGGTAGCTTTCTTAAAACAGAAATCCGATACTTTCCAAACTTTTTTAAAGATTCTTTTACGGATTGAAAATGAGAAAGACACTCAAGTAAATAGAATCCGAAGTGATAGAGGTGGTGAATTCAAAGATACTGGTATTATAGAATACTGTGACTATAATGGTTACAAACATGAGTTCAGTGCTCCTAAGACCCCTCAACAAAATGGTATAGCTGAGAGAAAGAATCGAACCCTTCAAGAGATGGCACGTGTCATGCTCCATGCCAAGAACTTACCTAGGTATTTTTGGGTAGAATCTATTCGTACAGCATGCCATCTTATTAATAGGGTCTATCTTAGAAAGAATTCCAAACAAACTCCTTATGAACTTTGGTACAATAAAAAGCCTAATCTTAAGTACCTTAGAACCTTTGGTAGTACCTGCTATGTGTGCAAATATAGGGAACACTTATCTAAATTTGAGAGCCGGGGAGATAAAGCCATATTTTTAGGATATTCCCCTAACAGTAGAGCTTATCGGGTGTATAATCTTCGCACTAAAACCTTGATGGAATCCATAAATGTAATTGTTAGTGACACTACTATAGAAAGCAAGACTAGTGAATTAACTATAGAAGAAGATTCGTCAAATATTTTAGAAAATGACTCCTCTGAAATAGATAATTCATTACCTATTGAGTCACCTGAAGTACCTAACTGGGTTTCTAAAGATCATCCCATAAACAACATAGTTGGTAACCCTAGTGAGCCAGTACGTACAAGATCCCAACTTAGAAATTATGCACTTTATGCATGCTTTGTTTCTCTTGTGGAACCAAAGAAGGTAAATGAGGCATTGAATGATTCTCACTGGATTTCTGCAATGCAGGATGAACTTTTACAATTTGTCATTCATGTTGTATGGTATCTTGTTCCACGACCTGATCACAAAAAGGTTTTTCAAAAATAAAACTGATGAAAATGGGATGATAATTAGAAATAAAGCTAGACTAGTTGCTCAAGGTTATTCCCAAATAGAAGGAATTGATTTTAACGAGACGTTTGCTCCTGTTACTTGTTTAGAATCAGTTCGTCTGCTTCTTGCTATAGCTTGTCACATACATTTTACATTATCTCAAATGGATGTTAAATCTGCGTTCCTTAATGGAATACTTGCCGAGGAAACCTATGTAGAACAACCTAAAGGGTTCATTGACCCTAATTATCCTAATCATGTATTTCGGTTGAAAAAGGCTTTATATGGTCTTAAGCAAGCTCCTAGAGCTTGGTATGAGCGCCTGTCCAGTTTTCTACTGGATAAAGGTTTCAAAAGAGGTGGAAATGACCAAATCTTATTTGTTAAACATTTTGGCAAACACATTACTATCGCTCAAGTCTATGTAGACGATATCATATTTGGATCCACTTCTACCTCAGAAGTAAAATCTTTTGCTGAAATTATGAGTAAGGAATTTCAGATGTCCCTTATGGGGGAGTTACAGTTCTTCCTAGGTCTCCAAGTCAAACAACAACCAGATGGATTGTTTCTTTCGCAGACTAAGTACGCATTAGAGATAGTTAAGAAATTTGGCCTCCAGAGTGCTAAAAGTGCTAAAACGCCTATGAGTACTACAGAAAAATTGTCAAAAGATGAAAATGGAAAATCTGTAGATCCTACTTTATATCGTAGTATGATTGGCACATTACTCTATCTGACTGCCTCGCGTCTTGATATCATGTATGCTGTGTGTGTTTGTGCGCGCTATCAAAACAACCCCAAAGAGAGCCATTTAAACTCTGTTAAACGGATAATTAAATATGTTAAAGGCACTCTAAATTTAGGAATTTGGTACACGAATGACACACCGAGCACTATTAATGGGTACACTGATGCTGATTGGGCTGGTTGTACTGATGATAGTAAAATCACTTCAGGCGCATGTTGTTATATTGGTAATAACTTGGTAGGATGGAGTAGTAAAAAATAGAACTGCACATCTCTCTCGACTGCTGAATCTGAATACATAGCCGCTGGTAGCTGTTGTGCCCAATTATTGTGGCTTAAACAAATGCTAAGTGATTATGGTATTCTAGAACCCACACTTCATCTCTATTGTGATAATCAAAGCGCGATTAATATTTCTAAGAACCCGGTTCAACACTCGCGAACTAAGCACATTAAAATAAGACATCACTTTATTCGTGAATTAGTTGAAACCAAGGAATTAGAAATCAATTATCTTCCTAATGATCTAAAACTTGCAGATTTATTTACCAAACCTCTTGATTATAATAGATTCATTTCTTTACGTAAATCTATTGGTATGGTTTGTGTCGAGTAAATACCTGTTATATTTTCCAAGTTCCTTCCCTTTGTCCATTTGAGACAAAATGGGGGAGAAATTTGAGTCTATCTCTGCATATATCTGCATGTACTAAACAACTTGATCTTAGTAATTCTTTGCAGGTATTCTTCTTGTACAGTCATTCTCTATTGTAATACAGTCATTCTCTATTGTAATAATAGGATGTTAAACTGTATATAGTTGAGTTATGTAATTTTTGCTTTCTAGGATTGGGTAGATAGAACTTTTCTAGGAATAGGTTTTTCTTATTTGTTGTCGCCCTACGAGTTCTAGATGACTCAAAGGAGATTTTGTCTCATATTTCCAAAGGGGGAGATTGAAGCCCTTATACTTTTGACTCATTTGAGTCTAGACTGTATAAGAGCTCATCTAGTTTGGAAATTGTGACAAAATTATGTCCATCCTAGAAACCAGAGAGCCTCAGAGATTGTTTTGCTTCTTCTCCTATTCATCTTGTAATGATCCTGAGACTATAGCCATCACTCACACACTTAGAACTTATTTTTTGCATATCATATTGCACCTTTATGTGTATTCATGTGGTGAGTGTGTTTAAATCCCTCAATTTGATTTTTATTAATTTTTTGGGAATTTTAAACATATTTTAATTAAGGTTTTATTAAACTAAAACTTGATTTAAAAAGTTTTGGGGTTAATATCTAAATATATATTGTTGTGATTTTTGGCCTAAAGTTACTCTGGGTAGAAACCGAAAGCGCCAGAGACTCCAGGGTTGGCTTTGTAATTAGTTTTGGACGCGCGTTTGTATTCGTTCTATGGCCAACACTTGCTGCTCTCTGATTGGCCAGAGTTGTGTTTCTTTACAGAGACAAAACTTCGCATGTTTACAGCCCTTGGATCAACCCTTATCAATGGCCTGCATGCCGCCTGAGTGAATCCCCGTGTAAAACTTTAAGCCAATCACAGCCTGTTTAATCCACCGCCTGTTGTGAGCCCTTGGATTGAAGTCAAAGAAGCTTGACTCAATCTCAGTCGTTGTTTTTGAACGATAGTCTGGAACCTTCTCCTCTTGCTATTTAAAGGACTCTCATCTCAGCCTTCGAAAGCTTTTTGCCACTTTGAAAATTCAGAGAAAGAATAGAGAGAGAGAGAGAAGAGAGAAGAGAGAGAGAGAAACCAGAGAGTCAAGTTAGAAACCCTAACTTCGTCTAAAACTTCTCCAACCTAAACCACTTACCTCTCCAAAAAACACCATAATTAAATAAACACCATCTTTAGTGTTTCTTGAGTTTATGAGAGTTCGAGTTGAGTGATTTTTGGGTTGCTGTAACCTTGTGTTCATAAAATCTTATTTCTAACTTAGACACTGATAAAAAAAAATTGCTTCTAATGTAGATTTTGTCGTTGTTGCAACTTCTCTATCCATCAAAATTTCCCTTGAACCTACAAAATTATAACAAAACTAGTGTAGAGGGTAAGTAAGGGAGTCAATCCATATCTAAGGGTGAAACACAAAATTGGAGAGGACATATATATAGATTCATTTGCATTTTATTATATTTTTTTCTATTTTTACTTTTTCTATTTTTTTAGGAATTTTTCAAGGGAATATTTTAACTAACTAACTATACTAATTTTTATAACTACTAATTAAGATGCAAAAGCTAATAAAAATTAGGTAAACAAAATTGAGCTAAAAAGTAAACTAACTAAATTGGACTCATGAGGGCTTCAAAATTTCATCCCATAAATGGGAGATTAGCCCTCAATAATCATCATCCAAAAATATAAGCTAAACAATTGAAAGCATGAGATGATTAAACTAAAAGTAAAAGAGAGGAATAGATCAAACCCATTTAAGCCTTGAATTGAAATGGAATCTTCATTTGCATCAACAATCTCTCAATTACACATTAAAAATCACTCAATCATAATCCCTCACTCATGTATTTATTGAATCTAAACTAAAAATTACAAACTAAAAAGTAAAAGGATAATGGATGAATTCATAATGGATAATTAAATAATAAAAGAGATTTGCTAAAAATGCAAATCCTAAAATTATAAAATTATACATTAGAATTCACCCAAAGAAATAAATTCTAGATCATTAATTTATATTGAGATAATTGTTAAAAATGCAAAATCTCAACATAAAGTAATGAGTTAGAATTTACCTCCCATAATGGATAAATTTCACTACATCAATCTATTATGAAATAATTGCTAAAAATGCAAAAATTCATAATAGATGGGTGGGGTGAAATTCATCCAAGAGATCATTTTCAACACACACCTCTATATTGAGGTATTTGCTAAAAATGCAAATACTCAACATAGAGGGGTGGGGAGAATTTTATCACACCAAACTTAAAACTAATTTGAGATCTCTTTCAAATGGATCTTCATCCTCAATATATAGGAGGCATGAAGCATGAGGGGTAAAAATGAAAATTGGCAAGGGTGTGCATGTGGGAATGGTGAGAGCACATGTGCATGGGGGTGTGAGGTGAGGATAAATTCAGATTTGATTTGAGGGGTATTTTGGGGTTTTAATTGTGTTTGGTTAGAAGAGGTTAGTTAGGGGGTATTTGGGTAAAAGGGCATTAAGTTAGTTTTACTCACATGTGGGTTTTTGGGTTTTGGTTTGTATTTTGGCTTGGTTTGTCTTATGCAGGTACGATTTTTTTCTTTGGAGAAGTGGATGAAATGGGTATGGGTATTTGAAATGGGTATGGGTCTTGGGATGAGATGGGGTCAAGTAGAAGGGTTGAGAAGGTCTGATTGGAGATGGGGATCGGAGGGGGTACCGTCGGGTCCGGAGTGGAGAGATGGGCATGGCGGTGGTTGAGGTGGTCCGCCGGAAAGGGAAAGGACATGGGGTTCCGGCGAAGAGAGAGAGAGAGGGCGGAGGTGGGTCACGGCAAGGGTGAGGTCGCCGGCTGGGGCGTTTCTGTCCGCCGGTGGTGGCTGTACGAAGGGTCACGACAAGAAGAGAGGAGGTTTGAGAACTGGGTCGACGGCGGGGTGAGCTGGGGAGGTTGGCGCAGATGGGGATCGGGAGAGAGAGAGGCCGTGGGGGTTCAAGGGGACGCCGCCGGCAAGGGGCTAAGGGTTGGATCGGTGGTGGTTGGATTTTGTTGAAAATGGAGGTAGAGGAGAGAGAGGGGGTTAGATGGATGTTAATGGGGGAGATAGGAGAGAGAATGAAGATAGGTTTGGTGGGGAAGATGAAGTGGGAAGGATTGGGTGTGTGAGAGGTGTAGGTAATAGGATGAGGGTGAGGGTAGTTTTAGGATCAGAGGTGTTTGTGTATATGGGTGTGTGGGGTTTGGATAGGTTAGTGGGTATGGGAGTGTAGGATAAGGTGTGTTGTGTGTGTGTTTAATTTATGACCCTACTAAAATAATAAAAAGATTAAAATCTAACTAAAAATAAAACAAACTAAAAATAATAAAACTAAAGAATAAAATTCTAAGCTATATAAAAACTAAAATAATAAAACAAAAGAAATGAAAAATGAAAAATCTAATAAAAACAAATGTCCTAAAAAAATATAAAATCTAATAAACTAAAAATAAATTACTAAAACTAATCTTAATAAAATAAGACTAAACTAAAAACTAATCAAAATCAAAATAAAGTAAAATTATATTAATAAAAATAAAATAGAACAATAAAATAATAAAATCTAAAAAATTCTAAAATAAATCTAAAATAAATCCTAAAAATAGAAAAGACTCAAACTAAAAATCTAAAAAAATAATAAAATGACACAAATAAAACACACACAGGCTTGGAGTAAGTTTGGGCTAAGTTTAGGCTCGGGTTAGGGTACGAGAGAGGGAATTAGGGTACTGGATAAGGGTATTAGCACCATAAAATGCACAATTGCCTTGAAATACGCGTTTGAACACCGCAACGTGCATTAAGCCTGCATATTGAACAATTAAGCGCATAAGACCCATATTGTCGAGAATTAGCAACTAAAATAAATTTATTTGGGATATAAATTGTACAGTTTTGGGTGCTTATCACACCACCCCCAAACAGAGCGTTGCTAGTCCTCGAGCAATAAGATAGAGAGAAAGAGAAAGATAAGTAACCAAAAGTGTACCACTTTCGCGGGCACTTGCAAATTCATCTTAAGCAAAAGTTGCTACTCAGATCTTGTTTCTGATTCTATAGAAATCATAGAAATCATAGATCTGAAGTTTTTCATGTCACAATACACTTAGTTGCATTTTATTTCTCATCTTGAGAAGTACGTTGTTGATTGTTTTCTGTTAAAACATTTTCTTACTTCAGAATCAACAATAGATGTTTTTCTGTTTCTGTTTTTACAAAACTTAACCTGACCTAGTTAGATTCGCACTTGGAGGGTTTTCAATCTCCTAAATATTTTCAAAAGAGATTGAGAAAGGTCTTGACCGATTTCTTAAGCAAGATCTCCGTGGAATCTGGGTTATATTGAAAGGTCAAAAGGTTTTTGGTTTTGTAAGAAAGAAAAATAACAAACTCACTGCATATAGACTTTATATGTAATTTGTATAGGACTGTTTGTAAATCTAAGTGTGCGTGTGTGCATGCATGTGTTATAAAACACTTTTCACAAACATCTTCACACTACATACACTGAAAGTGTTGGCTATAAGATTTGGTGAACATAAGTCGACGTATACTGCTGAAACAAAGAAAGAGTTGACAAACTGAGAAGACTACATCAACAATCAAGATCTGCAGAAAAGTTTAAGGACGCCAGAGGGTACAATCCTGAACTTGTATAGACTTGTTATTGCGTGCATGTTAGTTAAATAGATTGTAACTCACATATTTGTTTTAGTGAATTTTTTGTGTTACTCCGTAGAGGGAGTCGTGGATGTTTCCTCAATTGGTGAGGTTTTACCACATTAAAAATCCTGAGTATTAATATTTCTACATCTTCTCATCCCATTCTGATGTGTGCTGAGTTTAAAATATTTTAAACTGTTTGCTAAAAACTTGTTATCAAATCTTGTCCTAATCTCGTACATAATTTTGTTAACACATCTTGTGTTCAAAATCAGTTTGATTTAAGTAAAGAGTTTCTTCAACAAACTTTTCGGAGTTGCTTAAATAGTTTATTTTCAATAAACGGCTTTAGCAACGCTATTTCAGAGTTCGGATAAAGGAAAGTCAGAGGCTAAAATGAAGGAAGGAAAGTCAGAGGGAAAAATAGTAACTTTACTTCTGGAGTTCGGATGAATGACAATTGAAGACCTCGAGTCTACAAGCATGCAGGAAGAAACGACGTCTTAATCTGAGTCTTGGATCAGAAGTTATGGAACTTTAAAGATGAGAGAAAATTAAGAAAAAAGAAGAAAAAAAAAAGAATTCCATACCGGATCAGAATGGTCATTACCAAAAATGAACCGATCTGGAGGAGATCCAGACTCTGCATGAAATTCACCATCAAATCGATACGGATAAATCCAAAAATGAACCGTTTTGATGCCTTGAGAATCTCTGCACAAAATTGAGGGCTGAACCGATTCGATTTCAAAGGAAAACGAACCGATTCGGCTTTACTTGACCGAACCGAAGGCTTATACCGAATCGGTTTGGTTGCGTTTTTTTTTAATTTTCTTTTTCAAATTGAGAGTCCAACTTAGTTCAAACTCTTGTAATCTTCATAGGATATTTATTCTAATTAATTCCCAGCCATTAGGAAGTTATTTTTTTGGATTTTGTTTGGAGAGCTTTTGCAACTAAGAACCCTAGGGATTTAATTTATTCAAGTTTCAAGCTTTAATTCCATAATTTATTCATTTCAAGTATTGTTTATTTTCTTCTTTTAATTTCTTTCATAGTTTAGATTGATTAGTCATTAAAATTTAAGTTGCAATTTTTATTTACACAATTTTTACCAATTGTTCAAGTAGTTATGAATTCATGCACATTAGGTTTTGTGTTCACACTTAGTTTAATTATTTCTGGCTAAATTTCCAAGGGATGAACCTGACCCGATGTAGTTTACATGAATAGAAAATGAGTTTTGAATTAAATTTTAATCGAATCGTGTTGTGTAGCAATCACAATCGTTGTAGACCTTTTAACCTCGTTTGCCCTAGGTAACCGGGGTGTTTAAGGATGCGATGTGCGTGTTGGCTATGTAACACTGCTTTATTTTTACCTCTGATTATGTATGATGCGGGCTAGTATCTTCATTTATATAATGCTTAGGATTACTAAAGACTGAGTTTGATCGCTTATCTAATTCAAAAGCTAGTATTCTATCTGGTAAATCTACTAGGGTTTGGGGGATTGCATCCTAACCTGCTTTTCATTCATTTATATTCACTTAATTACAGTAGCTTTATCTTTGTCTACGTAGCGTAGTTCGTACTTTAAATTTCATTTTCATTTAGATAGTAGAATTAAATTTCACAATTAATTATCTTTTAGTTTCTTTTCGCGAATCAGTTTAGGGTTAGTCTTCTATTCCTTCGTCGTTACGAGTTTTCGTCCTAGTTCCCTGTGGATACGATCCCGACTTATTGGGTTATTACTTACGTGACATGATGGCATTTGAGCCTATATAATCACGCACTTTAGACACTTTTGTGGTCGCATCATGGGCCCTCGCATCTCTATTCCTTTGTCTTAAGAGGAGAGTGGTGGGACCCTTGAGGAGTAATTGGGGGTGAATGACCCCAACTTCACTGGTGGGCCTACTACACCTCTCGAATTATTGATCATGACCTGATGACCATTAGGAGGAGATACTAAATACATCACATCATGACATTGAGAGCTGCCAAGCCTAACAAAAGGGCTTAATCCTTGGTCCCTGATCATATATGTTTTAACGAGTACTTATTGTTATATGGGTATAGATTCCCCTACCCCTAGTGGTGACAAGGATTCTGAAAGCCATTGGAATTTCTCCTTGCCAACTGGGGGCTAATTCTTGGTGATCACTGGTGGCCATAATTTTGGATTTTAGGTAGGCCAATGGCGGCTAACGAGACATGACAGTGGCGAGCGAGATGTGACATTTCTAATTGGGTGGAAGTGATAACTTTGTGAACCAATGACCATAAGGTGGTCTTAAGGTTCCTAAATAAACACATACTTTCTCACTTCGGCACTTCGATTGAGATCATTAGGTATAATAAAACCCGTTTTACTATATACTTTTTTGCCAATCTTATGAGAAAGTATATGGTGATCTATTAGGCTGGTACAACCTACCACCTTGAAAGTAGTGGCAGAGCCGAGTTTGCTATTAAGGAGGTCAAACACATTATCTAAAAAATGGTCAATCCCGACCATAAAGACTGGTGTTTTCGATTAACTAATGCTTTATGGACTTATCTCACGGCTTACAATACCCCTCTCGGTATTTTCTTATGGGTTTGTATATGAAAAACCTTGCCATCTCCCCATGGATCTTGAACACAAGGCCTATTAGGCATTAAAAAGAACGAACTTTGATTTGGACAAAGCCGAGAATGAGTGAATGCTCCAACTCCAATAATTTTAAAGAGATTTTGACAATGATTTTAATGTTATATTCTTTGAGACTAAAACTTTTATAATTCATAATTTTATGCAGAGGTTGAAGACATTTTTATTTTATTAGTTTCTACATTTTAATTCAATATCCATCTTTATTTTGGCATTAATGATGTAATATTTATAAAGATTTATCAATTGAAATTAAGTTTGGACCAATTTGAATTCGAGTTCGAAGCCTATGATAAAAAGTTAATTGAACTTGTGTCGAGAGATTTATTTTTGATTGCGGATCAAAATCGACCTTGAAAAGATAAAATTTGATTCTGAAGGAAACTACGCAAGCCAGATTTTAATTCAACATGCTCGACAAACAGGTCTATACTTAGTGAAAGATACTCCAATCTAATGTGAAATAAAGCTTTGGGAGAAAAAATATTCTTCAGGCAAGGCAATGGTCAAAAGCAGCCAATAATAGAAGAAGATTCATCTATTCTCATTCTAGACTATTGGTAACATGTGCCATTGCACAAGGTTGCTTTTGCCTTTACCCTTTTCTTTTCCTCTATCTTTTACTAGAGAAACAAACTAATATTTTTATGACAAATTACATAAACTACAAATTTTCTCAAAATAAAATGAACGAGTAAAATAATGAATATATAACACTTGTGATTTTTATTAGTCCAAATTTATCTACTTCACTTTGATCAGGGCCAACCCTGAGATTTGTGGGGCCGAGATGAACATATAATGTGAGATTTTCATATTAATTCGTAAATAAAATACATATTATACAAAATAAAATTATGTG
Source organism: Sambucus nigra (assembly GCA_949130495.1). NCBI lineage: Eukaryota > Viridiplantae > Streptophyta > Magnoliopsida > Dipsacales > Adoxaceae > Sambucus > Sambucus nigra. The sequence continues at coordinate 583,187,312 of OX422217.1, forward strand.
AAAATTTGATTTAATCCTTCTTCATCATCATCATTCTGTGAAGGTTTATTGTTAAAAAACTTATAAATCGCTCGTGTTGTTTGATATTTGGCAAAATTTTCATCTCGTTATTTCTTTCTTTTAACAGATCCAATTTTAGGTGGAATGACTATATTCTAGCCATTGACTTCAAGTTAATAATGGGTAAAGTTGAACAGTGGAACCTGATTGGCTTAAGTAATCCAAGCCCCAAAATAACCATATTAATTCAATCAACCTTAAAAAATAAAATTGATAATACACTTATGTCTAGAGCTAAATAAACTAGTGAATGAAGAAATAATTAATTTCTAAAATGTAAATAAACAAAGAAAGAAAATTCATGAAAGTAAATGTTTGAAAATTCTAAAAAGTAAAAATCAAACCAAAGTATAAATATTTTTTTTTAATTTTAAAAAGGAAAAATAATTGACCAAAAAACTAAACCAAAGAAATTTAGATATTAAATATTTTTAAAATTTAGAAATCAAAATTAGTGGAACAAAACCCAATCAAATTAAAGCGCGCGCGCGCCTATGTGTGTGTGTGTGTGTGTGTTTAGATATATATACAAGAACAAATACTATAGATGTACGATAGTAGAAGAACACACTGGATTTGATTTTGAATGTTATCCAAAGCAAAGTGGTGGGCTCGTGCTACCAGGTGGGGGTGAATATGGTGACTTAGGGAGTTGTGGTTACATATATACCCATTTACTTTGGTATTCAATTTTATGTTTTGGCATTTTCATTTTATGCGCCTTTTGGTTCTTTTTTCCTCAACAAAACTGAAAGGGTGTCGCGGTACTTGAGTTACAATAAATTAGTATGGGTTTGTGCTAGTTGGTTTTTCAAGCTTAACTTTAGGGAGGGTTCAATAATCTCTCTCTCTCTCTCTCTCTCTCTCTCTCTCTCTCTCTCTCTCTCTCCCTTTATATATATATATATATATATATATATATTATTTGGAGCCCCTAAAATTCATCCAAAATTGGGGTGTGACGCGACCGCCTCCTTGGCCTTCCCTCCAGGCCGACCCTGACTTTGATAACAATTAATAGTAATCTCATATGTTCAAATGACTCAAGATTATGTTATAAATTTTACCAAAATACTATTTCCCTATCGGTCGCTTTAAGTATTTGAAAGCTTGACTTTTAGTTATACTAGATTTTAGCTTCCGTGCGATGCGTGGACATTTTAAAAATCTTTATATATGTAGCATGTTGTATGAATTTGTTTTTATAAAATCTAGTAGTAATATAAATATATACAAATAATGACTTTTAAACTAAACTTAGTTTTAAGAATTATATAATTAAATTTTTCAAAAAAATATTGTATGAGACATCTGACCCTTATAATTTACAAACCTATAAAAATTTCATCATTAAAAATTCAAGATAAATATTAATGTTAAAAATATAATATGAATATAAAAACTCCTAGATAATGCAAAATAAAACAATTGTATTTATCATCGAAAATGTATCGAAATTTTAAGTCTGAAAAAACAATTGTAGCTAAAACCTAATATACATTTATGTACAATATAATATAGTTAAAATGTAATGAATCTAGTGTTAACCCTCATTGGAGAATTGGAAGAGAAAAAGAGATTAAACGGGGGTAATGAGAGAGAGGAAGAGGGATCTTGTGTTGAAGATGAAGGGAATTTGTTTTAATTGCATATTAATATTGAATCCACTTGGCATATCTAAAATTCAAGACACCATATATATATATATATATATATATATATATATATATATATTAGATTGGATGTACAATCATGTTAAAATAGCCTGATAAGAAAATGTGTAAGGCATTCCTATAAGAGTAACATTAGTTTAATTTTTTAGGAGTTATCAATGTTCAACTATAATAATCAAGGGTTACATTAACAGTCACTAACAACGGTCAACATATTTAAATTTAACCCTCAATTATGTGGGATATTGTGACACCTCGCCTAATTAAACATCAGGTGATCAGGCCTTTATTAAATTAAAACAGGTTTCTCAAATGGTTCATTCTTAGCATCACTGTCGAAAACTTTTTAATTACTAATCCCCTAAGTAAAATTAGACCGGTGCCAAATTTTATCTTTCTTAAAACAGATAAATCAACCATGCGGAACAAAGTACAAACAATCATGTACTATAATTCAAACAACAAAGTAAAAGTACAACCGAACAAAAGTATTACCGAATAAACCATCGGCTAAAAATCCCAAACAACAATAGAACAACCATTAGTCTGAAACTAACATCTGAGACTAATACCGGACCACAAGTCCATGCATAGAAGAGTGTGAGATCCTGTACTAGATCTGAATGAGAGATATCGTCTAGTCAAAATCCTGTAAGCATCCACTGTGCTACAGCTCCGAGTCTCTGGAATGGAATCATCATACATGGCATCCCTGTGGCTGGACACCTAAAAGGTTTTGAAAATATTTTATAGCAAGAGTTAGTACTCAAAAACATTTTGAAAATATTTAGCAAGCGTTTATCACAATATAAAATGCGGTTATTGATTACACATGTTAGGTTCTCGTACACTCTCTTGAGTTACTCACCCCTCATCTTTTGTGCACACCTAACGTTCTACACTTAGTTTATATAGCCATACCTCCCAAGATAACTAAAACCAAAGTAGTCAACTGAACTTATCTGTACCCAAGTTCCAGTACCGCCCATACAGTACAACCGTTTCACTAACATCTCGCGTATGTTAATTATTTCTCAAGTAACATTTCATCTATGTTGTTTTTCAAGACTTCCCATTTAGTTTCACTACTAAAATTACTACAATTCTCACAATTGTTGACTTCCCACTTATGTAATTAAGTTTCACTACTTGAATTACTAAATAGATTTTCTCTATCTAAAGGTGCATTTCGTAATTAAGTTTCACTACTTAACTTACCAATTCAGTATGTATCTTTAAATACATAATATGTATCAATCTACTAACACACGGAAGTAGGATATCATCAAGTATATATATTTCACACACAATATATACTAAATATCAGTCATTGCTATTTTGCCCTTTTTATACACGTAAAGGACTCTTGGTTCGGAATGATTCATCGACCCCAAGTAAGAATTGGTTCGGAATGATACACCGACGACAATTATTTATATACACAAATAAAGATCTCTTGGTTCGGAATGATTCATCGACCCCAAGTGAGAGTTGGTTCGGAATTATCCATCGCCCCCAACTATTTTTAAAAATATATATATACACATATTCTGGTTCGGGACTCTCTCATCGCGACACCAGTTCAAAGTTTGGTTCGGCATTTCTCATCGACCCCAAACATATAATAACTTTATGTTAGTTCGGAATGTCTCATCGACCCTAACATAATTAATTTAGGTATAATCTCTCTACCTAAAAGATCACATAATTCAGTAGGTACACGCCCGACCTATTAATCATATACGTACGTAATATTTTAATCTCATATATTTACCGTACAATATTCGCTTTACGATTTATCTCATTAATCGTATTTATTTGAGTATTCACACAACTCTAAGGGTCCTAGTTACCCCTTACATATAATTTCAGTAGTTATTTCTTACCCTACTGGTCTATTACTTAAATTGAATTTACTTCGCCCCGTAACTCAATTTCCGAAATCCCCGATACTCTACTAAATCGGATTATTCTCCTCTGTCCGTAATCCAAGCCCTACACCCAATGGCCTTATCGGACCTCAACAATATACCTACTGGCCTTATTCTCACTCCCATATAAGTATAATGTAAATCCTAGAATACTCATTCATCCCCGAACTCAACGAAGAATTAAACACAAAATTTTCGGGAAACAGCTTGCGTCGATCGATCGACGACTGGGTTCGATCGATCGACATAGTCGATCGATCGATAGTTCCAGATCGATCGATCGATCGAACAGGGACAGACGCAGTTGTCTTCTTCGTTAAGATTTTTCCTCCATTAACAAACCTTCAAACTCCATTATAGTCCACCAAACTTTGACCCAATGATCCTAACATATTTCCACATATACTAGGACAGTTTCTAACGTGTCAAATACATCAAAACTCCAATTACTTTAAAGAAATAATGAATTAAAATCCAAAATTTCTTGAAACCCTAGTTATGGTGTTCTTCCCATATTATCATTCAAAATTCAGATTTTAATCCGAAAAATCATCAAGTCTAATCTGAATCTTAAACCTCTACATAAGGTAAATCATTCTACATGCGATTCCTATCCCAACATGTATAAATATCATCTTTCTCCAATCAAAATAATGATTTAAACAACATTATTCAAAAACTCTACACATGGGTATTATAACTTTATAATTTTTGTAATAAACAACTTGCCTTATGATCAGTAGGGTCTGATTTCGTGGTTGTTGTTGATGATTGATGATATTCATCCTTCAATCCTTCTTCCCCAACAACCCTTTGAATCCTTCCCAATTCTTCCTTTTGCCTTAGAAAGTTGTGCCTCTCTTCTCTCTAATGGTATTGGTGTTGTCATGGGTGTTCTAACCCTAATTCCTCTATAATACGGATGATATAAAACTCTCAATTTCGTAGGTCTCCATACCCTCTCATGTTAAAAGACCAAAACGCCCCCGAACGGTCTCGGTCTAGTCCAAAATTACCCCGGGACTCAACTAGTACCCCCGGGTATACTATTTTGACTAATTTGACCCTTCCGGACTCATCGGTGACCTCTAAATTATCATTTGAGTCACTTAAAAAATATTACTCGTTCTCACCCCAACACGGTCTACACGCGTTAAGTAACTATTTACCACTCGCACTAAGTAAATAAAATAAGGCAATATAAACCGGTATCTATCTCTCGATTAATATTCCATAATTACAATTTTTAAATAAAACTCTTTAAATTACTACTCTTACGTAATTTAAATTAAGCCGAAATTTTCTCATTTAATTCTCCAATCTAATTAAATAGAATTATTTGGAATATTCATTTAATTCTCCAATCTAACTAAATAGAATTATTTGGAATATTCAGAAATACGGGGTATTACATACTTCCCCCCTTGCAAAGGAATTTCGTCCTCGAAATTAGGATAAGGCTGGTATTAAGGCTAAGGACCTTAAGTATAATTGCATCCTCTAATACCCAATACTAAATCATAACATCCTAACGGTCATCCCAAGTATATGCCTTGCTTCATTATAAATTCTTATCGCACGTTACCCATGCCGCATATATCATAATTAAGTCTCACTACTTAATTTCTCATAGATTTTTCCAATCCAACGTTAATTCTTGAAATGAAGTTTCTCCCTATTTAATTTACCCATTTGATGTATATCTCTATATAACATCTAAGTGTCTACTATCACTCATAAGTAGAATATTATAAGGTATATATTTCACATACAATATATACTTTAAGGAAAATTGGTCCGACAAAAATCATTGGCCCCAATAATCCTATCATTTACATTGGTCCGGGAATCCATCGACCCCAAGGTAAATGTAATGCACATGTCGGTTCAGACCTTCCGTCGATACCAATATTTATCATCGATTTGGTTCGGAAAAATCATCGACCCCAAATCGATCCCTCGTGTATTGGTCCGGAACATCATCGACCCCAATACAGAGATTAAGCACACTTACTATCGCACATAAGTAGAAAAATCAATAGGTATATATATATATTGTACACATAACATATACTATCAACACTTATTTTATAATCACCCCCCTTCTATAACACTTTTGGGGTCATTGGCTCGGAATTCCACCTCGATCACCAATAGTTATTAATTACTTGTCTCGGGATCACATCTCGAGTACCAATATATGTATATATATCTCATCGCACATGAGTAGACAATTTGTGAGCCATATATTTCACATTTCATATACCTTAAAATGCCACACTCCAATAGAATGTCCTCATATCACGCGTTAAGGACTAAAAGTTAGAAATGTCTCCTCGAACCACACCTCAAAGTACATGTATTGTTCGTAATCGGTACCCACGAACCTAATCCTCATGTACAGTCCATATAGGCACTCACTCTACCTATAAATATGCTCTTATAGGCATACATTCAACCTATGAATTGATCAATGGGCTTTTCCAAAATTCCACTATCATAAGGGCGTATCATCATTCTTTCTCACTAACATTGAGTCGTAGGTAACACAACGTACTCAAAATAAAACTTTATCTTTATTCCTTCCTGACCATCTCTGACAGGGTGGAATTTTAGGATTTCATCCTGATTCACAATCATGTAGAGCGGCACCGTGCACTCTCCCTTTTCAACTACATACTAATCCAATCCGGTCACCCCATTTCGCTATTCCCAAAGAAATGTTGGCTTAATTATGATGTTCACAACCCATCAATAATTTATAAGTCTGTCTCCTCATTCCATCATTGGAAATTTGGGTTCACTACCACATTCCGGTTATTTATTTCGAGTCTATCTTGTCTATTAACTAGAGGTGTATCTGGAGACAATCTCACTATGTCTCTCCTCAACATCGCTTCCCACTTACGTCATCTTTCCTCAAGTGGTACTCTATTCCCCTTTCTCTTCGGGTTTATTATACTTTACAATCCGTGCACTCTTCGCAATTGGCGCACTTTTTGGGTTGGTTACTTTATAAGAATCAACATTTTAGTAACACGTAAGTCACTCACAACACTCAGTCAAGTAGCACCTTGCGCTACTTCTTCACCACAGTTAGGTCTCCCATATCAAGAGATAACCTTTGAACGGTTTTCCACCGACTTTCATCCCATAGGGTGTGTTGGATCTCTCAGCACATATAATCTTGGATCATCGTCTATCTCCCATAACGTTCAACCCATTTCATCGATACGACTTGTCTTCTAATTTCCCCACCGGTGTACAAAATAATTTTCCGCATCCCTCTATCTCGGATGTCTAAGGAATCCTATTGATTAGGGTGCCCATACACCCTTTTATCCGGGTACATTTGCAAAAACATTGCAAATGTCGCACCCGTAACATGCTTTTCTTCAACTCTAGCCTAGTCTACACGACGTGACCACAATCTTGTGGGTATTCTCAATACCCTATAGACCAAAAATCAAATCCTTGCCCACAAAGTTCCACTTATCCCTTCGTGGTGAGGTAAGCCTTTCAGTGTTTCTCCATAACACTATCGGCTCTACTAATGCCCTAGCATCTAACAATGTCTCTTCTCCTGACGTGCATAAAAATTCAGTCATATTCCCTTTCGCAACCGAACTTAAACAAGGGACTTCTCCCCATGTATTCTTACCGAGCATTATCGGAGCAACACATGGTCGATATGCTCAAATTCGATTCCTCGACAATATGTGCAACCATACTCCAATATTTCTAAAGGAGTCAAGTGGCACCGCGCTTATACTATCACTAAGTCTTTATCACTAATTACAACGACGAGCTCGATCTCTCCACTCAGCGGTCATACTACATACCTTGACTCACATCTTTTAGGTTCCCACACACCAAAATCAATTACTATGAGATGTTCATAATCTCCGAAGTCTCTCACATATTGATGAATAATGACAACTCGACCCTTTTTCAGGTGAGGAATCGTCATATACTCCATTCACTCGAGGCTAAAACCCCTATACTTCCTTATCCATCCCTCTGGTGGTTCAGATGGTTTCCGGACATAACACGCTTGTCCTCTCCGGAATGCAAAACTTATTGGAGTTATTATTTCTTTAAATAACTTCAAGCTAAAATAAAACGCGTGGCCCTAGAATCCACACTAGACATCTTTTCAAAAATTCCTGACTCCAGGCCATACTGACCAGTTTGGGTACTCCTCCTCTCGGACTGGGTAGTCTCAATCCTGAACACTATCATCCTGGTTCCCTTAGTTCTGCTAACCAAGAGGAACGCACTATGAGACTTAACAACTCCAACTTAGAATAAAATCATTAAATCCCCTAGTGGGTTTTCACCCATGGCTTGCACCAGCCCCTTTACATTCAGTCTTACTCTTTGACTAAATCCTTAAACTCCCTTAGCTCCGCCCACCTAGGAGCATTTACTTCAACGTTGTCAGAAGTACCATATTGTCTTCATAAACATAAGTCGTCCAAGAAGAGTTTTACCAAAATTGCGAATTATAACTCAAGAGTCCATTCTCTCAAGGGCTCTTTTTCCTTTATACCTATCTCATCGGTACAAGTTCACTTAAAAGGATAAATTTCTCTCTCACGATTGGCCTCTACCAGGATTTCACGTGAGGGGTTCAGATATTCCTATTCACTTCGCTTCTGAATCATCATTGGAGAACTTTGCGCTTAAACTATTTGTAAGGTTCCTTTATTTGTATACGGACCCTCGGTCCGAATGTAGTGACTGGTATCTCCGCCACGTTACCTCTAAAAATTTACTCAAATTTTCACTTCTGAGTATTTCTACTCTATCCTAAACACCAAAACCACAGGACATACTACTTCCATTGGTTAACATGTACAGTCGCCATTTTATCACATTTTTACGGCTCGTTCTCATCAAATTTTTCTTCAGACCTACTCCCACTATCACTGCATTGGGCGGTCTAGACTAGCATCCCTCTTGTCGTCGCGACACTTGAAAAATGCCTGCTATGCCTCAACAAACCTTGCAGCATTTACTTCCATTACACGCTAGGAGTGACCTCGACAACGGTCATCTCTCCTATGATTACCATATATGAACACTCTAGGCTTCATGCTGAGCTCCTCCCTCCTGCAGTCCTTCCAACGCCAATGCTGGTTCTACCGCCATGTTCGACGTATCATGCCCAATCGAACTCGTATATATAACACTACATTTACTAAAGAGCAGGAGAATGTAAACTACGTACGTAGAGGAGTACAATAATCCTAAGGTAGGGCTCTATATCAATCAAACGATACGCTGAAAACGTAGTAAGCCGTACATATCCTATGGACACTAGAACCTGATGCTCTGATACCATCTGTGACACCCCGCCTAATTAAACATCGGGTGATCAGGCCTTTATTAAATTAAAATAGGTTTCTCAAATGGTTCATTCTTAGCATCACTGTCGAAAACTTTTTAATTACTAATCCCCTAAGTAAAATTAGACCGGTGCTAAATTTTATCTTTCTTAAAACAGATAAATCAACCATGCGGAACAAAGTACAAACAATCATGTACTATAATTCAAACAACAAAGTAAAAGTACAACCGAACAAAAGTATTACCGAATAAACCATCGGCTAAAAATCCCAAACAACAATAGAACAACCATTAGTCTGAAACTAACATCTGAGACTAATACCGGACCATAAGTCCATGCATAGAAGAGTGTGAGATCCTGTACTAGATCTGAATGAGAGATATCGTCTAGTCAAAATCCTGTAAGCATCCACTGTGCTACAGCTCCGAGTCTCTGGAATGGAATCATCATACATGGCATCCCTGTGGCTGGACACCTAAAAGTTTTTGAAAATATTTTATAGCAAGAGTTAGTACTCAAAAACATTTTGAAAATATTTAGCAAGCGTTTATCACAATATAAAATGCGGTTATTGATTACACATGTTAGGTTCTCGTACACTCTCTTAAGTTACTCACCCCTCATCTTTTGTGCACACCTAACGTTCTACACTTAGTTTATCTAGCCATACCTCCCAAGCTAACTAAAACCAAAGTAGTCAACTGAACTTATATGTACCCAAGTTCCAGTACCGCCCATACAGTACAACCGTTTCACTAACATCTCGCGTATGTTAATTATTTCTCAAGTAACATTTCATCTATGTTGCTTTTCAACTCTTCCCATTTAGTTTCACTACTAAAATTACTACAATTCTCACAATTGTTGACTTCCCACTTATGTAATTAAGTTTCACTACTTGAATTACTAAATAGATTTTCTCTATCTAAAGGTGCATTTCGTAATTAAGTTTCACTACTTAACTTACCAATTCAGTATGTATCTTTAAATACATAATATGTATCAATCTACTAACACACGGAAGTAGGATATCATCAAGTATATATATTTCACACACAATATATACTAAATATCAGTCATTGCTATTTTGCCCTTTTTATACACGTAAAGGACTCTTGGTTCGGAATGATTCATCGACCCCAAGTAAGAATTGGTTCGGAATGATACATCGACCCCAATTATTTATATACACAAATAAAGATCTCTTGGTTCAGAATGATTCATTGACCCCAAGTGAGAGTTGGTTCGGAATTATCCATCGACCCCAACTATTTTTAAAAATAAATATATACACATATTCTGGTTCGGGACTCTCTCATCGCGACACCAATTCAAAGTTTGGTTCGGCATTTCTCATCGACCCCAAACATATAATAACTTTATGTTAGTTCGGAATGTCTCATCGACCCTAACATAATTAATTTAGGTATAATCTCTCTACCTAAAAGATCACATAATTCAGTAGGTACACGCCCGACCTATTAATCATATACGTACGTAATATTTTAATCTCATATATTTACCGTACAATATTCGCTTTACGATTTATCTCATTAATCGTATTTATTTGAGTATTCACACAACTCTAAGGGTCCTAGTTACCCCTTACATATAATTTCAGTAGTTATTTCTTACCCTACTGGTCTATTACTTAAATTGAATTTACTTCGCCCCGTAACTCAATTTCCGAAATCCCCGATACTCTACTAAATCAGATTATTCTCCTCTGTCCGTAATCCAAGCCCTACACCCAATGGCCTTATCGGACCTCAACAATATACCTACTGGCCTTATTCTCACTCCCATATAAGTATAATGTAAATCCTAAAATACTCATTCATCCCCGAACTCAACGAAGAATTAAACACAAAATTTTCGGGAAACAGCTTGCGTCGATCGATCGACGGCTGGGTTCGATCGATCGACATAGTCGATCGATCGATAGTTCCAGATCGATCGATCGATCGAACAGGGATAGACGCAGTTGTCTTCTTCGTTAAGATTTTTCCTCCATTAACAAACCTTCAAACTCCATTATAGTCCACCAAACTTTGACCCAATGATCCTAACATATTTCCACATATACTAGGACAGTTTCTAACGTGTCAAATACATCAAAACTCCAATTACTTTAAAGAAATAATGAATTAAAATCCAGAATTTCTTGAAACCCTAGTTATGGTGTTCTTCCCATATTATCATTCAAAATGCAGATTTTAATCCGAAAAATCATCAAGTCTAATCTGAATCTTAAACCTCTACATAAGGTAAATCATTCTACATGCGATTCCTATCTCAACATGTATAAATATCATCTTTCTCCAATCAAAATAATGATTTAAACAACATTATTCAAAAACCCTACACATGGGTATTATAACTTTATAATTTTTGTAATAAACAACTTGCCTTATGATCAGTAGGGTCTGATTTCGTGGTTGTTGTTGATGATTGATGATCTTCATCCTTCAATCCTTCTTCCCCAACAAGTTGATGGTAAAAATCCCTTTGAATCCTTCCCAATTCTTCCTTTTGCCTTAGAAAGTTGTGCCTCTCTTCTCTCTAATGGTATTGGTGTTGTCATGGGTGTTCTAACCCTAATTCCTCATCATACGGCTGATATAAAACTCTCAATTTCGTAGGTCTCCATACCCTCTTATGTTAAAAGACCAAAACACCCCCGAATGGTCTCGGTTTAGTCCAAAATTACCCCGGAATTCAACTAGTACCCCCGGGTATACTATTTTGACTAATTTGACCCTTCCGGACTCATCGGTGACCTCTAAATTATCATTTGAGTCACTTAAAAAATATTACTCGTTCTCACCCCAACACGGTCTACACGCGTTAAGTAACTATTTACCACTCGCACTAAGTAAATAAAATGAGGCAATATAAACCGGTATCTATCTCTCAATTAATATTCCATAATTACAATTTTTAAATAAAACTCTTTAAATTACTACTCTTACGTAATTTAAATTAAGCCGAAATTTTCTCATTTAATTCTCCAATCTAATTAAATAGAATTATTTGAAATATTCATTTAATTCTCCAATCTAATTAAATAGAATTATTTGGAATATTCAGAAATACGGGGTATTACAGATATACTACTTTGTCTTTTTCTTTCTACTTTTTTTCATAAGGAAACCCCGTTTATTATGTTTTAAAAAATCAATTAATAAGACAAAAAGGAGAAACGTGAAAACCATATTAACTTGTTTCGTCCAAAAAAATTCAAGCCAAGTGATATGATCGTTTCTATTAATAGACAGCATATAAACTTATGAAACTCGAATAATACATATTAGAAGTCATTCTAACTATTTAAGTTATAATATGAAAAGTTATACAAAATAATCATTTGAAAAAAAACATATGTTGCACATATCGATTAAATAATTAAAATTATCATAAAATAAAAAATTAAAATTAATACACAATTATATTTTCTCATAGATGGGCAGTTTGCCCCTTCATCTAGAGCTGCTTTCAGATTTGTGTAGGTAATAAAGCAAAATTCGGCAAAAATATTATTGTGACAAGATAAAATGTCCATTTCTTACGAAGATGCTCACCCTTGTAACATATGATTTTTATGTCCTTCAATTTTATGGAGGAAGTTTCTCTCTATGAAGGTTAATTAAAAAAACTTTAATTAAATTACTATGCTTTTAAATATATTATATTTCAATTTTCTCATCAAATTAGACCCAGTTTGATTACGCAAATTGTTTGATTATGTAAATTGGTTCATTGTGAATTAGTGAATTATAAATGAGTGAATTTGAAATGAGTTAAATCCAATTTTACGCAATTTTTGGTAATTTGAAATTGATGTTAAGGTTATATGAAAAAAAAGACAAAAACAAATCAAGAGGGGGTGCGGGAGGGGGAGGGGGAGAGGGAGAGGGAGAGGGAGAGGGAGAGGGAACATGCACTTTATGTTATTCCTATTTCAAATGGATTCATTTCACATTTTTTATGAAATGATCAAATTTCAGATTTTGCACATGAGCTAAAATGGGGCAATTAATGAATCCTTTCATTAATGAAACCAAGAACATTTAATGGATCAATTTGTAAATGGATCAATTTATTAATGATCCAATTTACAATTTTGGGACAACCAAATAAGGCCTTAATGTTTAAATTTATCTCATTTTCTCCACTAGTACATTCTTCCCTAACAGTAAACCTAATTTAGAATTCTTCCATCGGAGATGAAATCATCAACCATGAACACATTATAACTGATTGTTTAATTTGCGTATATTCACAATTATACGTCTTGAAGAATTTTAAGTTGCTCTTGACAATCGACAAAATAAAGTATTTAATGCAGTGAAATTTGTTGATATGTAATTAGGGGTGGGCACGGTCCGGTCCGATCCGGTTTTTACCCATTTTATGTGCCGGACCGAATTATTCGGTCCTATATTTGAGAAGACCGAATTCGGATCGATTTAATCGGTTAACCTATTTATTCGGTCTAGGCTATTTTCAGTCCAGTTCAGTTAATAATCGATCCACATTTACATTTATTTACTTTTTTTCAATAAAGATTTGTAATTTTTTTGTTGTTTTTTAATATGTAGAGGCTGTTTTGAATCCACAAACATAAATGGCCACAAACATAAATGAAAGAAAAATGTTAAACAGTTATCTATTAATCCACAAATCGAAATGTTAAACAGTTTTCTATTACTCCACAAAGAAAAAATCCACAAACAGAAAAATCCACAACTGATCAATATTTTGTAAGCTTAATATAATTTTGTGTGAACATCTAATTGTCCATTTGTTCACTAAAACGAGCCCTAAATCTCAAGACAACATATATCAATTCATGAAAACCTATAGACTATCAAGAAATTACACACTGACAAGAAATCACAATAAAAATCAGTCAAGAAATCACAATATGGTGAACAACAATTTCGGTCAAGGAAAAGCAAGAAAAACTATACCGAGGCTGTGCTGAGGCTGTGTTGTGGTTATGTTGAGGCTGTGTTGTTAAGGTGCGCCGGTATAGGCTAGCTTCAAACTTGAGGCTTTGTTGAGGTGTGCAATCGCCGAATCTGATGTTTCGATGGTATGCGATCGCATGATCTTTGTGACTTCCGGCTTTCTTTGCTTAAATGGGCAAGAGCCTCTCAGAGAGGAGGAACCGAACTGAAGTGAAAGAGAGAGGAGAATTTTTCTAAACTCTTAGCGTGCCATTTTATGTGACTAACCTAAATGATAATATATAACATATTTATATAAAATTAATATATATTATATAATATTAAAATAAGCGGTCCGATCCGGTCCTAAGATCGAATTTAAAAAGGATATTTTGGACCGACCCGAATATATTCGGGTCTCTTAGTTCAGGATCAAATTAGGATTGAATTACAAAAAAGCCTATAATTGTGGGTCCGGTCCAATTGGGTCCATCGGGTCGGTCTTTTTTTTTTCTCCACCCCTACATGTAATGCATACTTTCAGGTTTTTGGGCACTAATTTTTAATATGCGCATCTTTATCCATTATTATTGTAAAACAAAAAGTCCCACATTAGTAAAAAATATTTCAAATTGTTGACAAGGCCCATAACCACCCTCACCCCTTGAACTAATTTTTGGGTTGAGTTATATACAATAGTTATCGAACATGGTATCGAAGCTGGATTGCAGGAACATGTTGGATGGATGTTCGAGACCTGCACACAATGCATGAGGAAGGGCATAAAGTGGAAAACCCCACATCACTTGGGTACAAAGATTATTAAGGCTTAATGAGTGGTAGTAGTGGCAAATGGACGGTTATAGGCGGGTCAAAAATGGATATGGATAAATTTGGGAGGGTTAAAAGCGGGTCGAACAGAATAATTTGGACGAGTTGGGTCGGGTCAAATTCGGTTCGGGTCGAGTCAACCCCCTGATAGGGTTGGGTTGACCCATTTTTTTTTTTGAAAAAAAACAATTATTATATCATATACGGATAAATATGGTATAATAATTTTGAAAAAAAATATACAAGTAAGTACTTAAATAAAAAAAATCTTTAAACTCTTTAGTAATTTGAGTTTTATTTTTGAGAGGTTCCAAAACCATTTTGACTCGCTAATGAACAGCCAACAAACCGTCTTATTGGATCGCTCAAACCATTTTGACCCACAAACACAATTAATGGGCCCCAAACACATTATTTTGGATGGGTTATGGACAGTTTCATCCTCAAGAGCCCATATTGCCGGGCCTAATGAGTGGCATGAATACTCTCACCTCTTTAGAGACCTTTTGGGTTGAGTTTATCCCATTGGTAATATATTTCTTCATCATACTAATGTTAAATGTGTGATATTTTACCACAATCAAAGGTTGTCTCCTACAAAACCAAAGTGCTGGAATCCTTGAATGGTGGATATACTTGACCTGGGGTCCTAAATGAAAGAATATTGTCTCTATCATTCCTTTAAAACTCATTTACAGATTGACTACAAACCATAATTATCAAAGGTAGAGTCACACATGATTGATATAATTCAACACGACAATGCCACATTCCTTCAATTTTATGGTCCACCATCACTACTTCATCCCATGAGTCTTTAGTGACCATCAATGGACTTGAAACACAAAGACTAAATAAGAAGTCAAGGAAACCTTCAATAAAAATGGGTTTAATCAACTATGATACACCCATGTGGCATTTGAATTTACAACATGGAAAAATAAAATTTGAATTTGCAATAGATAAGGATAATCCTCTGACTTCCTATATTTATATTGTGTATAACTAATTAAATATGGAACAATCTAATGAGATACAATATATTGAGATACACTAATATGCCCCCTTAAGTTGACGGGGAATAAGGATGAACCTTCAACTTATCCCTTAAAAATCGAAAATAAGCGGAGGTAATTCCTTTGGTCATAATGTCAATGATTTGATCATGAGTGGAGATGTACATAACTTGGAGGTCTCGACGTGCCACTTTGTCCCTGGCTAAATAAAAGTTAATCTCAATTTTCTTCACACAAGCATGAAAGATGGAGTTAGCAGTGAGATAAGTATCTTCGATGTTGTAACACCAAAGTGTCGATGGATCGTATAGTGGGATTTTGATCTATGAGAGAAGAGATTATAAACACATTCGAAGACAACATTGATAAGATATTTGTATTGAGATTTTGTAGAAGACTGAGAAACGATCTGCTATTTTTGGGAGGATCAAGAGACCAAATTTGATCCGATATGTATGACAAATTCACCTGTTGATTTTTTTTATCATCAATACATTATGCTCAATCTGAATTGGAGTACAATTGGAGTTCTTTGGTGGAGTTTCAACTAATAATCAAATTAAATGTTTGTTTCAAATACCGAAGAATTCTCTTCACAATAATCCAATGTTTGTTAGATGGATTGTGTATAAATTGACCCACTTTGTTGACACAATAGGCTAAAATCGGACGTGTTAATGTGAGACAGCTTTAATAATTTTCCAAGATGATGTGTAATTTGATGAGCAAAAGTGATTTAATACTAACTACGCAGACACAAAAACAACATAATGAAAAGAAATGGATTTCTCTCTTTATATTCATATTCTGAAAGTAAGGAGTGAGTACAAATGAGGAGACTAATACCATATTTCAAGGAGAAGGTTATCTTGCTAGTAAATCCATCCCTAAATAAGTAAAAGACTAAAATGGACAGAGTAATAAATGATAAAATAACCCACGAAGTACTATGCTCCTGCATCACTTTCCCTCCTATGAGTACTCGAAATGTAATCTGTATATTAGTAATAAAAATTTGGGTCAACGCGTCGAAAGGCGACCTCTGTGATCCAGGTATCCTTTGCCTGGGGACGACCATGCCAATGAGCCAAGTACTGGGTATAGTTTCCAGAAGGAGCTGCGATGGCCTCAGATGTAAGGACACTCTTAATGCGGTCCACATGTGAATTGCTGGGATGACCCTCAACTGGGGGAAGCGGGATCGATGAAACATGCCTATCCTAAAATGGTGATTTGTACGCGACACTAGATGTATGGTGCATCCAAAACTAAACAAGTATATTAACTTCATACACGTTGTCCACACAACGACGTATGATTGTGAAGGGACTAAAATGACGCATCTGAAACTTATGCCCCTCCTCGTAATGACGTGCTTTATGTAGGTAAATCATAATAAGGTCCGATCCTCTGGTTAAAAAGACACAAATTGATGATGTTCATCTGCATGATCATTATAAGAGGAGCATACCCACTGTAGGTGAGCAAGAATATCAGACTGTATAGTTATCAATCGAGCAACGAACTGTGTTATCGAAGGACTAACTGGGACTATAGGCAAAAGATTGACAAGATCCAATAGGATAGTGGGTAAGGTAACCAATACTATCTAAAATGAATAAAGGCAAGTAGAGTAATGTACTGCATTATTCAACTCAAACTCAGTCTGATCGATGACTATGTCACAACACTTTGGAGTTTATGAGGCAAGACACTGAAGGAGGTCATCCACGCTCATGTTGATGACCTCGATATGGCCATCTGTCTTGGGATGAAAGATGATAGAGAACTGTAAGGAACAACGAATCAATCCCTAGCGTGTATGGCATAAATGACCTGTGAAGTGGACGTCCATGTCTAAGGTGATGCTCTGAGGAACATCGTGAAGTTAGACGACCTCATGAAAATAAAGGGTGGGCATGTGGGAGGCATCAGATGTACTGGAACTATGGATTAAGCAGGACATCTTTGAGAAGTGGTCCACCACAATAAATGTAGAATTATGCATGCGTGTTGTGTGGGGAAATATGATAATGAAATCTATGGAATGTCCTTGTAACCATCCTGGCCTCTTTATCCCAGAGGTCGTCGCACAGGGTTCCCCAAGTTGAAGGGTACTATAAAAGTGGTCATCATCAATGAGGGGTGTGAATGTGTATAGATAAGAGTCAACATTAAATTTAATCAAAACAAAAAAATAAATAGTTATCTCTAAAGAGACAACATAAAAGACTACTAATGTGTGAGAAACCCAAAAGATGTGGGCTTAAAGTCTATGTTACGAAATGAGAAGGTATTAGGCACCCATCAACCCTTTCAGTCTCTCATGGGAAATAAAATATTATCTTTGTCCTAAAGCGTGTGTACATTTGTATAATGTATAAAATGTGCGAACTGTGGAAAATAAAAATGTACATGAACGTACGAGTGTATGCATGTGAGAGGAGTGAAATCATCATATTACACTATGAAAAAAATGGGAAGGAGTCATTCTAAGGAGATAAAATAACAAAATAACTAAAATGTGAGCGATGTACCAGATTATAGTATCACTATAGCAAAGTGAGCATGCATGTCACGGAATTGCTAAGAAATAACAAATATAAAGAAGCTAACTAACTAAATAAAAGAAGTGAACATAACTAAAATGTGAGCGGTGTAACAGATTGAAGCGTCTCCATGGAAAAGTGAGCACACGTGTCACATAACTGCTAAAATGTGACAAACATAAGAAAACTAGATATATGAGCAAATGAACTGAGTAAACGGGTGAAATAACAACATGTGAATATGAACATAAAATAGGGTGAATGAAGAGGACTCGAATCCCAAAAGTGTTTTTGGTATGCTTACATAGACAAAAACAACATCAAAGTCCATGTAGTTCATAAGAAAGGTAAGGTTTGAATTTAGCCCATAATTCAAATTAGATTTTCTCCATTTTTCTATGAAAAATCATGTGAAATGTGAAAAATCTTTAATTTGGGAATTATAATGTAACCCCCACTTTTTGTTTTTTGATTTATAAAGGTAAGTTTGAAACTATATATAATAAAGGGAGATATTAGTGATGAAAGAAACAAAATTTAACTAAGAATATGCTAGAACTGATAAAGTTTGTGAAATAAGAACTAGTTGGATAAAATAGATGGAAAAGGTTGTAGACCTTCAAAGTTACTTGAATTATGTTTTTTGGGGGACTTTTGTTACATGGTTTTTGAGTGTGGATATTGGTGATGTAGTGGGGGGGGGGGGGGGGGTATATTAGTGCGGTATGCATGAGGCAATATGTGTAGATAATATTTCTAAAGTGATGTAACGAAAGGTGTCACATTAATTTTGAGGCTGAAGGTCCTGAATAGTGTGGTCAGGGTTCCCTTAAATAGAAAACCCTAAAGAAACAAAATACCAGGATGCCCCTAGGGGGATGCCGGCCAACATACTGGTTGCCCCGCATTCTGACACGGTGGCCAAACTTGGTGGACAATTAAAGTCTACCTGCCTGCAGGCATGTATAACTGGTTTTTTGGCCATAAAATACAAATCGTAAGTCATATTCGCTCGGGAACAGGACCATTGGAAAGATTATTTAGAGCTCTATAAATGTATGTTAAGATAATCTTGATTTCAAGAGTTGACCAATGTCAAATGGGCCTTGGATAGCTTACATTTGTTCACTAATTAGGGTTTAAAGGACGATCGAAGGTATTGGACTTGAACGGACTTTGTTTGGACCTTGCAGAGGAGTGTAGGGAGTGATGGCCCTTGGACATTTGACATGTGCATCACCGAGTGATGTAAGAATTTCTGACATACCTCATAATAGGCCAATAAAATTGATCACGCAGTGTAGAGTGAGTAGGGTCTGGACCATATGATTGGATAACCCCTGGAATGGATCTCTATAATAATATTTTCCTAGAGAGAGGAAGTTGAAATGCACAAGGCGAAATCTATATATATAACTAATTTCAAAAGAAAATAGTCACCTGAAGCACCATTGTTCTGCTGATAAGCAACGTAAGTGGGGTCAAACTGGACATCCCTCATGTAAAGGGCCCAAACGTCATTAAAGCCAAATACTGGATTATGGATGATGACTAAGGCATGTGTCCGATGATTGAAGTCATTGGAAACCTGATCTCATTTCCATGTTTATAGTGAAGATGAAAGGTGTAGCACTGTAGATAGGTCGTCCACTTAGCATGATGATTGTTAACCCAATATTGGCTGTGGAGATAATGGAGAGACGTGTGATTAAATTTAATAACAAACTTTTGGAGAAGGAGGTAGGCCTGCCAAACTTAACCGCCTTCACGATGACATAAAACTCAAGGTCTTAGGTGGCGTAATTCAAGGCTTATCTCGTCAACTTATAGATAAAGAAAGTGACCGACTTCCCATTCTGGTTGAGGATCGCTCATATGTCAATCTTACAAGTATTGCAAGATAACTCAAATAACTGGGTGAAATCTAGGAGTTTAAGAACATGGGCACATGTCATTAAATCTTTGATGCAACCGAAAGCATTGTTCGCCTCATCAGTCTATCAAAACTTTGTTCTTGATGATGTGGACATCAAGTCTATAATGGGGGCCTAACTGTGTTAAATCCCGCCATAAAATTTCGATAAAAACTTATGAGACCGTAAAAACTACGAACCTGTGACGCTGAGGTAGGTTTAGGCTAATAAAATATCGCATGTACCTTAGAGGTATCCACACAGACCCCCTCTCCTGATACAATTTAACCCAAAAATGTGATTTAAGAAACCATGAATGAACACTTCTAGTTATAGGCACTCAACCTATAAAAGAACTAGGACCTGGGCGACGTGATTTAGATGCTTCTCCTGTAATTGGTTGTAGATGAGGATTTCATCAAAATTATCCACCATAAATGTTTCCATGAACGAGCAACAAATTTGAGTCATAGCTCGCATAAATGTAGATGAAGCAATAAATAGTCCAAAGGGCATCACCGTATACTCATATAACCCATCCTTCATCTTTAATGTGGTCTTCCACTTATCCTCGGGCAGTATCATAATCTGGAGATAACCCATCTTCAAGTGTAATTTAGAGAAGACTCAACCCCCATCCAGTCGGTTAAACATGTCCTCGAGTCAAGGAATGGGAAAATGATACTTAACTGTGATCTTGTTGATGGAACAAATATACACGCACATGAGCTAACTACCGTCCTTCTTTGGGGCGAGAAATGTTAGGACAACATATGGAGACATGCTCTCCCGAAAAGACACTGGTCACACAAATATGTAACCTAGCACTATAACTAATTGTGCTCCGTGGGTGACATGTTATAGTGGGGTAAATTGGGGAGGGAAGACCCCAACTCAAATTCAATGATATATTTCATGTCATGGAGTGGGGGTAGCTTATTCGGAGGGGTGAAAACATATGTATAGGAATCTAAAAGGTTCTAAATCATGGGGCAAATAT
The DNA here is from genome assembly GCA_949130495.1 of Sambucus nigra. Taxonomy (NCBI): domain Eukaryota; kingdom Viridiplantae; phylum Streptophyta; class Magnoliopsida; order Dipsacales; family Adoxaceae; genus Sambucus; species Sambucus nigra. The sequence continues at coordinate 583,208,590 of OX422217.1, forward strand.
ACCTTTAGTGTACCGACGGGGATGACGAGTGCGTAACATAAACTGGTATCTGAGGCCTTAGTGGTCAAATCCGTGGGAGATGATGAGAGTGGAGGGTCAAGTGAGGTAGATCTCATGCATTGATCATAACTGAAGCTGCTACCCCTGATACTGAAAAGTATAGGTTTTGGCATGCTCGCTATGTATGCTTGAATAATAATAGTTCTAGGGATGAATGAGGATTAGATGATACATCATTATTTCCATAACTGTGCATAAAACCTCATCGACATAAGCACCGATGGAAAAAGAAACACGATTCTGTCGGATTGGGGCAATAATCCACTGCTAAGGAGCCAATCATTATGTCATGGTGTAGAAATGGGTTCCGTGAGGAGATCCAATTTGTCAATCATCTCTTGAGTGACCAAATTATCACTCTCCCATCAATCAATGATAATAGTGTAGATTCATCCCTTGGCCATATAACCTATAAAAAAAATCGTGCGAAGCCAACAAATATCCTCTGGGTGTTTTGACTGTGGACTAAGGGTGGGGGAAACCACCAATGTGTGTATATTGTTGGTAGATGTGGCCATGGGAGCATGGGCGATGTACTTTTCTTGGAGGTGGAAAAATATATCCCACCGACGATAAATAGAATGGGGATCTAGTAAAGGGACAGTGGAAGGAATTGGTAAACTATCCAAAGAGGGACAACTGACGTATATGGGGTCAAATGTGACTGAAGGAGGCTTATGGGTTGATTTTAAGTGGGATGAAAATTTTGGGGTGTAGAGGAACTTGTAATAAGAAGGGTAGTGTTGGAAATTAGGGATTTTACTTCATATTTCTAGTAAACCCTAGAAATGGATTGGTTTTGGGGTGAATAATGGATGTTTTTTCAGATTTTCTTTGGTAGGGTTCAACCTGGGAACTTTCGGCATGATGTTAGGTTATTGGATGATCGGAACTGAAGGAGAAGGGTTGACGATTGGAAAACCAACACCGTCTGGCTTGGGTTTGACATCACAAAGAGAACAATGGTGGTAGTTTGTGGTAATGTTCTGTTCGGGGTTTTGCCTTGAGGGGTTTATGGGACTTTCATAGTTGAAAAGGGTTGTCGGTGGAAGAGGGACTACCAGAAGGTTGGCCGAAGGTAAGAAGACTATAAATACAACTTGGATCTAAGAGCTTGTTTGGGAGTTTTAAAATGGAGAGAAAAGAAAGGAAAGGAAGATAAAGTTCCATATTTCCATCATTTGGGAGTTTGGTTAGGAGGGAAAGGGAGAGAAAGTTTTTTTAGATTCAAGAAAAATTTTCTCTCCAAAATTTTCCATCCAATATGGAAAGAAATGGAAAGAAGAGAAAGTCACCTTTAAATATTTTCATTACACTTCCTATTTTACCCTTAAATACAATTAGATATACATCCACTAAAAAAGAGTCCATCCCCGAACAAACTCCTGCTGGTATCAAATTTCGTACGTGATAAACCTTCTACCCCTTATAAATTCATTCCAAGTTATCTTCTTCCTACGTGATAAACCTTCTTACGTGATAAAGCACCGACTCAATTCCTTTTCCTCTTCAACCTTAATTTTTGACTATCAAACTGTGAGGTACCATGTATCGTTTCTTTCTCTTTAGCCTACAATGTTTCATTCTTCTGTGTAAGAAAGAATATATCTTCATCATATATTATATTATATAAAAGAGTATATCTTCATCATTTATTATATTATATATGATATGATGATATGTATGTTATAATATATTATGATATTATGATGTAAGTATAACATAATAATATATTATGATATAAGTATAACATCATATAACAGCTAGATATTATAAAGCATATATTACGAATATACATTGGTACTGACCCATTAAGCGTGTCATCAAATTATGATAATAGTATGGAGCCCTATAATAAAATTATATGATTCTTATGGATAATATTTAAGATATGCTTTTACAGTAATGCTTAATAAATTCATACAAATCTTGTTGAACTCTGTTTAGTGAAGAATATAAGATTAAAAAGTTCAAAGAGCACGCCATCATTATAATAAAAAAAAATTCTTCATAACAAATCCCTCTAAACAGATGTTGATGTCAAAATAACTTTATTTTTCTGTTTGATATTATAACGTCCTAATAATGAATATTTTAAGGCCACATATTATATTATCAATTGAAAATGGTTAGATAATAAGTCATGCGGTTATTATAACTATTTTTTATTTTTTTAAACTAGTTAATTTTGTTGCTAAATATTACATACGGTATTGCAAAGTGTTATATTTTTTTATTAATATAATTTAAATGTGGTCTTTCTTTACATTTGTTCATGTAGTCTGTTTTTCATTCTTCATATAATTTTTACTTGTTTGTTATGCTAATTATAATAATAAAAATTATATTTTTTAATTACTCTTTTCCCATTTACTAGATGGATACTCAAGACAATGAAAAAATAAATGAACTCATCATGTTGGTGAGAAGTCGACAATTAGTTGCGGTTGAAGTTATGAATCAAATAATTAATTATATTGCGAATCGAAGACTTCGTAGAGATCGATATATACGGGGTTCATTGACCGATCGACAAAAAGTACGAGATGAATTAATGTTACAAATTACCATGTCCGAACGGTGTGGCGATGTTATATGCATGGGCTCACACGCTTTTATAACACTTTGCAAGACATTGGAAAATTTTAGTGGTTTGTTATCAACTCAATGAGTGTTAGTTGAAGAGAAAGTTGCCAAGTTCCTTCACATTTTGTCAAAAGATGTGAGGAACTGCACAATTTCGTTTTTCTTTCGTCGATCCAGTATAACCGTTAGTCGTCATTTCCATAAAGTTTTGAAAGCAATAATAACTTTGGAAGAAATATTTTTGCAACAACCCACCAGAGCACAAGTTCCTCCTGAAATACTTCACAACGATCGATTTTTCCCTTACTTTAAGGTAACTTAATGCAACTGGCTTTCAATTTGATAATTTCAATTATATTAAAATAGATGGACATTTATGTATCATATTTATGCCAGTATTGTGTTGGGGCAATTGATGGCACCCATGTTCGTGTCAAAGTGGCTGAGAGGTATCGTTAGAGAAAGGATTTTCCAACACAAAATGTGTTAGCTGCGTGTACATTTGATTTAAAATTTACCTACGTACTACTCGGGTGGGAAGGGACTGCTTCTGACTCTAGGATTATTAAAACTGAACTTACAAGAGAAGATAAATTGAAAATACCTAATGGTAAATTTTTAATAGGATACAAACTTTTATTACGATACAAATTTTTATATATTCTTTTAATATGTATACCAACCGCTTTCATTTTTAATAGGCAAATATTATCTTGTCGATGGGGGGTTCATGAATATGAGCGGGCTTATGGCACCTTTTAGAGGTATTCGTTATCACTTAAAAGAATACTCCACTTGAGAACCTGAGAACTCTCGAGAGTTATATAACCATCGTCATGCATCACTACGTAATGCAATTGATCGAGCGTTTGGGGTATTGAAGAGGCGATTTCCAATTATAAGAAGCGGAGCCGAATCATTCTTTTCTATTCACACACAATCTGAGATTATTCTAGCATGTTGCATTCTACATAATTACCTAATGGAGGGAGACCCTGATGAAGCTATTTTGAAAGCAGTTGATGAAGAGCTTGAAAATGAAGACCCAGATGAAGACGATGAAGTTGGCCCTCTAAGGGATGGGGATGAGGATACCGCACGAGGAGAATATATAAGAAATTGCATAGCGACTAATATGTGGAATGATTATGTGTTATGATTCCAAGTTCTCGTACATTTAATTTGAAGTAATTAAAAATTGAATTATAATAAGTATTGGAGAGTTTGATTTGATGTAAATGTTGTTATTTATTTTTATGTTAATGTTTTTATTTTTATAAGCTATTAAAAATAAAAGATGTTGTTGCGTAATGGCTAATATTCATGCTTTTGTATAGATACTAACAATGAGCCAGAAAATAAAAGATGACGGTGCAAAAAAAATTCATTTTACTTGGACGTCTCAAATGGATGATATGTTCATTGAAGCAATGCTTCACCAGCAACGTGAAGGATATAGGATTGACGGGACATTCACAACTACAACGTACAGTAATATGTTGACCGAGTTGCATGCAAATATTCATAGCATTGAGCTTATAAAGGAACACTTAAAAAATTGACTAAAAACTTTAAAAGAGCACTTTAATAAATGTTGTGATTTGTTTAAAATTTTGAGTGGTTTTTCCTGGAGTCCGATAACTAAAATGTGAAGCGCCGAGCCTGAAGTTTGGGAAAATTTAGTCCAAGTACGTATTCCAAATAATTTTAAGTAAATTAGTTTGCTACCAATAGTATATTAATTGTTCATTATTTTTTTATGATAGGCGAAACCTGAAGCCAAAAAATGGATGACTAAACCTGTCAACAACTATGATAAGTTGGCAGAGCTATTTTGCCAATAATAGAGCCACGGGTGACGACGCAGCGACAACTAAGGAAAAGAAGCGTTGTTGGGATAGGTCTATTGATGAGAGTGAGAGTATTACAATTGATGATATTGATTTGGATGATGATATTATTCTAGAAAGTTTTGGTAGTGATTCAGTTGACGGGGGGGACGTGATGCTCAATCAAATGCATAATCAACGTGATGACACAACACCATCAAAGGGGAAAAAAATAAGACTTTACACAATGAAGATGCAAATATTTTTTTGAAGAGTGCTCTTGACAATGTGGCCCATGCAATTCGAGAGGGAAATACAATTATTAAAGAATCCCATCCACGTGTTTACTCGGAGTCAGAAATTTTTGAGGAGTTGGTGGCTATTGGAGTACATTCACATATTATTGATGATGCATATCTTTTTCTCTCACAAAATCCTGACAAAGCAAGGATAGTTCTCGGTTTCCCTTTCGAGAGACGCTTGACAATTTTGGAGAAAATGACGGTGAATACTCGTGCTCCATGATGCATTATGAAGTTTATATTTTGGAGATATCTTATTTTATGAATAATTTAATGCGTTTATTTGGACTATATGTTTAAGACTTATTATTATGGTTTGAGACATTTTATTATGATTTTTTTATCGAGACTTATAATCCATTATTGTGTTGGTATGCATGATGAATTAATATGTTATTATTTTCTTTAAAATGTTATAACATACTTTGTTAGTTATAAGGGTATAAATGTATTTTTTCTTTTTTTTCCCTTTCCTTTCTTCTCAACTCACAAACAAGGAGGAAAGAAAGTCATTTTCCTTTCCTTTCTTTTCTCTCGTAAACTCACAAACAGAGGAAAGAAAGTTATTTTCCTTTCCTTTATTTTCTCCTCTCTCCTAATAAAATTTTTCTTTCTTTTCTTTTCTCTCCAAAACTCACAAACGAGGCCTAAGACGAAATGGGCCTCGGTCATCCACAATTGGTCGGCGTGCAAACATGGGTCAATAAGATAGCTCATTGAAGTCAGTTCTAACTCTGGTAGTTAGAAGTGGGACAAATTTAGCTGGAAATCCATTTTGGTGGGTTGACGATTGGTCTGGAGTACCATAAAAAAACATTTATGTATGAAATATGGTTTTATTAATGTTTCGTACCTCGTTCAAATGGTAACAACCCATTTTCCAATCATTTACATCCATACTTGGATACTCGAGAGTGAACTTCACTCTGATACTATTTTGATGTGTAATTTAATGAGTGACAATGATTTAATACTAATTACTTAACAACAACATAATGACAAGAAATTGACTTTCTCTTTCTATATTCACATTCTCAAAGTAAGCAGGTCGGTCTTGAGATTGGAAATGTCCTGTGCGAAAGTCAACTTAGGGACCTTCCAAAAAAACATCATACAAAGATATTAAATACCTAAAAACTTATTGAAAAATAGTTATTCTAGCATTTCTACTTGCAAAATCACTAATTACAATTAAATAAAAAAACAGATTAATAAGACCTTGATGAAAAAATCTATCTAATAGTTTTTTTGGGGGGTAATTGAATCATTCTTTCTACAAATTATTTTTTTGGATAGTTAAAAAATGGGGCCTTAAAAAATTAAACTTATTTTAAAAATTTACATTTTTATTATACATAAAATATTTTTGGACCTCTAAAATATACATATACAGGTGCTTACTGTAAGATGGGCACTGTGCCATTACCCATTTGGCATATGACCACGACCGGCCATAAAAGTAAGGAGTGAGTACAAATGAGGGGCCTAAGACCCTATTTAAAGGATAATGATGTCTTTCTAGTTGGGATAACCCTCAATAGGTAATAGACTAAAAAGGACAAAGTAATAAATGATAAAATAACCCATGAAAAACTATGCTCTTGCATCATAAAATTTTAAGGGGTGATTGAAATGAGAGCCATTAGATTTGGAGAGTTTGGTGTTAGGTGTGGAAGGTATGGCCACTGTCTTGCGATTGGTCGTACTATCCCAATGAGGAAGAGATTTAATGTACCGATGTTAGTGAAGAAAGAGACCAACGGGATGAGAAACTGCTGCAATGCCTCAGAAAAAAAATAGTGAGCCATGGTCTTTGAGGGAAAAAATGTAACCTAAAGTATTAATGAGGGACTCAATTTCATAGGGAACATTGATCATAATTACGATATCGTCAACATAGATGCGTAAATATATGAGTACCATACCAGTGGAAATAAAAAACAGAGAAGAGTCAAGTGGAGAGGGTTGAAAACCAATGGAAGCAAAAAATTTATAGAGGCGCTAAAACCAAGACATAGGGGACTTTTCTTAGACCTTATAGACGACGATGCAACTTACAAACATGGCTAGGGTGATATTTATCAATAAATCTAGGTAGTTGGTGCATGTAGACATCTTCATTAAAAAAGTCACGTATAAAAGCATTATTGACATCAAGTCATCGAATAGTCTAGTTGTGAGTGATCCCAAAAGAGAGGACATGGAGAATGGTAATCAGTTTAATAAAAAGACTTAGCTACAGGATGAAATAGAGCACAACATGATGAAATAGAGCACAACACATTGTGGGAGTTCAGTTTTTCCTTTATGTTTCTCCCATCTAATAGTTACCAAACTCACACTGAGGCATTAAATTCAAACAAATCAATTGAAACTCATTATGAAAAAGTAAAAATAGGGAAAACCCAGTGCACGAGGCTCCCACTACTGTGGAGTACTGGTGGGTAGATGTATGTAGACTTACTCCTGCATATGTAGAGAGACTATTTTCGCAAATCATACCTGTTAAAAAGTAATTATACAAAATGTAGTGAAGCTACACCAATCCAACCAAATCATTTGTAATTCACAAAAATATACCTCAATACTAGGGGTGTTCAAAAAACCGTGGATCGAACCAAATCGATCCTTTTTCATTTTTTTCTTAGTTGGTCCAGACCTTTGTTTAACCGACCAACTCAATTCGGCCTGTGGTTTATCAGCGTAAACAACCGATCTAGACCACAATTTATTGGTTTGAGGGTATATATGAATGTAATGTGGCAACAGAGATGACAAGGAGAGTGAAAAATGTATTTGTCCATTTGTATGAGTGGCATGGTGACAATAATGCTCAAAATGCATCATCATAAAATGCCACTCAACCAGAAGTGGTTAGAGTAGTAGTGGATGATGGATATGATAATGTCGATGGACATGCTTTTTTAGCTTCTCAATTTAAGAAAACATTTGGAGGCGGGAGATGGTGTAGGACGAAGTAAGTCGAAGGTTGAGAAGTCCTTAATGGAGAGTGAATATACCACCGACTAAGCTTTAATGTCTTATGGTGGTGGAGGAGAAATTTGTTTAGATATAGGGTGCTTTCTTATGTAGCACGAGATATATTGGTAATTAATGTGTCTAATTAAGATTCTGTGTCGTCATTTAGCATGGGGGGAGTACACTTGGCCCATTTCTTAGTTCATTATCTCCTAACACGGTGGAAGCCCTTGTTTGTACACAAAATTGTCTTAGGTCTTCATCAACACCAATTAGTCTCTAGGATGCCATACATGAGGTGGAACAACTTGAACAATTAGATGAAGGTAATTGATATTTAATTAATACGCATTTGACTAATTGATTATTATTAGATACTTGAATTGTATTGTAACTAATTTGATACTTCTAATGATTTTTAGCATCGTTGGGAGAGTCGTCAACCCTTGTGGATTGACATTTAATGATGGTCCGATGATGTTTTAGAGATGATTCACATATGTTTTGGCGCTGATTTTTCTTTATCGATTCACACCTATTTTGCTACTGCATTTATTATTGACTTGCACCTATTTTAATGCTGATTTTATTGATGTTTTAGTGCTGATTCGTACCCGATTTGGTGCAGATTTTGTTATCGATTCACACCTGTTTTGGTGCTAATTTTGTTGTTGATTTACACCTATTTTGATGCTGCTTTTGTTGCTAATTCACACCTGTTTTGCTATTGATTTTAGTATTAATTTGCACATATTTCATTGCTGATTTGCACCTGATTTGGTGTAGATTTTGTTGTTGATTCACACCTGTTTTGGTTCTGATTATGTTGCTGATTCGCACCTTTTGGTACTGATTTTGTTGCTAATTTGCACATGTTTTGATGTTGATTTTGTTATTGTTTAAGAGACTTTTTGGAACTATTTGACGGACTTTTAATGTATTTATTATTAATGTTTTGAATTGATATGTGATGGTTATGTTGTAATAGAACTAAGTTAAAACTTAAAGTTTATATTGAAGTTTGACATTTGATTAGTATAAATGACAATTCAGTTAAAATATGCAATTATAGTTTTCTTATAATTGAAAATTTGGACATTTTTTTGTCCTTAATATTTGTAAAAAATGTAGGTTATTTTTTAAAAATAATTTATTAATTAATATTGTGACAACCCGCGATCCGAGATAAGGGGTGACCAGCTCGATACTCAAACGTAACAGGGATCATGGATGGATATCATTCTCAGCATCAACAAAAATAAATTGAGTATACGGGAAAATCACCCAATAAGTCAGAAAACGGGTTGCTAAAAAGTTTAAAATTTTAAAACCAGTTAAGAAAATTAAATTTAAACAACCCAAATCTGATAAGTAAGTGGAATTCCACAAGAATATGTATAATACAACTAAGACGAATGTATACAAAAGGACCGAATAAGCTGTCGATCCACAGCAACATACAACGAAGTACCACAATTTAAATATTTTACATAATACATTCATTAAACAAGTACAAAAGTTTGGGCCACACGCCCGATGAAAAGACCCGATCATATCTAGAATACAAAGATGAGAGTGTCTAATACAATGTCCTGTAATAACCCGCAAAATCTTACAGCTCGTCGAAAGCAAAGGAATGGGAACATCAAAACTGGCGTCCTTGCGGGGGAGCACCTGAGCGGATACAATCATATACACGACAAGGAAAGTAAACCGGTCAGGACCGGGTTCTATATAATCACCAGAAGAAATAAAAAGCATGATAGAAATGAACATTTATGCATGAATGATAAGGATGATAAATTTACATTACAATTTAACTAAATGATGAAATGAAATGTCATTTACATAAAAGAAAGAAAAGTAATAACTTAAATTTAAAACCTTTCCTCATTTATCAAATTTCCATTACCTTTTTTATTCCTTAATAGGAATAAAACCATTTATTAACTTCCATAGTTAATTATCTTACCATTTCATCTTTCCATTCCTTAATAGGAATACCATTAATATCAAGTGCTCTTTATGGCACATATCTCATTAATCTCATTCTCGTGCTCTTTATGGCACGTATCATGCTCTTTATGGCATATATCCATCAAGTCCCATTTGATGCAGAAAAGTTATATTCATATATATATAACGATTCTAAGACCGCCCCTCCGAGTTTCCCCACTGGGCGCCCCCCTAAATGACCATCATCTTCCAGGGCCTATGTATACAAGATAACCTGGGATCATAACGCAACGTCGGGAAGCGGCCATATGCCTACGGGAAAGTCAGGACCACACCCGGAATCCCCTAACCAGCACACAAAAACATATAAAAAACCCCGCATATGGACTAGGACTATATCCACCTTGCATTCACTAGCCAGGGGCCATCACCAAGTGCACGAACTTCCCTTATGATGTCATTTAGAGAGACGTGTATCAGTAAACTGACATTTACCATTTTAATCTCATTTTCATTTTCAATTACCATTACCAAATTCCATTTCAAATATCCATGTGTTTGGTTCTTTTTATTCGAAACTATCATCATTAAACAACTGGGTTCATTTTATTTGAACCAATCATCATTAACACAGTTTGGGTCCATTTTAGTTGAACCTATCATCTTTAAGCATTTGGGTTCATATTATGCGAACCTAATTCCCCTCGAATATCGTCATTAATATTCCTCAAATTACAAGTCCCGACTAAATCTCCAAATGATCATTATGATCCTACAAGTCCCCAAAGTTCATAAAATTTTGATAAGCCCTTAAGTCTCCAAACATGGGCCTACAACCCCTATCCTCCTATTAAGAAGTGACCAAAAGAGTGATGCCTAAACATCACTTTGGAACACCCCCCCTTTTGACTTAACCCCAAGTGAAATCCATTCCACTCTAGGGTGACAACCAGACTCAACTAGGACTCTAAAAGCCAAAGTTTACTTCATTCAAGAAGGTTCCTAAGTCCCTATGAAAAGAAAAGATTTAAAAGCAAAAGTAAAATTTTGGGAAGAAAACAAGGGACCGGTCGACCGGTCCCAAGACCGCGGTCGACCGCGTCTCAAGTTTTTGCCTAAGAAGAAAAGAAGAAAGCAACCTTAGGAAGGGCCGATCGACCGATAAGGGGGACACGGTCGATCGCGCCTCAATATTTATGTCTTTGAAAGAAAGCAGTGTGCCCTCTCCTGAAGGCCCGGTCGACCGGTCTGAGAACCGCGGTCGGCCGGTCATTGCAGACCTAGACCAAAACTTTCTATTTCCAAGCTAAACCAAAAACCAAATTCAAACAAACCAACCACATTTATTGATACCAAATGATCATAAATGTTTCCAACAACATTAATCCATACTAATTAATATTCAAATTTCTTCCAAAGATATCAAAACCCATAAATCTAACAAAGAAACCTAACATTATTAAGCCATAACCATTACATAACTATCAACACTAATTATCCCTCTTAAATCATATAATAGCAAGTAGAAAACTTGCCTTGATGTAGAAAAATCATATTTGAGGAAGATGCAAGCAAGTTCCAAGCTCCAATCTCTCTTTTCTCCAAAGTTCTCTTCCTCTCTCTCTACTCTCTTTAGGGCTCAATTTTGTTTTAAGGGAAATGAGGGAAAATAATAAGGCTAGCAAGACTTAATCGGGGCTTAAGTCTAAAATGCCCAACTCTAATGGCTAATACGCGATAAAATGGATCGCAACTACACATTTAAGCTATAACCAGTCAAAAGTGCCCGAAATACCAAAATGCAATATGACACTTATTTTGACTCTCTCGCACCTACTGGGACTAACTACACCCTCCAAATTATCATTTGGAAATTTTATAACTCATTTTAAGTTCCGGTTTCTCATTAAACCAAAATATCATTTTATATCTTATGACACCATAAATCACCACATGGATATTTTTACCTGCTCATCATGTAATCATACAACATTTCAGTAAATATTAACCTTTTTCATATTAAATTAATATTTACTCAACATCCATCATTTTATAATTACTTACTACACATAGTAAATAAATATAAAATAGGCTATCAAATGTGAGGGTTGTTACATACTCCCCCCCTTATGAGGGAATTTTACCCCCAAAATTCAGGCATACCTCGCAAGAAGAAATGCGGATACTTTTCCCGCATGTCATCCTCGTGATCACATGTCGATTCCTCGACACTAGGATAATTACAATACGCCCTAACCAAAGTACTACCAACGGTTTCAATTGCCACTCTCCCTGATCTAAAATAGCAACCGACTACTCCTCATAAGGAACGTCAAGTTACATCTACTTCGAAAGAAATGTGATTAAGGGCACCAATCACATCTCTTGTACTACTATACAAGAGAGATATGGAACACGTTATGAACTTGCTGCAAATGTTTCGGTAAAGCAATTTAATAGGCTACCGGACCCACCTTATCATATATAGGAAAGGTCCAACATAACACGGTGCATGTTTTCCTTTTACTCGAAATGCTTAATGCCATTCATAGGCGATACTCGCACCAACACTTGGTCTATCGACCTCAATCTCCACATGTCTTCTCCCCGCATCGACATAGCTCTTTCGTCGATCTTGGTTATACGAATGCGATTCCGAATGAGCTCAATATTCGAAGAAGTACCTCGGATTATTCGAGGTCCGAGAGACTTATCATCTCACACCTCTAACCAACAAGCGGGAGATCCACAAGACCTACCATATCAGGATTTATAAAGAGCCATCCCGATAGCGAATCGATGCAAATAATTATAAGAGAGTTCGACTAGAGAGAGACACTGTTCCCGACTATTCTTGAAGTCAAGCACGCATATAAGGAGTATATCCCCCAACATAAGGTTTACCCTTTTGGTCTGGCCATCCGTTTGAGGATGATAAGGAGTGCTTAACCTCCATTCGGTATCCTTGGCTTCTTGGAAACTTTCCACAAGTGGGAAATGAAAATCTTGTCTCAGTCGGAAACTAAAATCAAAGGCACCCCATGCAGTCCAACAACCTCGCCATGCCCGACCACAATGACTTAGTAGCATTTCATCTTATACACACAAAATAAAAAAATAGTAGCATTAAGTAGATGGGTGTCACTTGCTTTTGCAATCATGTTCATATGAACCACCCCTCTAGGGCTTCTTCACTTGTAGAAAAGCTAATCCATAATATATTTTAGGATTAAGTAGATAGGTAACGCCTCCAAAAATTGGAAAATTGGATTGGAATTGATATACATTCAAGTTGCTTTGCGAAGAGTAATGTTTTGTTTCTCGCGCCCTTTACCCAATTTTGTTAACATTTACATCTTGCCCTTTGAAACCATTCAAACTTTGAAAAGCCCGCTGAAAATAAATTAAAAACTTATAAAATTTTAGAATATCTCGTAAAAATTTTCTTAATTTAAAATAAATTAAAAACTAACAATTTCCAAATCCAAATTGATGTCATTGACTTTGTTAGCTTTCTGTTTTACTCATTTTCTTTCCTTTTTTTTGTCTAATAACTCGTTCAAGCTTATATTGTTTTATTTTGATAGGTGGATGACCTTTACCATAAACTGCGACTGGACTATGAATGTTGTCGCTTTCTTTTGGCTTATAAATAGAGGGAGGACAACTTGTGGAGATAAAGTCTATTTCGTCTTGTAGCTAAGTCTTTTTTTCCCTACAGATAAGTTATGGGTTTTCTTGTTGGAGATATAAGTGGAGCCCTTTTTACTTTGTCCTATTTGATGGGTATGATTTTTGGATATAAGTTGTTGTGCCCCGATGCCTAATTTATTGGGGCAACCTCCGACATAATCAAAATAAAATAATAATAATGTGTAAAGGTAAAAATTCCATGCTAAAAGCTCTGATACCAATTTGAGAATACGGAATGTGATACCAATTTATGAATTCGCAATATTTCAATAGATTAAACTTATTTAATTAGATTTAATCTTTAAACAAATTTTAATCAATCCTAAACATCCATCTAAGTGGTTTAATAAATAAAGCAAGCAATTATATATTAAGGGAAAATCAAATTCAGGAAAAATCCTCGCAGGGCAAAACCTTTTATTTCATTAGTGCTTGCAAATCGCAATTTACAACACACTAGAAAATATGGAATGAACTCCCTCAAGAATCCACATAGACTGCATCCTAGAACCAACAATGATTCCCTCCAGAATCACAAGAATCACAACTCCTCTTTCAATAGTGAAAACCCTCGAGTATCCCCAAGTCAATAGTAGATATAACACTCCACAAAGAATAAACTTCGAAAAGAAGTGTTTGGGTTCCAAAGATGATTCACAAAAGTAATTGGGATGATTTATGTGAATCTAAAAAAGATTTTTAGCCCTAAAAAGTGAAGATTTAATTGTAGGAGTTCTACAGATTTTGTAAACAAAAAGTCTTAATTGAAAAGTCTCATGAAACAAGTATTTATAGGCTAACAAATTTTTTGAGTCGATGAAGGTCGTTAGAACGACATTGACATGCCTTTTGAACGACCCAAGAAACGACATATAAAAGTTCATTTCAGTATGCTCTCGTTTGATGTACAGAAGAAACGAGCTAAGAAACGACCTTCTAAAGACACCTACATGTTGTTTGAACGGCATTGCTATGTCATTTGAACGATACGAGCGAAAATGTTTTATTTCTAAAAGTTAGCCTACAGATATTTCAAAAACATTTTAAGTTCGAAAAAAGCCTCAGTTTGATAAAAATCAGTTTATAAAAAGTATCCCAATACTTAGTAAAAAAGTTAAGTAACTTAAAACAAAATCTATACCAAAGCATGCAAGATGTCGTGTAGATGTTGAAGATGCTTGATATTCGGATCTATCTTCTTGAACTTGTGAACGTGAACTTCCTTAACGGTTATAACGAGATACGACATACTCAATGTAAACTAGCATCTATGGTAAATATGTCCTTACAAATCTCTCCCCATGTCTATTCCGGTAAAAAATAAAAACATTCGAATTATCAACAAATGTCCTATAAAAATCTAATATCCTCCCATGAACCCAAAAGTGGAAAGATACTAAATATGCAAGTCTTCAAAAAAAAAAATCTTCAACGTTGAAAATATTCAAATCTCCTTGCTTTCATTGCTCTTCTTTTTGTGTGCTTTCCAAATGATCATCAAAGTCCTACACACACTAAATAAAGAAAATTCCTTCATGACGTATCGAGTTGGAAATGAGATAAACATAAATCAAATATAAAATCAAATGAAGTCTCCCCCATAATTGAAATTCTCACTCCCCCATAATTCATAATTCACTCTCCCCCTTTTAATTTGTCTGATATAGACAAGTAAAAGAATAAACTGGAGTGTCATGACAAGTATATCGAATATATATTAATTAAGCTCAAGCAAGGATAAATTCAAAAGGCTTCCACAAACTATTTTTAGTTTTTCAAATATTTTTCAATTTTTTTTTGCAAAAACAACACATTTTGAATTAACACTAAGATAACCAAATCGTGGTGACAGAATGAATGGGTGTGAACAAATTCGATAGAAAAATCAACTCAAACAATAACATAGGTGCACGATGAATATGGATACTCCTAACGAATGAACTCAAAATCATCATTTGTTGTAAAAATATTGAATTTAAATTATATCGACTCAATTTAATTAACAAATCAAACTCTAAAATGATTTTCAGAACAATAACGTCTAAAACTATGTAATGATTTTTCAAGACTTTGTCAGGACTTGCAAAACCCGTTGATTTCCATTCAAACTCCCTCATAAATAATAATTCTTTTTTTTTTCTAATGAGGTTCTAAATTCTCTTTTTAAGAGATTTCCTATTGGCCCCTTTTTGACATATTTTTCTTTTTATTGCCTTAATTTTTTTGGGATCTTTTCAAACGGTGACTTTCACGACGAGCTCACATGCCTCTCGCAGCCCTTTTCCGTGTACTCTTATATTTTTTTAATTCTAAACAAATCCTCACAACGATTCTTACATGCACTACTTTTATCGTTAAGTTTTATCGCATTTGGTTCGTTTTAAGATAGGACTGGGATGGAAACACTTCGACCAACATGTGATAGATAAGTACAATTATCAAATAAATTCGTGCACATGTGCATTATGAGTCAACTAATCACATCTCAATGACTCCAGACATTACACAACACATGGATGAAATGATGTATCGTCTCAAAACACTATCAAATAGTAACATGGAAAATGGAATAAATTTATGTCTTGGTCATCCTAAATGTCCATTCATATACGGTGTAAAATAAACTACAATTTTTTTTTTTGTTTTTAAAAAAAATATCAAAATAAAATCTTTTTGACTTTTTCAATTTTTTCTCAAAAAAATAGAAAATCTTTTTGTATTTTTCCAAAATATTTTGAAAACAAAGATATTTTTGGGTTTTTCAAAAAAGATATCAAAATGGAAAAAAGTAAATACAATAGAAGTACACACTAGCAATAGACATAAAATATTATCATGAAAACCATCCTATGCTAGCAAACAAGTCTAAACCTCAATCATTAGGTCCGGAGGAGTTTTTCAAAGGTGGTGACATCCTATGAAAAAAATCCATAAAATCATGTGAAGTCTTGACTAAATACTCAATTTGATCTCTAAAATGCTCAAAATCTCTCATGTGATGTGCAGGAGCATCCAAAATATCATGTGTGGGAGTGTGTGTGTGAACACGTGTAGTGACTTAACGAGATAAATACCGATGAGACACACTACCCAACTTAAAGTAAAATGCCCTAAGGTGTCCTCTTTTCTTATAATGGGAACAAACATAAACGGGCCTATGAACAACTCTCTTAAAATGACTTGGATGTGCTCTCCTATGGAGAAATTGGCGCCTAGGTGGGTTAGGTCGAGAGCCATATGGATCTATCACAAACTCGAGAATCGGATTGGGTGCAACATAGAAAATAAATGAATCATCGTAACCTTTTCTTAGTCACTCAATATTACCAAAAGTGGGACCGAGGAGCATCCTTCCAACCTTCTCAGACGTGTCCTCTATAGTGACCTTAACCTCCCAAGCACATTCGAGATCTCTTTCGAGGTGGGATACACGAACTCCAAGTTCACTCCTTTCCCGACCTAAGAGGATCAACTACTCACATAAATAAACTCTCACCTTCTCGAGTTGAGTCGCCGATGACTCACACTCCCTCAAAACTTCTATCTCTCTTTCCAAATCTAACACCTTAAGACCTAACTCTTTAATTAACTTTTTGGTTTTTAATATCTCGGTGTACAATTCTCTAAATGCCTTTTGGCGATCACCTTCACCCTCACTTGCGGTCTCACTCTCATGCTCACTATTCCCCAAATGGCTCGAAACATCATCGAGGCTCTCACGTTTACAAGTGTCCTCATAGCCATGGAACAAACTAGATGTGCTCACGTGACTAGCCATGAAAGCAACACACTTTCCATATGTTGATTCATTCCCGAAATCATACAATTCAATGTCATTATCGGTAAGAGTGGGGCCATGTTAGCAATCTTCTTTCCCTTTCTCTTTAGCATAATGGGACACTCAAAAGCTTTGTGCCCTTTTCCCTCACACTCATAGCATCAAACCTCTTACTATTTCTCACCACTCTCTTTGAACTCATCTTTCTTTTTATTTTACTCAAAAATCTTTTTATTAGAAGAATTTTCTTTACATAATTTGAGAAACTTTATAAATTTTTTAGCAAACAGGGCTATGTCATTTAAATCAACCTCACCCTCAGAATTAGACTCACGAACTCTTTCTTTTTTCTTTTTCTTAACATGAGTCTTTAAAGCTATCCCTTTATCCTTAGGCTTAACGATTTTGGGAAACATGCTGATCTCATAAGTTGGAAGGTCTCCAATGAGTTCTTCTAACTTAAGTGTATCTAATATCCCCAATAAATTTAAGACAGTGAGTTTAGGAATAAATCAGGAAGGAAGTGACCTCAAAATATTTTTAACAACTCTCATCTCACCAATTTTCTCACCCAAATTAAAACTCGTGTTAACTATGTCCGACAACCTATCATCAAGCTCATCAAAACACTTATCATGGGTATCGTCTTAAACTGGGTGGCCAAATTTTGTAATTTTGATGCCTTAAGTACGTTGGTACCCTCTTGTATAAATTGGAGGATATCCCAAGCCTCCTTAGATGTGGTGCACATCATAATACGATGAAACTCGTCAGGGATGCCGACTCCATAACTAACACTAAGGCCACGGGAGTTATAGGTACTCCATTTATAATCATCCACATTTCAGTTAGACACGAGTTTGGGATTGGTGACATTTTCAACGGTGTTGTGAGTAGTCCACCCTCTTTCACATGTTAGCCATACTCTTTCATAGATAGCTTTTAAACAGAATCTCATGTGGGATTTACAATAGGAATAATTTGTATCATCAAAGACGGGCATCTAGTTATATAAGTTCTCCATTGGAAAAATTATGATTTTTCAACAATTAAATTTTTCTAAATGATTTATATCACAAAAATATTTCGAAAAAAGGATCTCACGATAATTTGGTAAAGCCTGCTCTGATACCAATTTGCAAGTGCAAAATAACTGCAAGGGTGATTCCAAATAAAGATTGCAATACCAATTTTAATGGGGAAGATAATTTTAAACCTATTTTATCTTTTTATCCTATCGTATATCTAAGTGATTTAATAAATAAAGCAAGCAATCATAGATTAAGGGAAAATCAAATTCAGGAAAAATCTTCGTAGGGAAAAACCTTTTACTTTAATAGTGTTTGCAAATCACAATTTACAACACACTAGAGAAATCTGCAATGAACTCACTCAAGAATACACATAGACCGCAGCCTAGAACCAACAATGACTCCTTGGAAAATATAAGAATCGCAACTCCTCCTTCAGTAGTGAATACCCTTGAGTATCCCCAAGTCAGCAGTAGAGATACCTCTCCACAAAGAATAAACTTCGACAAGAAGTGTTTGGGTTCCAAAGATGATTCACAAAAGTAATTGGGATGATTTGTGTGAATCTAAAATTTAGTCATAAAAAGTGAAGACTTAATTGCAGCATTTATGCAGATTTTGTAAACAAAAAGTCTTAATTGGAAAGTCTCACAAAATAGATATTTATAGGATAACAAAATTTTTCAGGTGGCGAAGGTCGTTAGAATGACTTCTTGATGTCCTTTGAATAACATTGACATGTCGTTTGAACGGCCCAAGAAACAACATATAAAAGTTCATTCTAGTATGCTTTCGTTTGATGCACAGAAGAAACAAGCTAAGAAACGTCCTTCTAACGACAACTGCATATCGTTTGAACGACATGAGTGAACAAATTTTATTTCTAAAAGTCCGCCTATAGGTATTTCAAAAAAAAAAAAATTAAGTTCGAAAAATGGCTTAGTTTGATAAAAATCAGTTTATAAAGAGTATCCCAATACTTAGTAAAAAATCTAAGTAACTCAAAATAAAATCTATACCAAAGTATACCTCATGTCGCATAGATGTTGGATATGCTTGATATTCGGATCCATCTCTTGAACTTGTGCATGTGAACTTCCTTAACGGTTGTAACGAGATATGACATACTCAATGTAAGTGAGGGACTATGAAAAATATGTCCTTACAGAATGTCAAGCATAATAACGATGTAAACAAGAATAACAAAAACAACTTGGCGACATCTATGGAGAGGCCCGATTCCACTATATCTGAAGAGATGAGAAGTAAAATAAAGAATATACAAGGATAAATCACACATAATCTACTCTCCTATCTAAATTCTGGATAGACATTGTATACCAACTCTCCACCCAAGTGAATCCAAGTTCTATGCCTAGAACCCTCTCAATATCTGTCCCTCTAGATTGTTTTCCAAGTGTTTCCCTGATACCTAATCCGATGTATCCCACTCTTATGTAAACCGATGACAATCCCCCTTACCCCCACCCCCCTCATTACATATTAAGCACACCTACAATACACTCACCCTCATACCCTTCTTACACCTTTGAGTAATACTCATGGGTGATATAGAAAATCTATCAACTCTCATACCAAACCCTTACCTTTGGAAGAAAACACTCTCAAGAGTATCATAAGGTTCCTTTTATATGTGAAACCCCCATAATAACCCACTTAAAACCCCTTATTTCATATATCTGGGACCATTTGCTATTGCAAACCAATATTCAACCATCTCACCTCCCAAAGTGAAACACGAAAAAAAAAATCTGAAAACATCCGTGCCCAGTGAGCCCCCTTCACTGTAGCGAACATGTTGCCACAATTGGTATTTTGAGCCCAAATCCACAAATCTCCACTGTGACGAGAAATATCGCAAACTAAAACTGAGACTCCCCCCCCCCCTCGTTGATAATTATCTCCCATTCTAAATCTCCCCGTTTTCCACGCCACCAAAAGAACCACCATTAATCTCCAGTATAACAACTACAACTATTAATATACCATTTAATACTTCTTCAAAGATCCAATTAATCCGTGAAAATTACCCTTGGTATATACACCTCCTCTTGAAAATATTCCCATTGCACTTTACAAATTTCAACCGCTCTTCTTACCCATATTCTAAAGTTGAAGGCATGGGTCAATGCTTAAATATATCCGCAACCAGTTGAAGATAGCAATCGACTATGATGAGGGACCTCGACCCAACCCCTTTACTAGTAAGTTGTCATCCATCATCATTTATTGAAACATACATCTCACTCATCTGTTGTAAACGAGAGCATTTGGAAGGCCTTCCTTACTTGTGCACCTTGTTCCCAAAATATACCATCGAGATCAATCCATACGACATCAACCAATCACACACAGCCCATACAACACTGTATGATTTAAGAACTCCAACCATAATCGAGCATTATTTCCCTTGGAATACATCACTATTGGATATTGCGATAACATCATCAAAAGTCTATCATATAATTCTAACCATCTTGAGGTACTTCCTGAGCTACCACTATACTTGTTTCAAATACTGAACCAAGAAATTAATTATTTTCCTTCACACATAGCATTGATCATTGTCCTTGGATGTAGACTTGCTATGAAATTATCCTCGATAATAAATTTTCTTCAAGGTGAAAATCAAACCGTAACTAACAGACCTTGCGGGTGGTTATTACTCCGTTACAAATTTCATTTTGGTCAAAAAATTACACCCCCCATATTTCTTCATCCACCATTATTACATCAACCCCAGTATACGAATCATGTTGAACAAGAATGACCTCCACTCTAATCACCAAGAGCGAAGAACCCATTACCATCAAATCCCTCCACCTAAACTTGTGAAGCAATATCAACTTTCATGGTTGAATGAACACACCTTGTAAATCTAAGCACTAGTGGTTTGGCATCAAAATCTCATTTCGAATTTTTGACAAATACCTTGTGCGTACCAAAAGCTCTGATACCAATTATTGTGCTCTGAGCCCAAATTTATTGGGGTCAACCTCCAATTAACCACGACCCAGACATAATTAAAACAAAATAGTAATAATGGTAAGCATAATGAATATTTAGATAGGAGAGATAAAGAAAAATAAACATGGTTCACCAACTTAGTTACATCCACGAAGAGGCCCGATTCCACTATATTTGGAAAGAGCAGAGTATAATAGCGAATATACAAGGATAAATCACACACCCTCTACTCTCCTACTCGAATCCCAAATAACCAATATACACTAACTCTTCACCTAAGTAAATCCAATTTCTAAGCATACAAACTTCTCAATCTCCTACCCTCGATATTGTTTCCCAAGTGTTTTCTTGTTACCCGATTCAGTGTATCCGTCTCCCATGTAAACTTCTGATAAACCCCCCCCCACATTACATATTAAGCACACCGACATTCCATGAAACACTAACGATCACACCCTTCTTCCACCTTTGAGCAATACCCACGAGTGAGAGGAAAAATCCCTCATCTCTCACTCCAAATCCTCACCTTTGGAAGAATCTCTCTCTCTCTCTCTCTCTCTCTCTCTCTCTCTCTAAAGAGCAATGCAAGAGTTAGGATTTTAGTTCTCATACGATCCATTTTATAGGTGAAATACATTTGTGGTGAAACCCCTAAAATACTCCCACGTAAAACCCTTTATTTTATAGATCTAGGCCCATTCGTTGTGATGAACAAATATCTTCGTGGGTCGCCCCTCCCAAAGTTATGCACGCCAAAAACTCTAGAAACATCCAAGGCCAGTGAGCCTGCTTTGCTGCAACGAACATGCTTCCACAAATGGTATTTTGAGCCAAAATTCAAAAATCTCCACCTTGGCGAGAAATATCGTAAACCACAACTGATACTCCTCCTAATGAGAATTACTTCACACTACGAATCTCCCCATTTTACATGCTACCAAAAGAACTACCATTGATCTTAATTGTACTAGCTACACCTATTCGTTTATCGTTTAATAAATCTTCAAAGATTCAATTAATCTATAAAAAAATTCCTCACAGTATACACCTCCTCTTGAAAATATTCACATTGCACCTTAAAATTTTCAACTGATGTTCTTATCCATCTACTGAAGTTGAGTGAATGGGTCAAAGACTACATGTAAATGCCAACAGTCGAATATACCCATCGACTGCGAAGAGGGACCTCGACCTCACCCCTTCACTTGCAAGATTTCTCTCCCTATCGCTTGTCACCCTGCTCATCGACTCTAAACGAAATCATTTCGAAGGCCTTCCTAGTGCACCTTATTACCAAAATATACTATCGAGATCAATCAAGGAGACATCAACTAATCACACATAACCCATACAATACCGAGGGACTTTTGAACTCTATTTGTAATCGATCAGCATTGCCATTGAAATACTTCACTTTTGAAGATTGTGAGAATATCCCCAAAAGTCTTGATTATACCTCTAACCATTATGAGGTACTTTCTAAGCCACCACCATCCTTATTTCAAATACTGAACTAAGAAATAACTCATTTCCCTCCATATGTAACAATGCTCATCGTCCTTGGATGTAAACTTACTATGACAACATCCTCGACAATCGATTTTCTTCTGGGTGAAAATTAGACCGAAACTAATAGACCTTGCAAGTGAATATCACACTGTTACCAATTGCATTTCGGGTAACCACTCACCCCTCATCTTTCTATGACTTTTATTTTTCTATTAACCCCAGTACATGACCCATGTTGAATATGTATGACCTCCACTCTAATCACTAAGATCTAAGCACCCATTATCATTAAATCCCTTTGCCTATACTTGCGAAGTAATAACCCCTTTCATTTTTGAATGAACACGTCTAAGAAATCTAAGCATTATTGGTTTGACAGAAAAATCTCATTCTGGATGTTTGATAAATACCTTGTGCACACCAAGAGCTCTATTACCAATTTTTGTGCCCCTACGCCTAATTTGTTGGGGCAACCTCCAATCTACCACGACCAAGATACAATCAAGATAAAATAGTAATAATGGCAAGCATAATGAAGATGTAAACAAGAGATATGACAGCAAGATATACAAGGTTCACCAACTTGATTACGTCCAAGGAGAGGTCCTATTCAACTATATTTGAAAATATTAGAAGTACAATACAAAATATTCAAGGATAAATGACATACCCTCTATTCTTTTACCTAAATCCCGGATAGCCATTCTACACAAACTCTCCTCCCAAGTAAATCCAAGATCTAAGCCTACAACCCTCTCAATGTATTTCCCTTAAGTGCTTCCCAGGTACCCAAATCGATGTATCCCGCTGTCATATAAATAAGTTAGAAACCCCCACACATTACATCTTAAGAACACCTACCATACATGAAACAACCGCAAATATACCCTTCTTTCACCTTTGAATAATACACATGGGTGAAAGGGAAAAGCCCACACGTCTCATTCCAAACCCTCATATTTAGAAGAACTCTCTCTCTCTCTATCTCTCTCTCTTTTAAGAGAGTAGCTTAAGAGTTAGGGTTTTAACCTCATAAGGTTCCTTTTATAGGAAAAATACATTTATGGTGAAACCTCCCAAATAGCCCAATTAAAACTCGTTATTTTATATATTTGCACCCGTTCGATGCGGGGAGCGAATACCTTCGCTAGTTGCGCCTCCCAAAGTGAAACATGCCAAAAATAACTCATTACACCAAAAATCGAAAATGTTCATAGTAAATTGGTCATGGCCTAGAGTCGTGTCCAAGTGATTTAGGTAAAAAACTATGACCCCTAGCTAATTACCTTGACCAATTATGTGACCAGGGTTTAGGGTGACCATATATAGGGGTGGTCACGATCAGGAACCGTGACCAAATGGGTCACAATCTAAAATTATGATTGAGCTATAACCCATTATAATGCCAAACTTCCCTCCCTTTTGGTTACAATGGTGGTCACGGTAAAAAATCGTGATCCACCCATGACTATTTATAGTGAACTATGGTCTTGGTTTGGAACCGTGACCTCCAAACTCTATTTAAGATTATCATATTAACTTGGTCACAAGAAAAAAACCATGACCGTTTCTCGAGCTTCAATTGGTCACTAATGGGGTCACAATCAGGAACCGTGACCAATTTTAACTCATTAATGGGTCATAGAAGGGGTCACGGGTTTGGATTGTGACCACATTTTGGGTATATATTAAACCGCAACCCTTTTATTTCATTTCACCTCTCTCTCTCTCTCTCTCTCTCTCTCTCTCTCTCTAATCGGTGCCCACATCCTCTCTCAACACATAATCCTCTCTCTTTACCCATCTTAATTTTTGACCTCTTTATTTATGGCCCTCTCCATTTTCGGCCATCTCAATAGAGGTACATTAATCCTCTTCAATTGTGTGTGTGTGTGTGTGTATATCTATTATTTGGTGTGTGAATTTAAATATGTGTGTATGTTTCATTGCGTGTGTGTATGTATTTCAGTGTGTGTGTGTGAGTTGAAAATTATTAATAATGTTGGAAATTATTAGATTTTGAATGTCGATATATAAATTGTTAATAATGTTAGAAATTGTTAGGTTAGTAATGTTTTTATATAAATTGTTAGGTTAGTAATATTGAACTAAATCTGAGTTGGAAATTATTAGGCTAGTAAGGCTAATGATTTTAGAAATTGTTAGGTTAGTAATGTTGATATGTAAATTGTTAGGTTAGTAATGTTGAACTATATCTGAGTTAGAAATTGTTAAGTTAGTAATGCTGATATATAAATTAACCCTGAAGGAGAAGGGTTGCTGATGAATTAAAGGCTTTTAGGTTGGTTTGATATGAGAATTAGCCGCCATTTTTATATTGTTAGAAAGCTTCACACGCACTAGGAGCGAATCGAATCGATCAGATGAATTGATTCGGCACTAGGGAGAATAGATTTGGGTTTGGAAAAATACCTTTCGGGGGGTTTTAGGGATGTTCAATGGACCTAGTTTAATCATTTCACTTTGAGAATTAATAGGATAATTAAAATACATTAGTAATCAGTAATAAGTAACCTAGCTAGTTTGGGGTAGAAAGAAGATTACAATTTAAAAAGAAGATTCCAATTCGAAAACCTTTTTGGTTTCTCCTACACATAAAATAATATACATTATATCTAAAAATATGCCCTCAAATGTTTGAAAGGCACAAATTGAGTCGAAGTTTGAAATCCTTATAAAATGCACATAACAAATGTGTGTGTGTTTATGTATGTGTAAGTGTGTGTGTGTGTTTGATTATTCTCGCATGTTTTATATTAAAATATAACCTTATTTATTGTTAGAAATTATATCTAAAACCCTTGATGTAGAATTGTATATGAAATCTCATGTTCTTTAATTATGTTCTTGGAAATCAATCAAGTAGAAGATTTAAAAGGAGTATGGGATAAACTATGTTGAATTGTTGGGTTAATGGTTATTATGGCTTGTGTTGAATGATCATTTTTTGATATTCTCACTCTATTAATTCTTCATAATAAAGTCATTCAGTTAACTTGTTGTGGCTGTGCTCGCCCTTTCATTAAACGGTTGATATCTGAAAGAACACAAATTCATGAAAGGGCTTGCACAATTGGTGGACATATAGTAATTTTAGGTTTAATTAAATTAAAATGAACTTAAATTGGACTTGTTATGTCTGATTGATCGGATGAAATACCATGATTTGTTTAGGATTTATTAAAGCCTCTAGGACTCATATTCACACCCTTCTATATATTTTCTAAAAAAATGAATCACGATAGTAAATACTAGAAACAAAAGTATGAGAGGGTGCAATTTGACCGCACTAAAATGTCTTTCATTAGTGCGCGCCATATAGAGGGAATTCATTTGTACAAGTATGGAAATAGGAAATTTGAGCAATTTAATTAGCTTACAAATCATGGAGTTGATCTCTCTTAAGACAACCTATTTGATCATATTCTATTTTCCTTATGAAAATACTGGGATGAGGCAGTAGAGAATATATTTTACCTTCATAATCCCGATAGGGCACTAACGTTTGTGACACTATTAGAAAAGACAAAAAAAAAATCATCCTTTGTGGATACAATTTCGTAAAGAGAGCATTCAACCAGATTGCGACATCTCGCGACTTATGCATATTAAAAATGAGCTTGCAAAAAATTTGAAGAAGAAATGATTTTGAGTTCATGTCATGGACTTTTATGCGTCAATCATAGACACGCTTTTTGCCCAATTGGCCCTATGCAGAATTTCATAGATTTTTAAAAAGTAATACTGATTGGATGGAAATCAGACACATCGAGCATGTTTAAAAGACGTTGAAAATGTATAGACATATATATAGTCGTAAACCGTACTTTCTTACACACATTGCTAATTTTTTTAATCGTAGGAAATGCTGAAGAGAAACAATAATAATTAACCAAAGAATGGAACACCGCCAACTGGGCGCTCTCCTACACCCCGTCCTTAATTCTCATCTCCTTCGGGTTATCAATACTCCACTCCATCGAAGTTTCATTATACTCTATCTTTGAGTGATCAAACTCAAGAAACCCCTAGTAATCCAACACCCCTAACTATTGCTGCCGAGAGATCCCAAGTTAATCTTTAGAAGCGCATTGGGTTATCCATTGGCGAGGATAATCTAACCAGTGATAAGGGTGACGTTCGGATTTTTTTAAAACCATTGTCTGTCACTTGAAAAGATGAATGCGGGCGTCGAGCGCACATAAAACTGGAAAAAGGTTGATCCTGTCTTAAAGGATGACATTTGGGAGGAATTTAATAAGATATTTTCATTCACAATTGGTTTGAAGCCAAAGGTTCTTTCCAAAGTAACTGATGCTTTAAAAACCTATCGAAAGAACCTTTGAAAGAATTTTTTTCCCGAAGGGGGAAACAAGTTATGATATTTTAGGGATGACAGGCAAAGTTACCAAAAATATTGAAATTCCTATTGACCAATGGAATGACTTCTTGGTGAATGAGGACAAAAAGGTAAAATTGAATGATGGGGAAATAAATAAACTGAACTGATAAAAAAAAGTTGATGTCCACAAATTCGGGGAAAAATATTATGATGATCTTAATAGTGAATGAGAGAAATGGACCAAGAGGACTTCGAAAGAAGGTAGGGATGCTAATCAGGTCAACTTGTACTTGCATGCCCGACAGAAAAAAAAGGGACTCAGACAAACGAACTCCGACTTTGGTGAGTTTGAATTTAGTTATCATATATATACACATTATAATGTTGTTATTATAAAATAATAGTCTATAGAAAATGGCAGAGGGTATATCCAACAGTAATCCTGAGTGCAACCCCTATGACATTCGATCAGATGCCCTCACCAAATTTCTTAGGAAGGACCATAAGATGAGGATAAGAGGTGTGGTCTCACACATGCCAAGTAGTAAATTACAGAACAATGCACCTTTATTGGATGAGATATCTTTAGTGAGGGGTGAGGTGACAAGAGGGTTAGAAGATAATGCCAAGACGAAAGGAGAGGTATCAGATCTTCAAAAAGGGTGGGCAGTGTTTTTAATATGAAACCTATGGGTTTGTCTGTCTCTTAAGTAAACAATAGCGTTACTCCCCTTAGATGACTCAAGTATTCCCATGCCCCTTAGAACATTCCCCTCCCAAATGCCTCCTGCTAGAACATTTCCCTCCCAAATGCCTCCTCCCAAAACATTCCCCTTGCAAATGCCTATACCTGGAACACATTGTGCATCATTGTCATCCATGTATAGTGACTTTGGCGTGTATTATTATATAAGAGACTTGGCCAATAGTAGGGTTATTGGCACGTGCGTTCTCATTTCCATGATTATCGGAACACATGTTCATAACCAGCCTTTGGTGATGTGCTAGTCTTAAATATTAGTTGATAAAATATACTCTGGTTATGGAGAGGAGTCTGTGTACATTGACCATATGGAAGGGTTTATCTTAAAAAATTATGAAAATTATTTTATTACTTGGCTAGTTAATTTATTGGACAAGTATATGCGTTGAATAATGTTTTCTTTTTGAACAAATTTGTAATATTTTAATTAACTGGGATACCTATTTGGTTTGGATAAATTTGTTTTAAATGAATTTTCTTGTAATATTTCTTTTTTATCGAGTTGAATTAGTTTGCTTTGAATTTGTTTTGAATTTATTAGGGTTGATTGAATTTGATTGAATTATAAACTGAGAGTTTTTAAATCCAACATGACTTTCATTTTAACCTATTTATATAGGTGACTTGAATTTTGAAAACTACCAAATAGCTTTCTCATAATACAAAGAGTGGATTGAAAAGAGTAATTGAGTATCTGATAATCATATAAAGGGATTTTGAGAATTTATTGATTATATAGATAGATATCTAAATAGTGATAAGATTTCATGTCCGTGCAACCATTGTATAAACGAAAAAATTTAAGTCCTTAGAAGACATTGAATTGTGTTTACTAATGTAGGATATGATGCAAGACTATAAGATATAGACATTCTATAGGGAAAATAATGTACCATAAGTTTCGAAAGAATTATCGGTACATGGCTGCATAATGGAATCCCACCGGGTGAAAGTGGTGAACAATTCGCTAGCAATCGTCCTTTGACTGACCTAATTGATAAAAATGATAATGCTTGTGGAGTCCTCCATGACTAAAACCACCAGCCTATGGATATGGATAATATGCATTATGACCCAGTCAATGAACAAGGTCAAGCTGAATTACCCGAAGATCGGGAATACATACTGTTGAAATATGATACGACTAGATCTTTATATAAAAATTGCAAAGAAGATCACTCGGTATTGAATGCAATGGTCGATTTGCATAATTTGAAGATTCAATTTGGTTGGTCAGGCAACAACATAATCGAAATTCTTAAGTGAGTTAAAGACATTATCCCAAAAGAAAACATGCTACCAGACAATTATCCTTGTATGAAGAAGATCTTGAAGGGTTTGGGTTTGAAGTACAAATCTATTAATGCATGAAAGCAAGATTTTATATTATCCCGCAACTAGCATGAAGAGAAAGATGAGTGTCCTATATGTAGTGAGCCTAGATACGTGTCTTATGAGAATAAAAAGAGAAAATTGTAAAAGATCGCAAGTGCTTGCAAGTTCCATAAACGTTTTTGAAGTATTCTCCCCTCGGGCCACAATTAAAATGGATTTACATTGTACCGTGGATAGCAGATCCATGACATGGCATGATCGATGTGAGGTGGGTGGGAATCTCATGCATGATCTGATTGATTAACTCATCTAGAAAATTTCAAACGCATGACACCACGAATTTTTAAAGGAATCACGCAATGTATGTCTTGCATTATCAACTGATTGTTTTAACTCTTTTGACAATTTAAGTACTAATTATAGTTATTGGCCAGTTCTCATGGTGCCTTTAAGTCTCCCTCCGACACTGTACGTGAGAAATGAGTTCACAGTATTATCTTTATTGATACCCGAAATGAAGGCTCCCGACTATAATATTGATATATTGTAGCCCCATTAATCAAAGAACTTAAAGAGTTGTGGGATAAAGGTGTGACGACTTTTGATTCTCATAAGGTTGAAAAGTTCACACTTAAAGCAATGGTGATGTGGACTATCCATGATCTTCCTGATTATGGAACCTTGTCCAATGTTCATAGTTATTATGGATGTCCCAAATGTGGGGTGGAAATTGAAGTCATTTAGCTACATCATAGTGGTAATATGAGTTATACAAGTCATCATATATCTTTGCTAACCAGTCACCCTTTTAGGAATGGTAAATCTAACTTCTTACCTGTCGGTTACGAGCATAAGATAAAACCTGCTCAACTTTCTGGTTAGTAAATTGAGGAGACGACAAAGGCTATGACTGCGATGAATACGTATATAGGCAAACACTCTCAGTTTGTAAACCTGAAGCTTAAATTTAGGGGGATCCGAATGACCCTAGTAAAACGAAGTCATGGTCCAGACGGTCAATATTTTTTAACTTATCGTATTGGAAAGATTATCGTGTAAGACATGTAATTGATGTGATGCACACTGAGAAGAATGTTACGAAACATTTGATAGGAACATATTTGGGTGGATCGCATTCAAAATATGGAGAGTAGGTTCATCGCGATCTACAGGATATGAAAATATAGAAGAAATTATGGTTAAGAAATGATCTTACAATACGAAAAATTTCTATCCCACTGGTTGCTTTCACTTTAACTACTAGTGAGAAAAATATCCTCTTAGACACATTGTTCAACTAGAAGATTTTAACTAGTTACTTCGGTAATTTACACAAGGTAGTAAGATACTAAACAAATGACCTGAAACAGTTCAAGTCTCACGCCTGACACGTCATCATTCAATTAATCCCTCTATTATTGAGGCATTACTTTTTCGATCACAAAGATCTCCGTCAGGAAATTGTGCACATCAGTGTGCTTTATCCTACTTTGTGCAAAAAATAGTGTACATAAAGCACATTAAAGCTACAAAATAAACTTCAGTTGAGGCAATTTTTGTATTAGAGAAATAATTTCCTTCGTCGTTCGTCGATATCGACATCCACATACTTGTGCATTTATGGGATAAGAATTTGTTGTGTGGTCCCGTTAGGTATCGCTAGATGTATCCTTTTGAGTGCTTGATGAAAACCTTCAAAGATTACATAAAGAATATATGGTATATTGGACGGTCATTATTGAAGAATACGTAACTGTGGAATCATCATTATACGCTCGGGAATATATTTTAGAACAATAGTCGATGAGGTTAAATCTTTGTGGAGAACGAGTGATTAAGGAACGTGATGAGTTTGAGGATGAATTGCCATTTGAAAACCCTAAAGAAGGGAGACTCACTAATCTATAATACAAGCAAGTAGCTCGTTATGTCTTCGAATTGCAAGATGAAATTAAAGATCAGAGAGAGTACGTAGCTACATAATTAACTGAATTATTCTTGTTTGACTATATGTATTCTATATATTATGATCTAAACTCAGCAATTTACCCTTAGGAAGTACGAGAACGAAATTGCCTAAAATCAGAGGAGAGGTTGCATGATGAGTGATTTTAGGGTATGGATATCAAAAAAGGAAATTTCCACCTCTTATGTATGCGGTTATTTAATCATGTGTGGTACAAACATGCCCTAATATAATTTTATTAATAAATGCATCTTCTAAAAAGAGGTGATGTATCTTCAAGGCTTGTACGCCTAGTAAAAGGTCCCAAGTTTCGTGCGCAAGAGTTCAAGAAATTCCGCACCAAAGTTTTTGCTTTCATTTTATATCCATTTGAGGAAAAGCACGCAAAAAAAAGAAATTTTAATTTTTACCATGACTATTAATGTCGCTAGCAAAAGCAGTAAAAATTCAAAAGTTACGGTACTAACCTATTATGGTATTGTCTAACAAATCCTGAAACTCTATTAGTTAGATTTCACAGAAACGTATTCGATTGTGACTAAGTGAAGGTAGAGGATACTATGAAATACTTGTAAAGTTGATCCTGACTACAAACTTATCATGGTAGATTTATCAAAGTTGAAGATTAAAGATCTCATAGTCTGCGAGACTTTTATTCGTGCCTTTCAGAACATAAAGATGGTATTATAATCGAAGTGCATAAATGATGGTGGTCTATCATGTATTGACAAAAAGCAGGTACAAATATACTCGCTATCTGTCATTTCATATCACAAGCACAATTGGTTGGCGATCAAGAGAAATTTTCTATCAACCCTACCAGATCTGGTACCTCAGAGGTACTGAGGACTATGAATGGGACGAGATTGAACAAATTATTTTGAAAATCTTTAAAAGTTTTCATAAAACCCATATCCCTATTATTGTTTCAAAGCCCATATTTCCATTTGCCAAAAAGCTACTCTAGTTAAGCAATAGGCATTAGGAAAACTGGTTTTAGGCACCTGAAACAACATATAATAGGAGGTCTTAGGTACCAATGGAATCTAAAAAAGATGAACAAAATAATAATAATATTAATCTACAATGTTTAGCACCATGGTTACAAAAAGATGAGTCTATGTATAATCATAGTTTACATATAGATAAAAAATCTGAAAATGATATTAGTAAAATTAGTACTACGTTAAATAGTTTAACTGATATAGTTTTTAGTTGGGTCAAACGAACTGAAAGACATCAGGTCGTTAATCAAAATTATGTAGAGAAAAAATTAGATTGTATTGAATTCAACTTAAATAAAGTTGATCAAAAAATTAGTCAACTCGAAACGGTTAAAAATTTAGATCTAAAAGAGGAGACTAAACAACAAATTGAAAATCTATTAAACAAAATAGATAATCAAAATCCAGAACAAACTGGAATGAATAACCCAGGGGATAACAAAATTCCTAGGTTATATTATGGTTCGGAGGAAATTAAAGCTCTTCAAACAGAAGAATTTAATTACACCGAATATATAAACGTTCGTGAAATATTAGATTATTGGAAACATCTATACAAAGATCCGATATTAACTGTTTCAGAACGCAATAAACTCATTGAACAAATACAAACCACGTATTTGGAAAATGAAAAATTATTACAATACTATCAGTATGAATTAAACCAATATTCATCTGATGAAGAAGAAATTCCACCACATGTAGTAAATACAATTGATGGAAAAAGGAAGGCTGAAGACCCACTTCAGGAATTCCAAAATTGGGAAGCTTTCGAAGATTATATGCAAACCCCTGCATATAAAAATGAAAAAGAAGATTTTGTTAAAACAGGCAATGCTTCTACAAGTAATACAAAAAATGAGGATGAACCAAACCCTTTTTTCCTAAGAAGAGATAATTTGAATAAACAAAATATATCTCAACATGGTATTTATCTTGATCTAAGGCATATACCTTTTAAAGATCAAGAACAAACTATTAATGAGTGGGCACAATCCATGTCTATACTCATTACTAATTATAAGAGTACATGGTCTAAAGAAAATTTTTTAGACTACCTTGCTGCAACACTCCAAGGTGATGTTTTACAATG
Organism: Sambucus nigra; assembly: GCA_949130495.1. Classification (NCBI taxonomy): domain Eukaryota; kingdom Viridiplantae; phylum Streptophyta; class Magnoliopsida; order Dipsacales; family Adoxaceae; genus Sambucus; species Sambucus nigra. The sequence goes on from OX422217.1 coordinate 583,241,825, forward strand.
GTTGCAACAATGGGAAAGCTCAGAAATAGGAATTCAGCAAAAAACTGAACTCATACAAACCTTCAAATCTTTTGATGAAATATTAAAAGGATTTGTTGAAATAATTAAAGAAAATCTGATTGGATATACTGGAGAACCCAGACTCCAAGAGGATGCGTGTTACATCTTATCTAAACTAGAATTATGTAACATTTGTCAATTTGAAGAATTTGTTGAACTATACAAAAAATATTATTTCAAACTAAAACATTCAGAGACCAAACACTGGATGGATCAATTCTTTCATAAACTCCCAAACCCATGGGATGAAATAGCTTTAAAATCTTATCCTGGCTGGTTAAAAACTATCGGAAAGGACGAAAAAGATGACAATCTTGGTTTTCGCATAAATTGGGTATTGAGAAAAATATCTGACCACTGCATTGAAATAAAAGCCAAGAAACAAGTTAAAAATCAAATCACAAATTCTAAAGCTGGTTATAAATGTTGTGATAAGATTTTAAAAGAAAACTGGAAAATAGGATGTAATCCACCTCCTAGAAATTCCAAATATTCTAAATATTCTCGAAAGAGAAAATTTAAATGGAAACCTTGGAAAAAGAAAACATCTTTTTCAAAGAATAAAAAATATATTAGAAAAAAGAAACCTTCTAAAAAACCACCTCTAAAAAAGAAGTGTCGTTGTTACATTTGCAACGAAGAAGGCCATTATGCACCTGAATGTCCTAAAAAAGGAAAAAGTGCAAATAAAATGATAAAATTTCTTGAAGAACAAGAATTAGAAATATTCTATGGAGAAGATTTATCTAATTCTGATATTTCTAATTATGAAATTTTATATGAGATTGAATCTGATTCGGAAACATCCGATGAAGAATTCGTATTTATGTATAATACTGCAGAAGTACGAGGTAGTAGCGAAGATGAGCTACAAACAATAGCCCTTCGTGAAATAGTTGGAGAAGAAATCACTTTTATTAACGAACAACTACAAGAAATTGATAATCAAAGGCAACTTATAAAAAAGGAAGATGTCTATAAATTATCAAAATTCAAATTATTCTCAACAAGAATATTTGAACAATTTAATGGTAATACTACTGCTGGCTCAACAGATGATGAAACAGCAGATATTAAACTTTTTGATTTAAAAAAGATCAAAAGATGGAAGAAGAAACACCCAAATATTAAATATATACACATCGGGTTTATTCAAATCTGTATTACTGCCCTGTTTAGACAAGGTATGGATACACCCGTAGCTATACTGGTCTTAGACAAAAGATTCAGTAATCCTATGAATGCCATAATTGGAGGAGTACAATCCAATTTAGTAAATGGAGTTATTTGGTTTAATAGAAAACCAAATTTCTTCATATCTATTGATGATCCAAATATTGAGGAATCTGTCATTATAAAAATCCAAACCAAAGGAATAGGAATGAAAGATACCTCACGAAATATGTCAATACATTGGAAAACAATTCATGAATTGACAACTCTACCACATACTAATACACAAAATGTGGATAGAAATATTATAGAAATATTTGAACCTCGACCATTTGATTCGGCAATACAGCCCAGATTAATCAACTGGAGAGATTTGGAAGTACCAAGACAATGGATACTACCCCAAATAACAGAACCACCTCCTGAAAAACAACAAAACAGCGTTGAATTACAGGTATCTGGTAATAATGTCTATTTTAAAAATAAACATTCAGAAAATTGGCAAAAGAATTTTCCTGACAATGATTGGGAAAAATTAAAGGGAAAAAACCTTTTAAAAGGCGAAAGTAGTAATAGTAAACCTCCTATTGCTATGAAAAATATACAAGTACCAATATTACCTGGAACAAATTATCTAAAAGAAGATAATATAAAATCCAGTCAAATTTATCATTTCCAATTAGGAAAAGAAGAAATAATATTCTCACCAAGCCATGGAAAGAGAAGATATACTTATGTATTAGGTTACTTCAATTTTGCAGGCTATAAACCATATAGTCTTTGCACATTAATTGATACAGGAGCAACTATATGTTCCTGTAGACCTAATGCTTTACCTCCTGAAAAATGGATAAAAATGAAAAACCCTATTGCTGTAACAGGCATCAATGGGACACAGAATTTCATTGATTTAAAAGCCAAAAAAGTGGCTATATGGTTTAACGAAAAGAAATTCATTATTCCAAAAATCTTATGCTTTCCAGAAATGCATGGAGATTTTATATTAGGCAACAATTTTATCTCAGAATATTTGCCTATAAGTATTGATGAGGGAACTATAAATCTAACACTCAACAAAGATGTAGTAAAAATCCCTTTACTACAACAACATAAATATAAGTGCGAAAGAGATTTTCGTCCTACTAAGAAAGGGGATATAACTCCTTTTATCAAAGCCCTTGAAGAAACTCATTGGCTTTATACTATATTAAATGATAATTTTAGTGAAAACCCACTAAAATTATGGAATAAAAGTCCAAGGTATTGTAATCTCAGACTAAGAGATCCCAATGTCATTATAAGAGTAAAACCAATGATCTATACCAGAAATGATATAGATGAATTTGATAAACAAATCAAAGAATTATTGGATATAAACCTTATTGAAGAAACAATAAGTCCACACTCTAGCCCTGCCTTCATGGTAAGAAAACACAATGAAGTCATAAGAGGAAAAGCTAGAATGGTTATAAATTATAAAAGACTAAATGAACAATTAGAATTTGATGGTTATTTTATTCCAAGAAAAGATGTATTAATCAACCAAACTAAAGGAAAAAAGTTCTTTAGCAAATTCGATTGTAAATCTGGATTTTGGCAGTTAAAACTAACTGAAGAATCCAAGCCATTGACAGCCTTTAGTACCCCTAGAGGACATTATCAATGGAATGTTATGCCTTTTGGACTAAACACAGCTCCTCAGGTATATCAAAGATGGATGGACAAAATCTTTAAAGACCTTAAGGATTTTTGTGTTGTCTATATAGATGACATCCTTGTTTTTTCCAAAACCATAGAAGAACATAGATATCATCTGAAAATTATCTGTGAAAAATTCCAAAGACATGGAATCATTTTATCACCTAAGAAAATTGATGTTGAAAAAACAGAAATTAATTTTCTTGGCATAATCCTAAACCAGGATGGCCTACAATTACAAGATCATATCATCTCTAAAATAAGAGATTTTAATGAGGAAATTTTGGATAAAAAACAATTACAAAGTTTCCTAGGGATCCTTAATTATGGAAGAAATTTCATAAAAGGATTATCTCAAAAAGAATTACCACTTCTTGAAAAACTCAAAAAGAATGAAGTTTTTACATGGAGTGATAATAATACCCTTGTTGTTGAAACAATTAAACAAGAAATTATTAATAATTGCCCAAAAGTCTATTTTCCTAAAATAGGAGATAAATTAATATTGGAAACTGATGCTTCGGACAATTGCTGGGGATGTGTTCTCAAAGCAATTCCTGGAGAATATTGGAATGAAAACAATCCTTCCAATATTTTTGGTATTCGTGGTAAGAAAACCACTATCCCAAAAACAATTCAAAAACATGAATTGATATGTGGATATAATTCAGGAAAATTTAAACCAAATGAACTGAATTATATTATTTTTGAAAAGGAATTATTAGCAATTAAGCTTGCTATTAAAAAATTCCATATTTTCTTAGCACCTGAAGACTTTATTGTCAGAACAGATAATAAAGCTGTCAAAGACTTCCTTATAAATAAAAGAAATATTTTAGAAGGAAGAAGACTTAAATGGTTCAACCAAATCGCTGTCTATACATTTGAAGTTGAACATTTAAATGGTACTAATAATTTTCTTGCAGATTATCTTAGCAGGAACTATGAAGAAAAACCTGCTAACCAAGTAGAGTTTTTAGAAACCCATTAAACAAGTGGAGTATATTGCATATTTTAAATTAACACCCACGAAACAAGTGGAATATTTTGAAATATATTTTATCAAAACCACTAAACAAGTGGAATTACTATTTTCAGGATGGGAGATAAGCACCCCGGAGAAGCACAAGGAGATTGGGTAACTATTGCTAAAAAGGCAAAAACCCAAGCATCATCATCTACACAACCTCAACAAAATCATGTTTATGTTGTATTCAGTGGAAGAAATCCAGGCTTCTATGACAACTGGAATCAATGTTTTATGCAAGTAAACAAATACCCTGGTGCGTGTCACCAAAAATTTAATACTATGCCAGAAGCCATCACAGCATGGGAAAATTGGAAGAAACAGTTAGGACCTCCTAATATGATTTACCAGTTCTCCAAACTACAGACCAAGGAAAGCCTCCTTGATACTGAAACCCATGACTTTCACAACCCAGGAATTCCCTGCGAGTTGTATACACCATTAAATGAAGCATGGAAATCTCATCTCCGAGATAAAAGAAAAGATTTTAGAAAAAATATGAGTATCCTTGCTAACAAAATTGCTGAACAAACAGCAACTTTGGATAAATTCAAAAGTCTGAGCCTCAAACTCATAAAAAGCTTAAACTATGAAAATGAAGATTTTCCTTTAGAAAAAATTGATACTTTTCTGGAATTTTCTGAATTACTGGAAAATGATTTTTCTGACAAGATCTTCAATACCATCAGGAGAATTTGTCTATGTGAAAAAGCAAAGATAATTCTCCCACGTCCTCTATTCCAAATTGAAATTTTACCAAAAATTGAGGACCATGAGCAAAAGATAAAAAGTCTTTTACTCCAACATTTTTACTCCAGTTTAAATTATAGTGATGACATGCCAAAACTGCATTTCATTACTGAAGAGGGATATCCACCTTGGGATATTGAAACAATTGAATGGGGGTTAGTAAACAAACTAATCTTCTCCAGTGTAGCTTGTTTCAATCATTTTGAATTTTTACCTATGATGATCAAAACCATGGTCTATCATGTATTGACAAAAAGCAGGTACAAATATACTCGCTATCTGTCATTTCATATCACAAGCACAATTGGTTGGCGATCAAGAGAAATTTTCTATCAACCCTACCAGATCTGGTACCTCAGAGGTACTGAGGACTATGAATGGGACGAGATTGAACAAAATTGGGAATTTGCACTTAATGTACCGTTGGACCAGTTGAACACAACGAGATATTGGTCACAAAACCTGATCAATACTTCAAACTATGCAGAATATTTTTGTCGGGAATCAACATTAAAATTCATGGTAACTGATGGCAGACGATTATTTGTTACCGATTTACCGATAAATTACACCACCTCGCTTGAACAACGAGCGGCGGTAAGGGAGTTTCTAAATAATTTGAAAAACAAAAATAATTTGGATGTTCCCTTTGAACAATTAAGCCATGCGGAGGAATATGAACAAGCCCAATTACATGGACCTCCAAACCACAGCCCTAACGACAGCATGTCCTTCGACTCTGTTGCTGAGGCCAACATTGCCAATGCATTTGATGCATGACAAATGTATGAAGAAGATGAACCCACATGTACGACTGCAAATCATCTAGCACACGAAGTGGGGATTGCATAAGGACAGTAACCAATTGACGCATGCAATGATGTTTGGCATTTAAAACAAAAATGTCCAAATCACATTACTATGCACATTTACTGTGCAACTACTATTTACTTTAATATTACTGTGCACTTTTTGAAAAAATGAAAGATGCTGTCAGATTGTATTATCTCTTTTGTTTGTTTCTCTTTTCTTTCTGAATTAGAATACATAACGGATGAAGTCCGTAGGTGATAAATAGGAGAGCTTCCTCTCAGTTGAGATCATCAGTCATAAGTTGTAATATTTCTCTTCTCCTCTCTTGTAATATCCTTTACTCACATCAGTTCAATAATATTTCGATCCGCACTTGTGAAGTTGGTATCAGAGCCTTGTTATAAAAGGTTAGCATTCTAATTATGTTAATATTATTATGCTAATATGAATGTTAAAGTAGAAACTATCATACTCCATCACAGAACTTATGTTTCTGGAGAAAATTTTAGGGTAAAATATACAATTTTTGGAACTAAGTGTCGTAATAATTGTTGTATGAAATATCGTTTAATCCTAGTTTTATATAAATAACTATGTTATTTGATATTACTGTTTGTTTTGTCGCTAAAATTAATATATGCAGTTATAATCTCCATATTATAATCAAGTTACGACTGTCCTTGTAAAAAAAAAAAAAAAAGAGTAAAAATCACGGTGAATTAAATATAAAGATATTATTATATTAGGAGAGCTTCCTCTCAGTTGAGATAATCAGTCATAAGTTGTAATATTTCTCTTCTCCTCTCTTGTAATATCCTTTACTCACATCAGTTCAATAATATTTCGATCCGCACTTGTGAAGTTGGTATCAGAGCATGCACCAAAGGGTATGAATACTCAAGAAGACGCATTAAAGGTTCTTAATGAGTTTTGGTCTTCTCTTGATGATAACCCTAATTTGAAGGATCTTTTAGTTATTTTAGAGGAAGATTGAATATAAAAATATTATTAATCCTTATCAATCCTATTTGTATCCTTTTATTATATTGTCCCTTAACAATTCGATTTGTATGTAAATTATATCCTATTATGATATTGACAATATATTAGCGCTTTAGTTTGATTTATGGTTGTTTAGGTTGATTTATGAGTGTTTAGCTTGATTTATGAATGTTTAGTTTAAATTATGAATGTTTAGAAGACGAACACCTCACACGGGATGCCTAGTTTAATTTACAAATGTATTTATCTTGAGCCCTATTTTCTTGTACGAGGTAGAGTTGGTCGTCCATGCTAATGTGGGTAAGTTTTTCTCTCAAGTGTTCGACCTCTATATTGGACCTTTTCAAATCAACTTCTATCTCGAGCTTTTCTAGCACAATTTTCCCGTGTTCCTTTTCTATGGCGTTATATTTGGTTTTCGAGATTGATTCTTGATTCATCAACATTTTTTCTATATTGTCAAACTGAGAGAAAGGCTGATCGGATAACAACCTCGATGAACACTATCCCAGAGATCATTTCTCCAGTCCGATCATCCTTTCGAATGTCTGAGTTTGATAATGTAGAAAAATTCTGATGAATCGAGAATCAATCATGAAAACCAAATATGATGCCATGGAAAAGGAACACAGGAAAATTTACTGGAAAAGATCGATATGGAAGTTGATTTGAAAAGGTGAAAGTTAGAGGTCGATCACCTGAGATAGAACCTCACCCACGTTAGTGAGGACTTTTAACTGTACCTTGTTCGAGAGACCAAGGCTTCAGATAAATACATTAGGCTACTAGAGAAATACAATGTTGTGCAGTTGAAGCATGCCAAAACTATCGCTGGAACTAGGTATTCTTTACTTTAACTCACATTTTTATTTACTTGATATGCATAATTTTTTAAATGTTTTATTCCTATATAATGGTTAACTAAGTGCTCATTTGGTGGTAAACCTAAAACATCCCCCAAATAGCCCCATAAGGGGCACATACACCTCATATGGGGCCAGCGTAACTCATAGAACTGATCAGATAGCTACGGGATGCTCGGTTTGAGAATAGGAATAACATTTACAAATAATCACATTTAGGCTACAAAACATGTCGCTAGAGGCGGTAAATAAAAAACAACCCCCAAACGGCCCCATAGGGGCTCGAGCTCCTCATATGGGAATAAATTAACTTGTAGGAACTAATCGCGTAGTCACAGGATGCTTGGTTTAAGAATAATACTAAAATTTGTAAATAATTAGACCTAGGTTTAAAAACATGCTGTTAAAGGGCAAAAATGCAAAACAACCACAAAACGCACCCGCAAGAGGCACCAAAACCTCACACGGGACCAACGTAACTCGTACCAATTGTCCGTGTAGTCACAATACTCCTTATTTGAGAATATATCAAAATTTGAAAATAGTAAGACTTATGCTTAAAAATATATCGTTAAAGGGGGAAAACATAAAATAACCACCAAACGACACTCTTAGGGTACGAACAGCTCGCACGGGACCAACGTAACTAGAAGGAACTGATCGCTTAGTCATGGAATGCCCATTTTGAGAATATGACTTACAAATATTTTGACTTAGGCTTGAAAACATGCCGCTAGAGGGAGAAAATGAAAAATAACCCCCAAACGGCCCCGTAAGAGGCATGCATGCCTTGCACAGGACCAATGTAAATCGTAACAACTGACCGCGTAGTTACTCGATACCCAATTTGATAATAGGACTAAAATTTGAAAATTGTTGGCTTAAAAACATGTCGTTAAAGGGGAAAAAATACAAAATAGCCACCAAACGGCTCGTAAGAGGCACTAACACCTCGTACGGGATCAACGTAACTCATACCAACTGATCGAATAGTCAAAGGACTCCCAGCTTGAGTCCAAAATTTATAAATAGTTATACTTAGGCTTAAAAACATGTCATTAAATGGAGAAAACACAAAACCACTACCAAACAGCTCCAAAAGAGGTACGAACACCTCGAATGGGACCAACGTAACTCGTAGAAACTGACCACATAGTCATGGGACTCAATATGACCAAAAATTTCAAATAGTTAGACTTAGGATTAAAAACATGTCGTTAAAGGGCGAAAATATAAAACAACCACCAAACAGCCCCGCAAGAGGCATGAAAACCTTATACGGGACCAACATAACTTGAAGAAACTAACCGAGTGGTCATGAAACTCTCGGTTTGAAAATATGATGAAAATTTATAAATAGTTAGACTTGGGCTTAAAAACATGTCGTTAAAAGGAGAAAATGCAAGATAGAAACCAAACGGCCCTGCAAAAAGGCATTGACACCTCGCACGGGACCAACGTAACTTTTAGTAACTGACTGTAACACTAATCTATGCTTTTAATTATCGTATATACATTCACATATATTTTCATAAATAAAAAACCCAAAAAAGAGGGCCTCTACCACAATTTACAATTTAGATTGTTCTCACAATTTTCTTCACTTTCAACACATTTGACATATATTTTCATAAATCAAAAGGGACACACTACATTCAAATTATCGGTGTGACCCCAACCTTGTTCATCTTACGAACTACGTAGACTTTGATGCCATTTTTAACTGCGTAGGCTTTCCAAAATTATTTTTGAGATTCAAGTCCTTTGTTACTTATCATTTGGAACATTTTGAAGTTTAGTTTACATGCCTAGTTAGAGAAGAAGCATTTGGACTATTTGAAAGATATTCATGCAAGCATGCATTGTATTTTATTTGTATTATATATATTCACGCAAGCATGCATTGTATTTTATTACATATTCACCCAATCATGCGTTAGTTTACTTATGTTATATTATTATATTTTGATTTATGGATGTCGTATTGGCTATATTTATTTTTGTAAATATCAGCAGGTTTGAAAAATGTACTCGTTTTTTGGGATGCAAAAAAATAAAATTTACTTATTTTATTATATTTTGTAATTTGGTTACGGTCCAAAACCGTGACCAAATATATATATTTTAATTTAATCACTTTATTGATCGCGGTTCAAAATTGTGACCAACACGGTGACCATTAAAAATAAAATAAATTTAGTCACGATTTTGGACCGTGACCAAATATTTTATTTTTAAAATCGTCACTCTTTCAGTCACGGTTATGGACCATGACCACTAATGTGACCAATTAAAAATATCACATTAATGGTCATGGTTTTGGACCGTGACCAATAGTGTTACATTTTTAATTGGTCACATTTGTGGCCATGGATCTGGATTGTGACCCACAGTGACAGCACAGACACAATTTTAGACCGTGACCCACGTTGAATCGTGACCAATCCTATGGGTTATAGTTTTGGACTGTGACCCGTGGTGTTGTCACCCTCAATATGGCCATGAACCAAAATCGTGACCCATAGGTCTTCGTCACGAACCATAACCATAATCATCTACCGATTTTGGTGTAGTGACTCTGGAAACATTCGCGCCCAGTGATCCCCCTTCGTTGCAGCGAACCTGCTACCAAAGTTTGTATTTAGAGCTAAGTGTGGGTCTGTTTAGTTTTATTCTATATATAATGGGAGAATACAATTCAATTTACAATAGATAAGGATAATCCTTTAGTTCCCTAACTTTATGTAACTATTTAATGAGATACAATATGTTGAGATACGCTAACACGTGGAGTTAGTTATTCAGATGAAATCGGATCATAAATACTCTTTTGAAAGAAAAAACTTGAATGTTTCAACAAATTTATTTTTTGGTGCCGATTCTGATTTTTTAAGGAATATAAAGTTTTGACAATATCGATAACTTCTTAATAATTGGAAAATTTTCAAAATCTGAAATGAAAAATCCCGGGACTCCTGGGAAAAAAATAAACAAGGTTTTCTAACAAATGATTAAAAGTTGAAATCAGAAATCGAGAAAAATGCGAAAAGGTTTTCAAAAAAAATATGAAAAACTTAAATGAACAAGAATAATTTTGGGAAAAAATTAGAAAATTCCAGATCAGCATGCGCTAAAAAAACCAAAATAGTATATTTTTTTAGAAAATATCAAAAAATTTAATTGTCATGATTTTATAAAAGACCAGATCATAAAAAATAGAAAATCTAAAAAATATACTTAATTTAATTTGAATTCGATATTTTCCAGTAAAATAGGAAATCAGAATTCGACAATAAAAGTATTCTTTCAAAGTCGGAAAAATGGGCTACGAAATTCGAATGTTCGAAAAAAAACCTTATAAAGGAGTGTATGTGTCTTCTCTTTATTAATATTTGTAAATGTATTAAAAATACCAATCGCTAAGGAAGCAGAACCCGTATACAAAAAAATAAAAAAATTAAAACCCCCAAAAAGAGATCCCAACCCAATAAGAAGCACACCTATAGACCTCTGTGAAGGTTCTCCACGAACTCTTAAATGTTAACATAAAATCTTACCTATGTCGCTTTGGACCAACTCAGTAAGGTGCTCAGAAAAAGGTAACGAATCTCGACAGGCGCATCCTCCATCCCTTCGAAGCATTTCGCGTTGCTCTCTTACCAAATAGTCCAAATGATACAATGAGGGACTAGCCCCTGAACTTTGGTGTCTCCCTTCCACCTCTTAGAAAGATTCCAGGACTCTAATAACACGCTTATCAGTTTGGGCATTACCCACTCCATCAGGCTAAGAACAAAAAAAATATCACACAAGTCTCTCATCACCCAAAGCAGAAGAAAGTGATTCATTTTCTCTTTCTCCTCCTTACATAACCCATGCTGGCTAGCCATAACCTGTCTTATCTTCTACAATTCTCCCTTCATTAAAATAGTTGGCCTTGCCGCGGTTCATATAAAGAACGTAACTTTTGAGTGCGCCTTGGATTTTCATATTTACTTCCATGGGAAATGAGCTCTAAGATTCCCGCTACTTCTAAAATGATATAGTAACCTCTAACCATAAAAAACCCTTTCCCACCTTCCTTCCATCTCAACTCACCATCCCAATCAACGGATGGGGTGCCGAGCATAACCAGTCAAAGAAGGCCTCAGCCTCCTCAAGCTCCCAATCTCATAATCGACGTTAGAACTGAGGGTCCCACATCACTTGGTTCCCAATGACAGACATGTGTTCAACAACTAATCCATCCTTATCCCCACCTACACTGAAGATATTGGGAAACAGATCCCGCAGATAACCATCCCTACCCCATTTATCTTTCCAAAATCTTATTCTAATGCATTTCCCCAATTTTATTTTGTAAGAATAATGATGCTAAGTTTACAAAATAGTTTAATGAAAGAAAAAATATGTTCCACTTATGAGTATTTAAATTTCATACAATCAAATACAATACAAGTAATTCTGGACTTACTGTTTCTCAATTATTTTGAGTGATGTTGTGACATTTACGTGTTACCTTAGTTTAATGTTTTTGACAGTTTTTGTAAGAGCTCTCTTTTACCCAATGAAACTCACGTCCATACATTCCGGATCAATAGTGACATATTATTAAATAAAAGGAAAAATGAGGAAATCGAAGACCACTTGTAAAGTGCCATGATAAAATAAAGGGACTTTATAAATTTAGGACATATTGTAATATGTATTCCGGGAATAGGACAACAAATAATTTGTTTATAATTTTAGTCCCTATTTTTGAATAAAGTCGCTGGCGCGAACCCATATCCATAAAACGTCAACCAATCACAGCATGTCACGTCAGTCTATAATTTGAAAATAAGGACTAAAAATTTAAACGAAATGTTTATTTTTCTATATCCATAATCAATATTATTTTAAATCCTAAAAGTGCATAATCTATAAAATGAAATCAATATGTGACTTGAATGCACGTAAAAATGAACAAGCCACATAATTATTGCGTTTATTATGCATTTCTTTATTGTGATTACAAGGGCCTTTTCAAGCTAGAACCATCTGGACTTATTACATCTAATAAGTTACGGAAGTTGAACAACCTATTAATATGAAAATTGATTTAGTAATAAAACTCACAGGATGCACAAAAGCTGTAATTAACTAACAAATATGACTCTGTGTAATGAGTTCAGAGTAACATAGGGGAGGAAATAACATCCAAGCCTGTTAAATAAATGATTGCAACAGTGGCTCATTAACACACATCAAACTAATTTTTCTTGGAGAAACAATTCCAAGGAAAATAAAACAATATATTTATACTTTGAGGGCACCATGGGATCTTGTTTGAAAAAAGTATGATGTCTCAAAGACATCAACCTTTTTGAAGTCTTGGGTTCTGATTGGTCAATAGTATTAATGGGACTCACATCATTTATGAAAATGGGTCCCTGCCAGCGGCATTGACCAATCTAAACATCAAATTTCTATCGGTTCTTGTTTAACACTAATAATGGTAAGATGCAAATGCGACAAGGGTCCCACATATTCCTCACAACAAGGACAGTAAAATTGCATGCGCAAACGTGTTACATTTGTACTGGTGTCGAACATTCACGCGGTGTACCCTCGATGCATAAAATACTGTATCTCAATTATGTGTGAGGTGCTATCTAATTTTTGTGGTTCAAAAGAATCTCTCGCAACTCCGCCGCGTCAACCTCTTTCACCTGTAATAACCGGTCACGGGATCCGGGATCCACGCCGTGTTTTTCTTTGGCTCGTTCGCTCCTTTCTTATTCAAGATTACCTTAGTAGTCGCTCCTCTCACACTACCCGACACAACACCACTCTGTGACGCTGAAGCGTATCCGCGTCGACTTCCAATAATAAAAGCAGAAAGAAACTTCGCGTTCGAGAAAGAGGCAGCCATGTTGAACTGGTATTACTACGAGAGAGAATTCACGTTGTAGCTGAGATTTTTTGGAGAGAGAATTGACGTTACAACAGCAGAAAATTTTCTTTCTTCTAAATTAAATTCTCTCTCCTTTAAGGCTGGCTTGGAGCTGTGAATTGAAATGGAACAATGATATGTGTTTATATAGAGGAAGTAAGAAGGAAGTGTAAATGTTGGTGTGTGAGCTGGCAATATACGAGTGTAATTTAGTTGGGGACGTGTTGAAATTGACTTTCTTATATATTAGGTGGCAACTATCTTTTGAGACTTGGTCCATTATGTATTTAGCCGACCTCTTTTTTGTTTGTTTTGTTTTCATTCATAGAAACAAAAACGAAACACGTTTTCTGATTAATTCAACTTCAACTTCATTTCTATTACGTGATTGTTATGAAAATAGCAAGTTGATAAAGTTTTCATTTGAAATATAAATTTTATTATAGATTTTCCTAGCAGTAAAAAAACAGCCAAAAGAAGTAGTGAGGCGGCCGAGTTTCTTCATTTCCTAGATTTTAAATTTCGACCACACGAATTGGGAAAGGGTCCTTTTCATTCCAATAATGCAACGTCCATGAGCCCAGTCAATGGTCAAGCAGCCAATAACCAAACTAAAGAAGTTTCCTCTTTTTCTCCTACGCTATTGTTAACGTGTCCCATTTGGCCAAGTTGTTAGCATTTTCCTTCTTTCCTTTCTCTTCCTTTGTCCTTTTGGAGAGAAAATTGGAAAAATATCTGATTTATGAAATACCAAGTCAACTAATCAAAAACACCTCTACATTTAAATCCCAAATAGAACGGAGTCAACTATGTCATGTCCCCTGAGAATACTAAAGGAACGAGATCGTTTTAGTATGAATTTTGAATCTATCAAATATTGCTTTGGGTCTATCTAAGCGTTTAGTACTCGAGCAGTGTCGTTTGAGGTGCCTAAACAACAAGTTGAGTGAGTTTGTTTCAAATGGTTGTAGTTGTTACGGTTTGAGAACCCAGGACTCCATGAATTTACATAATATGACTAGTTTATGGGTTGACTTTTATTACATTCACTTGTCATGGATGTTTCTAAGACAATAAAATTTTGATATCTTAAAGACGCGATTAGTTAGTTCGCTGACGAAAATTTACATTCATTAAATGATGTCGGTCCATACCAGTGATACTAACCAATCGCGTCTATAAGACATCGATGTCTTATAGACATAAAAAATTCTTCCTGATAAATTGAATAGTGCAAGGTTAATCCCGAGAATATGGGAGCCCAGGCGAGGTCCCTACATGAAACCCCCAAAAAAAATTTAATTAAAAAATGATGTTTAGTTATAATAATTTTTTAAAAAGTCCATTATCAACATTGAATAATTTTTGCATAGAAAAGAATCAATTGTTTTAACAATCAAAGAACAACAATGAGTCTAATAATAAATAAACAATTGGAAGATAAAAGTAAAAAGGCCCATCGGGCTTAATTTTAGAAAGAAGCCAAATTGTTTTTCTAAGACATGAAATGTTGGCATTATGATTGCTTTGATGGTAGTTGGATATATACTCGAGGGCATAAAAAATATATTGCGTTGGAGAGCCCCTTGGATCGAAATCCAAATCTCAAACTTCTATACAAGCGCAAGCACAAACTAGGCTGCAAGCCTTTTTTTTGCCATGGAAATTGCATCGGCGCTTATAAAACATCAACATAAGAAGCTTTTTCTATTTTTTGTATTTTGTGGCCCCTAAAACTTGTCGAAATTCCTGGGTCCGAAGTGATCACCTCCTTTGATTCCCTCAAGGCCGTCCCTGGATTAGTGTTGACATGTTTTAACTCTATATGTACCATTAAGACCGAGCAGGGGCATAATAAGACTTGATAATAGGTTTTAACATGATAGACAAGTGTTGATGGGTCGTATTATACAACGCGATTACTAAAAGAATAATGTATTGATTTATACTTTGAATCCGCTAAAAAGAATAGTTTTGACACGAATCCAATAAAAGCTAAAAAAAATGTTAACCAATAAGAATACAATATAGACTCACCCAAACCCATCTATAAGGTCTAATTGTAACTGATTCTTCCATTTCGTGTGCAAATTATTAGAGCATCTCCAATTGTGGAAGAAAACGCCAACAAATTCTCTAGTTTGACACATTAGGAGATTTGTAATGAGGAGATGAATACTGTAAAATAGGTTTAAGAAAAGGTAAGGATTCCCCAAATTTAGAGAAGACCCATAGCATCCGTAAGCATTCATGTGATGAACATTTGATCGTATGAATTCATATGATCAAATATAGGGCATATGAGTGTGATTTTGAATTAAGACAAGTAAATGATATTCGTATAGTTTTATACGAACAAATGTTGTTTGCATGATTTTTATTTTATTTTATACAAACAATATTTATTCGTATGAATGTTGTTTGAAGATTTATATCACTCTGCCCTTATGAAGAACACTCGTTACAAAAGGTAACACCTTTTTTTGGTTTTCTACTTTTACCCATTCATAAGCATCCACCATTGTGGATGCTCATAGAAGAGTGATAAGGTAACTGAGATATGCTAGTAGATAATGTATTTTTTACGAAGGAACAAATGCACAATTTTATGTTAGTTAATCTCTCTCACTGTTATATTCCTTAATTTATTTTCAATTTCTTCTAATTTATCGTTCTTAATTTTCGAATTGTGGATTCGACCTCCACTAAATCACTTAATCTAGTTCGATGGCGCAACACATATGTCGTTAATTTTTCTTCATGATTTATTTTTTTCCCTGACAAGTATCATTATTGTTATTATTATCGTCTAAAATTGGTATAATGTTGGTCATAGCTAAATTACACTAATCATAGACGAATAACAGATAAAGAGATGTTAATTACTGAGATGCTAATCTACAGAAAACGGTAAAGAGAGGACAAAAAAAGAATGACACCAGGATGTAAGTGGTTCAGTCAGAATTAGTCTGCGTCCACTGTACAGGGTAGTTATAATTATATTACTAGGAAATCATCATTGAAGAATATAAGTAATCTCTCAAAGTCTCTTTAATATTTGGCAACATAATAGTAGGAAACGATATCTCAGATCCCCACCCATGTGGGTGTGTTGTGCTGTTTATAGGTTATTAGAATAAAGAGAATAGAGAGGGACGCGAGTTATACCTTTATAAGCCATGAGAAGAATATTTGAAGGAGTTTGTAATGGGTGCGCGTGACACTTTACATATATTTGAGGGAATAATCACGGAGTTTATTATGCGCACATGAAAAGAATATTTACATATCTCCCACATGTGCCCATGTTGTAACTGCCGCTAACATTATCCAATCCCACAAATAGCAAGCTAACTAGGTTAATTATGGTGTCAAGGATAATTAGGACGACCTCATTGCTGAGGCCAACCAGAATGAATCTGGGTCCGACATATTTTTGGTATTAAATAAGTTCATATGTTCTATTTTGATGGGTCCAGAAGCTTTTTCATATTTATGGTATAACAAAATAGCCCAAGACTTTGCTCATGATTGTAACTTATAGTGGATTCTCTGGAGTGTTGTGTCTTTTGAGCAGACGCTAGGTGAATTGAGAGCAAAGTGTTACCTGTGTAATGTCACCGATTCATGATATTCTGGTTGGCTTTGGATGTGCTCGACCTGCACCGAGAATATTAACTTATGAAAAATTTCCATGAAATTTTCTTATGGGGTTTAAACTTGCCACGCGTAGGGTGCTGAGAATGGCATCAAACAGAATTATGACGCGAGTGCATGGGGCAGTGTGGTATTAATTTCTGAGGCACAAGTTGCTTTCCCAGGCATCACATCAAGACTTATTTTAATAAGGGTAATGATTATCGCCTTAAGTGTGTAAAATATTATTTCTCCACTGTTTCGACTTTTTAAAAATATTTCCTCGCATGAAAGCTATCTAGAGAGAAAAAAAAAGACTTGTACCGTCCAAAACTCATCTTATTCGACTAACTCGCCCCATTTCTGTCATTTTCAGTTACCTCCACCTGAGAAAACTTCTTTCCCGTTCGATTTCTTCCTTTATAGCATTAGTGGCTTTAGAGTTTTGGCCGTTCTTCAGAGGTTTAGGGTTCCAGGTATGCAATCCTCGTTTTTATAGCTCTTTTAGGGTTTTCTCTAAAATTTCTTATATTTCTTTGTGAGTTGTTCTTATTGTTCGATTTGAGTGTTGATTTATATTTAACTGGAGATTTCACACACTTAGGTGGCCATTGATTTGGTTGGCCTAGAGTTTTAGAATTAGGGTTTTTTTCTATAATTTCTAGCTTTATCACCCCTAAATCTGTCTTATCAAAGTAGGAATTAATTTTGCAACCTTTAAATTTCTCCTTTATGAATGACAACCCTTGGATCAATAGGTGGTTAGATCGCCTTATGGAGTTAAATCAACAATTTTAGGGTGTTTATGCCAGAAGATTCCGAACCCCCTTTCAAACTATTTGACCTGAGGACGACCCTAGCCATCCCATGTATAATTCCCAAGTTTCGCCATCTGCTCGTTCTGCCCCATAACCCCAAACCAATAGTACAACTCATCAGAGCTTGTAGGTATTTCAATCATTGAGGAGATCGACCACCATTCTGGTGGTGTTAGGTTAACAAATACAATTTTAGACATTTATGTCCTTGATTTAGATTCCTCAGCCGAAGAGGAGATGACTAAGAGACCTTCCCCATCTACTTCTCCAGTTGTTGTGCCTCCCACCAAGGAGAGCACTTCTAGCAACTCTTATTATGCTAGAAATACTGAGGTCTAGTTCCATAGGAGTGATATTATAGAGGACAATCTTGACGACTTGAGAGGGATTTATTCCATTCCCATTAGTATTATTGTTAGATTACTGGACTATGATGAGAGGGTCTATGATTGGCCCAATGCCGACAAGATTTATTTCCCCGTCTAGACGTTCACTACACCAAAAATAGGAATCTGGTACGGTTTAAAACTGTGCCAGAATCAGGTGTTCCAAAATGGAAATTTTTTTCTGGCACGGCTCAAAAGTGTGCCAGATTTGGTCAAACAGGCACACTTCTGGCACACTTTTAAATCATGCTAGAATTTGATATTTCTGGCATACTTTTGGCACAGTTTTTAACTGTGCCAGATTTGGCCAAACAGAAACACTTCTGGCACAGTTTTTATCTGTGCCAGATTCAGCAAAGTTTAAAAAACTTTGGCACAGTTCAAAACCGCACGGCCATGACACAAAAAAAATGAAATCATGAATAAACCCCATGTCGTAAACCATTGCTTTCTCTGTGTGTTCCACGTGAATCAATGCCAACGATAAACTGTTATCCTACAAAAAAATAGGATACGAAAAAGATACGATATTAGTAACCCAATAATTTACAAAAAAAAAAATTTACTCAAACTAAAAAATTACATATATGAGTAGAAATTATCATCATATTCTCAAACCGAGAGACCCGGGACTACACGGTCAGTTCCTATAAGTTACATTGGTCCCGTGCGAGGTGTTCGTGCCTCCTACGGGGTCGTTGGGGGCTAGTTTGGGTTTTCACCCTTTAATGGCTTATTTTTAAGTCTAAGTGTGATTTTTACAAATTATCATCATACTCTCAAATCGTGAGACCCGAAACTACGCGGTTAGTTCCTACAAGTTACATTGGTCCCGTGAGAGGTGTTCGTGCCTCCTACGGGGTCGTTGGGGGGCTGGTTTGGGTTTTCACCCTTTAACGACTTATTTTTAAGTATAAGTGTGATTTTTGCAAATTATCGTCATACTCTCAAATCGTGAGACCCGAAACTATGCGATCAGTTCCTATAAGTTACATTGGTCCCGTACGAGGTGTTCGTGCCTCCTACGGGGTCGTTTGGGGGCTGGTTTGGGTTTTCACCCTTTAACGACTTGTTTTAAACTCTAAGTGTGATTTTTGCAAATTATCGTCATACTCTCAAACCGGAAGATCCGGGACTACGCGGTCAGTTCCTATAAGTTACATTGGTCCCGTACGAGGTGTTCATGCCTCCTACGGGGTCGTTGGGGGGCTGGTTTGGGTTTTCACCCTTTAATTGCTTGTTTTTAAGTCTAAGTGTGATTTTACAAATTATCGTCATACTCTCAAACTGGGAGACCCGGGACTACGCGGTCAGTTCCTACAAGTTACATTGGTCCCATGCGAGGTGTTCGTGCCTCCTACGGGGTCGTTTGGGGGCTAGTTTGGGTTTTCACCCTTTAACTGCTTGTTTTTAAGTCTAAGTGTGATTTTTGCAAATTATCGTCATATTCTCAAACCGGGAGACCCGAGACTACGCGGTCAGTTCCTACAAGTTACATTGGTCCCGTACGAGGTGTTTATGCCTCCTATGGGGTCGTTGGGGGCTGGTTTGGGTTTTCACCCTTTAACGCCTTATTTTTAAGTCTAAGTGTGATTTTTGTAAATTATTGTCATACTCTCAAATCGGGAGACCCGGGACTACGCGGTCAGTTCCTACAAGTTACATTGGTCCCGTGCGAGGTGTTCGTGCCTCCTACGGGGTCGTTTGGGGACTGGTTTGGGTTTTCACCCTTTAACGGCTTATTTTTAAGTCTAAGTGTGATTTTTGCAAATTATCGACATACTCTCAAACCGGGAGACCCGGGACTACGCGGTCAGTTCCTATAAGTTACATTGATCCCGTGCGAGGTGTTTGTGCCTCCTACGGGGTCGTTAGGGGGCTGGTTTGGGTTTTCATCCTTTAACGGCTTATTTTTAAGTCTAAGTATAATCAGATGTGAATCAATATAATAGAGAATCTCATTATTATTGAACAATCAGATGCTAAAGCTCCTGAAATAATTATATGTGAATCAGATGTAAACCAGTTAGATTGATGGAACCTTTATAAACAGTTCTAGTATAACCAATACAATAGATAATCATTAGCTTTTCTTGATAATTTAGAAATTTGATGAAGGCTGCAGCATCATAACAGCTAATGACATGAGAGAGTTAGTGAGTACACATTGACACTAACAATAAACTTCTTTTCTTTAATGTTATTTAGTTTACTTGTTTATATATAGATAATATTTCGATCAATTATAAGTTACTTTTGGAAATTAGTATCTTTATGTAATTAGGACTCTCTTAGAGAGTATTACAGATAAGGCCTATGGCCTTCCTTTATAATCAGTTTTAAGAGAATATTTTCAATTGTGAGAAAGTCCCCCAGGTTTGTATGTGTATGTGTATTCGCTTCCATAGACCAATCAAAAGTGGTATCAGACTAACAGAGCATGGAAAATGTAAAGTAGGGGAGTCGTCACTAACAAACCAACATATAAATGTCACCGTCGAGTTGCTCTAATCTGTCTATATTTTTTACAACTAACAATGTTTTAGTCCTTGAAGACTACGTAATAGATTGCATGGCTTGCTATCTATAGCCCAAGTGTGCCATTCTCAACCCAATTAATGTGTTGAGGAAGATGCCAGCAAAATTGTAAATCTGATTTGGTACAATTTTGAGGCATGTTATGCTCTTATGGTCCAGCTTTTGCAGTTAATATATACTATCCTTTCATGTTAAAGTTAGCTAATAGCTCAGCCAATGTGGAGAAATGACTGCTTCAGCCTTATTCTTATACAATAAAACATCCATGGCCACTTCCTTTATCACCAGACGAGTAGACTAGATTCCAAAGATCCCCATTCTCAATGAAGAGGAAAAGTATTCATCTGTGATAACTTTGGGCTTGTCTAAGTTTGTGGAAGTCACATGCATTCTTACCATTTTTACAACTCTTATTCGGATATATGTGTCTTTGAATATTTTATATGCCAACTTTTTCCTCGGCACTTTAAATTGAAATTTCTTATGGACTTTGTTGACCTTCTTGAGAAGAGGGATGCCCAGGCCAAGGTGAATGTTTGACCTTTACCATGCTTTGACTGAGGCCCAAAAGGATTTGGAGGCTTCCTAACAAAAGGTGAAAAACTTTAACACTAACATAAGGGTGAAATACCTAGAGCTTCCCACTAAAAAGTCCAAGGTTGATAAGCTGGAAAAGGTTTTCGAGGAGTATACACAATTGTAGCTCGCTACCTTGGGGATCAAGGACAGGGCATATGAATAAGGCAGAGATAAGGCCTTTTATTTGAATAAGGCAGAGATATGTGTCTGAATAAGGCAGAGATATGTGCCTGAATAACGCAGAGATAAGGCAGAGACAAGGCATATGAATAAGGGCAGACCATGCATACGTTTTTCTTTAAGAAAAGGCTGAGATGAAGCCTTGGTCAAGGCTACGGTTCCTGCGGAGTGTAATACCCCGTAATTTTAATGACTTTTAAAATGGGTTATATTTTAAATTAATGGATTATTTGGATCTTATTATAAATTAATTCATTTGGGTTTTATCCGAATTGTGGATATTAAAATGGATGATTCTGAATATTACTTAAAGATATTTAGGTAATATATGAATGTGATGTCATTGATATGACGGTATGATATAAATTCGGTAATTTGAATAGTGATTTCGGGTTTTGTCTTATTATAAGTATTTGGAGATTAGTGTATGTAGGTTCATTTCATCTCTTCTATACAAAATTGAAAAGTCATCTTCTTAGAGAGAGTGGAAGATTGCTTGGAAAGAAAAAGAAGTTTGCTTGGGAAGGAGGAGAACCAAAGGTCAAAGGTCACCACCACCATCACCACCTGTGTTATTCAACTCCAAAGGATCAGATCTTCATTAGAGGCAAGTGTTTGATATTTGCAATTTAAGTTCGTATATTGTCCATGTTAGGATAGTTATAAAAAGAGATGATTTTCATGCTTGGAAGATGAAAGGATATAGTTCTTAATGGATTTTTGGAATCTAAAAATATATAGGAATTAAACTCATGTTGTAGGTAGTTAGTAATCCAATAAATATTCATCAATCTGTGGAAGAAATTCTGAAAATAATTTAGTGTTCTTGAAGATAATATGTTGATAATTTTCTGGAAAAAGAGGCAAAAACGAGTGGAATGAGAAGAGCCAATTTGGAATGTTTAGATCTTCTTTTTGAGTACATTTGGATGAGATTTAAGAAAAACTCAAAACATATACCTGACTCAATTTTTCGTGTAGAATCCAAATCTGAAGTCAGATTGATGATTTGAATAATTTTTGGATCTAATTTTTCTGAGTATTTAAAATATGAGAATTCATGATGTTGTTTCTTTTTAATGTTGGTTCTTATCCCAAAACTTTTGTAGATCTTCGGTGATTATTAATTGGATATTATGGGACTTAGAGAAGATCAGTAAGCCCTAGTTAAGATTTGAATTAATTTGATTAGGATTTAATTGATTAGAATTATGATAATTAAAGTTAAAGAGATTTCGGTTGCTAGATTCATGTGTTGGATTCTAATCTGTTTGTAAGAAGATTAAGGATAGTTCAAGTAGGCGAGATTTAATATAACACCTGGGTAGCCTTATGGTTACAATTTAAACATCAAGAACTGAGTTTAAGCTCATTATTGATTTCGCAAGGGCTGAGTGTAGTACAAGAGCGTAGTGGTATGACTCCTGGATAGAGATGGGAGTTTAGAACACATTTGGTTGAAAGAGGGTATGAGGTTATCCCGATCGCATATTTGAAGTTGACGGACCTCCTCAATCGACAAAGTTAAGTATTAGTGTATTGGAGGGGTTCCTTGTTTGGATTTCTCTTTGCGAGACGCTCCGCGCATGAACCTTAACGACGTCGTGAGTGGAGAGATATTATAGGATGCGAGGATAATTAAATTATGAAGTAAAGATATGACATTTTAATACGTGGGATTTAAAGAGATATAATGCTACGTAAGGGAATAATATAAGGTTAATGTGAGTACCTTGTTGTCAGTATACTATATGTATGATAATACCTATTTGATTGATTAATGATTATGTGTATGACATACCTAGCTTACTTGTTATCGGTGGGAGGTTTGCGCGTGAGGGAAGTCATATCCTGATGAATCCATGGGATCTTTAATTTGTTGCTCGAGAACATAGGTCTATAAAAGACTTATCGGGGAGATGATAAGTCCGTTGACTATGGGTACGTAGGTATGTGCGTGACCCATGGGTATGAGAACTATATTCGCCTCCAATGATTGTGTTGTTGTTAATGGTTCGAGGTATCCTCACCGAACCTTTTGTCCCCTTTTCGGCGACCAGCGATATTGGGACATGATAGCAGAGTAATGCATTGCACCGCAGCTGTGACTCGGGGTGCCGTATTATATATGAATATATATATATATATATATATATATATATATATATATATATATATATATATATATATATATATATATAATGGATTAAATGAATGATTGGATTTATTATGGTTAAATCTATCTACGGTGATAATTGTAGATAACGGTGAATAGAGAAAGATAATTGAATTAAGTTAATGAATGTTTATTGAAAAACTTAATTCATATTAATGAGAAATGATTCATGTTAATGAGAAACGATGAGAAATGTAAATGAATAATAATGTGACGTATGGTATGGGACATACGGGGATTATGATATTGGGATGGAATTATAATATGGAGACTAGAAAAGAGGAACCATTAACTAGGAGGTTAATAGGAAACGTTAAGTGTGCACTCTAGTTGAGAGCTGAGAATGGCAAGTGAGTGTTGGGTCTAACATGTGCGTAATAAAAGATTTATTGCACTTGTTAAATACTTGTTGTTTTAAAAATCATTTAAACAATCGGGCTCTGACCCGTTTCCTTGCATATTTTCTTTTCTATTGTATCTTCTATATCAGGTGTCCAGCAACAGGGACGCCAACCTTAGAGGATTATGACAGGCTATGGATTTATGGAGTTTTGCTTAGACGCCTATCATCATTTGATTCACAGTATTCTCTTAGTAGGGCATGTCGCCCAAAGGATTCAGTTATCTTCTTCTATCGGGGTCAAATAATATGGTATTCGTGTCATTTTAATACATTTGATATTGTTGGGATTACTGCAATGGATTAATATTATTTGGGAATGTTTATTCCAATTGCATTCAAATTATTTTGTGTTATCTAATTGGTTATCAGTGTTGTAGAATAAAATGTGATGTGTTAATCTTAAACTGGAAATGGATTTTGTTAAATTAAAATTTGAAAAGTTTTTAACACCGGCTTAATTGAGTATTGGGGGAGTTGTAAATGTTTTCGACAGTGATGCTAAGAATGAGCCAACTGTATATTCTATTTTAATTTGGTATGGGACTGGCCACCCGATATTTAATTAGGCGGGGTGTTACAGGTGGTATCAGAGCATCACGTTCTAGTGTTCTTTAGGATCTGTACGGCTTACTGTGTTTTAAGCTTAGCGTTCTTTGATATAGAGCCCTATGTTTAGGATAGTTGATCTTTTTGGAAAGATTCCGTATATATCAATGAATCTTATTTACGTTCAGGAGTGATCGAACAAAGAAGTATGGCATATGAGGGCCATTGAATGGATAGCGGAGATCGTACTTAGGAGGGTATGAAGTATGTTTTAGTATGATGACCGTAGTCGAGGTCACCCCTATTATAGAAAAATTGAGGAGAGACATCAGTAGAAGTTCTTAAAATGCGGGAATTGTGTGTGTTACCTAACAAAGGCAATATATTCAAAGGATAGGGCATATAGTGGAGTGTGGTTAACTAGAACTGAAAATTTGGGGTAAAATTTTTCTTGACTTATCAGAGCAAAGTTATAATAGTGGGATTCAGCAACCACGACCCACGAATGAGGGTATGTTCTCTATCTAAGGAATTATGAGGCGTATATTGATTTTTGTAGCGATTAATATTGTGTGGGCAAAAAGGATTGCTAAACTTAGCCTATAGCATCGTTATTTACTTAGAGTCACTGAGGGGTGTGAGACACCTATATATTACATGTTATCACGTGGGTTTGATTTTTATCATGGGATTACGTACTTTGGGAATGTCCGAGCATGATGTGACTATCGGAATGCATTGACTCGTGGTATACGAGAGTGTATGTACTACTATTTGCCAGCATCTTGTCTTCTAGAGAAGAGTAAATGAGTAGACTCTATTTGAAATCAATAAAACCTAAAAGAAAATTTGTTTAAATTGATAAACCTGATATTTTTTTTCGATAAACCAAATTTTTATACACTATTGAATAAGGACCTTAGGAGTTTCGATGACCGACTACTTTAGGAAGTAGTGTATCGGGGTGGTTCCTTGTTTGGATTTCGCTTGCGAGACACCCCACGCATGAAACTAATAACCGTTGGGAGTCGAAATAAGATATGTCTTTAGGATATGAGTTTATAACCTTTGCTATTATAATGAAAGTTGTACGATAGGGTGTATGGGCGTCCTGGATGGTTGAATGGTAGTAGTTTTCATAATTGTGAAATAGTGAGTAGTTGTGACTTCAGGATTTATTTGTTTAATAAGTGAGGATCATTTTTCCCAAACTTTGTCACGAGGACGGTATAGGGAAGATTGGGTATAATTTAAATTTGATTCAGTTGGAACTATATGATGAGACTTAGTGTAACATCGATGGGGATTTTCGTTAATGTACTGTAGGGGCGGTACTACTTAGATTTCTTGTGATGTGAGATTTATACTCGGAGTTGACCTCATCAGTATGGTTCATTTTTCTGAATT
This sequence comes from Sambucus nigra, assembly GCA_949130495.1. Taxonomy (NCBI): domain Eukaryota; kingdom Viridiplantae; phylum Streptophyta; class Magnoliopsida; order Dipsacales; family Adoxaceae; genus Sambucus; species Sambucus nigra. The sequence goes on from OX422217.1 coordinate 583,267,815, forward strand.
TCGGGACGAAATTCTGTTATAAGGGGGGAAGTATGTAATACCCCGTAATTTTAATGACTTTTAAAATGGGTTATATTTTAAATTAATGGATTAATTGGATCTTATTATAAATTAATTCATTTGGGTTTTATCCGAATTGTGGATATTAAAATGGATGATTCTGAATATTACTTAAAGATATTTAGGTAATATATGAATGTGATGTCATTGATATGGCGGTATGATATAAATTCGGTAATTTAAATTTTTAATCAGACGCGGTATGGGACGTGTCGGGACTAATTTATTAAGTTAAAAAGGAAATTTATTTTCAATCCACCTTATAGTCATTTCGACTGCGTCGTTGCGTCCGTAAGGTTCGAAATAGTCAGAAAAGTCTATTTGGATATTAATTTTGAGTCTCGGATCATTTGGAAATGAAAAGACAACCTCAAAGGGCATTTTGGTTATTTTTACAAGGGGGATGAATAGTGATTTCGGGTTTTGTCTTATTATAAATATTTGGAGATTAGTGTATGTAAGTTCATTTCATCTCTTCTATACAAAATTGAAAAGTCATCTTCTTAGAGAGAGTGGAAGATTACTTGGAAAGAAAAAGAAGTTTGCTTGGGAAGGAGGAGAACCAAAGGTCAAAGGTCACCACCACCATCACCACCTGTGTTATTCAACTCCAAAGGATAAGATCTTCATTAGAGGCAAGTGTTTGATATTTGCAATTTAAGTTCATATATTGTCCATGTTAGGATATTTATAAAAAGAGATGATTTTCATGCTTGGAAGATGAAAGGATATAGTTGTTAATGGATTTTTGGAATCTAAAAATATATAGGAATTAAACTCATATTGTAGGTAGTTAGTAATCCAATAAATATTCATCAATCTGTGGAAGAAATTCTGAAAATAATATAGTGTTCTTGAAATAATATGTTGATAATTTTCTGGAAAAAGAGGCAAAAACGAGTGGAATGAGAAGAGCCAATTTGGAATGTTTAGATCTTCTTTTTGAGTACATTTGGATGAGATTTAAGAAAAACTCAAAACATATACCTGACTCAATTTTTCGTGTAGAATCCAAAACTGAAGTCAGATTGACGATTTGAATAATTTTTGGATCTAATTTTTCTGAGTATTTAAAATATGAGAATTCATTATGTTGTTTCTTTTTAATGTTGGTTCTTATCCCAAAACTTTTGTAGATCTTCGGTGATTATTAATTGGATATTATGGGACTTAGAGAAGATCAGTAAGCCCTAGTTAAGATTTGAATTAATTTGATTAGGATTTAATTGATTAGAATTATGATAATTAAAGTTAAAGAGATTTCGGTTGCTAGATTCATGTGTTGGATTCTAATCTGTTTGTAAGAAGATTAAGGATAGTTCAAGTAGGCGAGATTTAATATAACACCTGGGTAGCCTTATGGTTACAATTTAAACATCAAGAACTGAGTTTAAGCTCATTATTGATTTCGCAAGGGCTGAGTGTAGTACAAGAGCGTAGTGGTATGACTCCTGGATAGAGATGGGAGTTTAGAACACATTTGGTTGAAAGAGGGTATGAGGTTATCCCGATCGCATATTTGAAGTTGACGGACCTCCTCAATCGACAAAGTTAAGTATTAGTGTATTGGAGGGGTTCCTTGTTTGGATTTCTCTTTGCGAGACGCTCCGCGCATGAACCTTAACGACGTCGTGAGTGGAGAGATATTATAGGATGCGAGGATAATTAAATTATGAAGTAAAGATATGACATTTTAATACGTGGGATTTAAAGAGATATAATGCTACGTAAGGGAATAATATAAGGTTAATGTGAGTACCTTGTTGTTAGTATACTATAGGTATGATAATACCTATTTGATTGATTAATGATTATGTGTATGACATACCTAGCTTACTTGCTATCGGTAGGAGGTTTGCGCGTGAGGGAAGTCATATCCTGATGAATCCATGGGATCTTTAATTTGTCGCTCGAGAACATAGGTCTATGAAAGACTTATCGGGGAGATGATAAGTCCGCTGACTATGAGTACTTAGGTATGTGCGTGACCCATGGGTATGAGAACTATATTCGCCTCCAATGATTGTGTTGTTGTTAATGGTTCGAGGTATCCTCACCGAACCTTTTGTCCCCTTTTCGGCGATCAGCGATATTGGGACATGATAGCAGAGTAATGCATTGCACCGCAGCTGTGACTCGGGGTGCCGTATTATATATGAATATATATATATATATATATATATAATGGATTAAGTGAATGATTGGATTTATTATGGTTAAATCTATCTACGGTGATAATTGTAGATAACGGTGAATAGAGAAAGATAATTGAATTAAGTTAATGAATGTTTATTGAAAAACTTAATTCATAATAATGAGAAATGATTCATGTTAATGAGAAACGATGAGAATTGTAAATGAATAATAATGTGACGTATGGTATGGGACATACGGGGATTATGATATTGGGATGGAATTATAATATGGAGACTAGAAAAGAGGAACCATTAACTAGGAGGTTAATAGGAAACGTTAAGTGTGCACTCTAGTTGAGAGGTGAGAATGGCAAGTGAGTGTTGGGTCTAACATGTACATAATAAAAGATTTATGGCACTTGTTAAATACTTGTTGTTTTAAAAATTATTTACACAATCGGGATCTGACCCGTTTCCTTGCATATTTTCTTTTCTATTGTATCTTCTATATCAGGTGTCCAGCAACAGTGACGCCAACCTTAGAGGATTATGACAGGCTATGGATTTAAGGAGTTTTGCTTAGACGCCCTTCATCATTTGATTCACAGTATTCTCTTAGTAGGGCATGTCGCCCAAAGGTTTCAGTTATCTTCTTCTATCAGGGTCAAATAATATGGTATTCGTGTCATTTTAATACATTTGATATTGTTGGGATTACTGTAATGGATTAATATTATTTGGGAATGTTTATTCCAATGGCATTCAAATTATTTTGTGTTATCGAATTGGTTATCAGTGTTGTAAAATAAAATGTGTTGTGTTAATCTTAAACTGGAAATGGATTTTGTTAAATTAATTTTTGAAAAGTTTTTAACATCGGCTTAATTGAGTATTGGGTGAGTTGTAAATGTTTTCGACAGTGATGCTAAGAAAGAGCCAACTGTATATTCTGTTTTATTTTCGTATGGGACTGGCCACCCGATATTTAATTAGGCGGGGTGTTACAGGTGGTATCAGAGCATCAGGTTCTAGTGTCCTTTAGGATCTGTACGACTTGATGTGTTTTAAGCTTAGCATTCTTTGATATAGAGCCCTATGTTTAGGATAGTTGATCTTTTTGGTAAGATTCCGTATATATCAGTGAATCTTATTTACATTCGGGAGTGATCGAATAAAGAAGTATGGCAGATGAGGGCCATTGAATTGATAGCGGAGATCGTACTTAGGAGGGTATGAAGTATGTTCGAGTATGATGACCGTAGTCGAGGTCACCCCTATTATAGAAAAATTGAGGAGAGACATCAGTAGAAGTTCTTGAAATGCGGGAATTGTGTGTGTTACCTAACAAAGGCAATATATTCAAAGGATTGGGCATATAGTGGAGTGTGGTTAACTAGAACTGAAAATTTGGGGTAAAATTTTTCTTGACTTATCGGAGCAAAGTTAAAATAGTGGGATTCAGCAACCACCACCCACTAATGAGGGTATGTTCTCTATCTAAGGAATTATGAGGTGTATATTGATTTTTGTAGTGATTAATATTGTGTGGGCAAAAAGGATTGCTAAACTTAGCCTATAGCATCGTTATTTACTTAGAGTCACTGAGGGGTGTGAGACACCTATATATTACATGTTATCACGTGGGTTTGATTTTTATCATGGGATTACTTACTTTGGGAATGTACGAGCATGATGTGACTATCGGAATGCATTGACTCGTGGTATACGAGAGTGTATGTACTACTATTTGCTAGCATCTTATCTTCTAGAGAAGAGTAGATGAGTAGACTCTATTTGAAATCAATAAAACCTAAAAAAAAATTTGTTTAAATTGATAAACCCGATATTTTTTTTCGATAAACCAAATTTTTATACACTATTGAATAAGGACCTTAGGAGTTTCGATGACCGACTACTTTAGGAAGTAGTGTATCGGGGTGGTTCCTTGTTTGGATTTCGCTAGCGAGACACCCCACGCATGAAACTAATAATCGTTGGGAGTCGAAATAAGATAGGTCTTTAGGATATGAGTTTATAACCTTTGCTATTATAATGAAAGTTATACGATAGGGTGTATGGGCGTCCTGGATGGTTGAATGGTAGTAGTTTTCATAATTGTGAAATAGTGAGTAGTTGTGACTTCAGGATTTATTCGTTTAATAAGTGAGGATCATTTTTCCCAAAATTTGTCACGAGGACGGTATAGGGAAGATTGGGTATAATTTAAATTTGATTCAGTTGGAACTATATGATGAGACTTAGTGTAACATCGATGGGGCTTTTTGTTAATGTACTGTAGGGGCGGTACTACTTAGATTTCTTATGATGTGAGATTTATACTCGGAGTTGACCTTATCAGTATGGTTCATTTTTCTGAATTTCGGGACGAAATTCTGTTATAAGGGGGGAAGTATGTAATACCCCGTAATTTTAATGACTTTTAAAATGGGTTATATTTTAAATTAATGGATTAATTGGATCTTATTATAAATTAATTCATTTGGGTTTTATCCGAATTGTGGATATTAAAATGGATGATTCTCAATATTACTTAAAGATATTTAGGTAATATATGAATGTGATGTCATTGATATGACGGTATGATATAAATTCGGTAATTTGAATTTTTAATCAGACGCGGTATGGGACGTGTCGGGACTAATTTATTAAGTTAAAAAGGAAATTATTTTCTATCGACCTTATAGTCATTTTGACTCCGTCGTTGCGTCCGTAAGGTTCGAAATAGTCAGAAAAGTCTATTTGGATATTAATTTTGAGTCTCAGGTCATTTGGAAATGAAAAGACAACCCAAAAGGGCATTTTGGTTATTTTTACAAGGGGGATGTATAGTGATTTCGGGTTTTGTCTTATTATAAGTGTTTGGAGATTAGTGTATGTAGGTTCATTTCATCCCTTCTATACAAAATTGAAAAGTCATCTTCTTAGAGAGAGTGGAAGATTGCTTGGAAAGAAAAAGAAGTTTGCTTGGGAAGGAGGAGAACCAAAGGTCAAAGGTCACCACCACCATCACCACCTGTGTTATTCAACTCCAAAGGATCAGATCTTCATTAGAGGCAAGTGTTTGATATTTGCAATTTAAGTTCGTATATTGTCCATGTTAGGATAGTTATAAAAAGAGATGATTTTCATGCTTGGAAGATGAAAGGATATAGTTGTTAATGGATTTTTGGAATCTAAAAATATATAGGAATTAAACTCGTGTTGTAGGTAGTTAGTAATCCAATAAATATTCATCAATCTGAGGAAGAAATTATGAAAATAATTTAGTGTTCTTGAAGATAATATGTTGATAATTTTCTGGAAAAAGAGGCAAAAACGGGTGGAATGAGAAGAGCCAATTTGGAATGTTTAGATCTTCTTTTTTAGTACATTTAGATGAGATTTAAGAAAAACTCAAAACACATACCTGACTCAATTTTTCGTGTAGAATCCAAATCTGAAGTCGGATTGATGATTTGAATAATTTTTGGATCTGATTTTTTTGAGTATCTAAAATACGAGAATTCATGATGTTGTTTCCTTTTAATGTTGGTTCTTATCCCAAAACTTTTGTAGATCTTCGGTGATTATTAATTGGATATTATGGGACTTAGAGAAGATCAGTAAGCCCTAGTTAAGATTTGAATTAATTTGATTGGGATTTAATTGGCTAGAATTATGATAATTAAAGTTACAGAGATTTCGGTTGCTAGATTCATCTGTTGGATTCTAATCTGTTTGTATGAGGATTAAGGATAGTTCAAGTAGGGGAGATTTAATATAACACCTGGGTAGCCTTAGCGTTACAATTTAAACATCAAGAACTGAGTTTAAGCTCATTATTGATTTCGCAAGGGCTGAGTGTAGTACAAGAGTGTAGTGGTATGACTCCTGAATAGAGATGGGAGTTTAGAACACATTTGGTTGAAAGAGGGTATGAGGTTATCCCGATCGCGTATTTGAAGTTGACGGACCTCCTCGATCGACAAAGTTAAGTATTAGTGTATTGGAGGGGTTCCTTGTTTGGATTTCGCTTTGCGAGACGCTCCGCGCATGAACCTTAACGACGTCGGGAGTGGAGAGATGTTATAGGATGCGAGGATAATTAAATTATGAAGTAAAGATATGACATTTTAATACGTGGGATTTAAAGAGATATAATGTTACGTAAGGGAATAATATAAGGTTAATGTGAGTACCTTGTTGTTAGTATACTATAGGTATGATAATACCTATTTGATTGATTAATGATTATGTGTATGACATACCTAGCTTACTTGCTATCGGTGGGAGGTTTGCGCGTGAGGGCAGTCATATCCTGATGAATCCATGGGATCTTTGATTTGTTGCTCGAGAACATAGGTCTATGAAAGACTTATCGGGGAGATGATAAGTCCGCTGACTATGGGTACGTAGGTATGTGCGTGACCCATGGGTATGAGAACTATATTCACCTCCAATGATTGTGTTGTTGTTAATGGTTCGAGGTATCCTCACCGAACCTTTTGTCCCCTTTTCGGCGACCAGCGATATTGGGACATGATAGCAGACTAATGCATTGCACCGCAGCTGTGACTCGGGGTGCCTTATTATATATGAATATATATATATAATTGATTAAATGAATGATTGGATTTATTATGGTTAAATCTATCTACGGTGATAATTGTAGATAACGGTGCATAGAGAAAGATAATTGAATTAAGTTAATGAATGTTTATTGAAAAACTTAATTCATATTAATGAGAAATGATTCATGTTAATGAGAAACGATGAGAAATGTAAATGAATAATAATGTGACGTATGGTATGGGACATACGGGGATTATGATATTGGGATGAAATTATAATATGGAGGCTAGAAAAGAGGAACCATTAACTAGGAGGTTAATAGGAAACGTTAAGTGTGCACTCTAGTTGAGAGGTGGGAATGGCAAGTGAGTGTTGGGTCTAACATGTACATAATAAAATATTTATTGCACTTGTTAAATACTTGTTGTTTTAAAAATCATTTACACAATCGGGCTCTGACCCGTTTCCTTCCATATTTTCTTTTCTATTGTATCTTCTATATCAGGTGTCCAGCAACAGGGACGCCAACCTTAGAGGATTATGACAGGCTATGGATTTATGGAGTTTTGCTTAGACGCCTATCATCATTTGATTCACAGTATTCTCTTAGTAGGGCATGTCGCCCAAAGGATTCAGTTATCTTCTTCTATCGGGGTCAAATACTATGGTATTCGTGTCATTTTAATACATTTGATATTATTGGGATTGCAGTAATGGATTAATATTATTTGGGAATGTTTATTCCAATTGCATTCAAATTATTTTGTGTTATCTAATTGGTTATCAGTGTTGTAGAATAAAATGTGTTGTGTTAATCTTAAACTGGAAATGGATTTTGTTAAATTAAAATTTGAAAAGTTTTTAACACCGGCTTAATTGAGTATTGGGCGAGTTGTAAATGTTTTTGACAGTGATGCTAAGAATGAGCCAACTGTATATTCTGTTTTTATTTGGTATGGGACTGGCCACCCGATATTTAATTAGGCAGGGTGTTTCAGGTGGTATCAGAGCATCAGGTTCTAGTGTCCTTTAGGATCTGTACGGCTTACTTTGTTTTCAGCTTAGCGTTCTTTGATATAGAGCCCTATGTTTAGGATTGTTGATCTCTTTGGTAAGATTCCGTATATATCAGTGAATCTTATTTACGTTCGGGAGTGATCGAACAAAGAAGTATGGCTGATGAGGGCCATTGAATGGATAGCGGAGATCGTACTTACACTACACCAAATCTTCCCATTTGTCAAGGTCATTGACCTTGACAAATCCAACTTGTCAAGGTCAATGACCGTGACATTTCGAGGCGAGACAACTTTTTTTTGTCACGGTCGTGTCACGGTCATTGACCTTGACACAAAACTCGCATTTTGTATCACAGTCGTGTCAAGGTCAATGATCGTGACACGTTTGTCATGGTTATAAACCGCGACAAAGCCGTGACCCCTCTTGCCCAGAATTGTCACGGTCATTGACCGTGACACGCCCGTGACAATCTTATTTACGTTCGGGAGTGATCGAACAAAGAAGTATGGCTGATGAGGGCCATTGAATGGATAGCGGAGATCGTACTTACACTACACCAAATCTTTCCATTTGTCAAGGTCATTGACCTTGACAAATCCAACTTGTCAAGGTCAATGACCGTGACATTTCGAGGCGAGACAACTTTTTTTGTCACGGTCGTGTCACGGTCATTGACCTTGACACAAAACTCGCGTTTTGTATCACAGTCGTGTCAAGGTCAATGACCGTGACACGTTTATCATGGTTATAAACAGCGACAAAGCCGTGACCCCTCTTGCCCAGAATTGTCACGGTCAATGACCGTGACACATCCGTGACAAAATTGTCATGGGCGTGTCACGGTTAATGACCGTGACAATTCTGGGCAGAATTTAAAAAAAATCTGCTGGGCAGTATGGCCACTGCCACTGTCCAGCAGTATATTTGTACCTGTTATAGCAACGTTGTACCTGTTCCAAACATCATATATCCAACACAAACTAAAGATAATGCAAATATATATTCATGACGATATAATCCAAATATTCAAAGTAAAAATAATATACATGACGATATAATCCAAATATAATTAAAATGGACAAACTTAAAAATAATGTTACTACATGTCTTGGATAAAACTGAGGAGGTGAGTAGGCCACACGACATACGAATTGACGCATCCACTAATATACGTCGTGCAGCATTGTTCGCGCAACCACAATAGGGAGTTATCCTTCTCGGGTATGACATGCGTGATGAGCACCCTCGACTCCATCTCTTGAAGCACATGTCCATGGACTATTCCACCCTCGACGATATTCAGGTCCCTCAACCCCCGCCCTATCCGCTGGCCATCAAATACGTCCAATATGAACACGCTCGGCCAACCAAGTGTCGATAATGGTCTGTTGAAGGGCGCCAAATAGGGAAGTGGATCGTCGAAGTACGAACGTGTCGGTGATGAAGCAGCGAGGTCCACATCCTCGTCATCCTACGCCTCGTCCTCCCGCACCTCCTCCTCCACCGCCTTCTCCTTCTCCTTCCCTTTCCCTTTACGGTCTCCACCCAACGTACGCTTCATGAATGCGTACATATCTTGGACCGTCGCCTCCAAACGGGACAACTTCGCGTCGTGTGAATCCACCGTTCGAGCCAACCCGGTGTCGCTCGTCTCCAATCCGATGATCCTAGATTTGGCCATCCACGAGCTCACTCCCCTTGTCCTCCCCTTGCGATCAGAGCCAAGCACTTGGCTGAGTGCGTCTGTGGACAAAGATGCCTTGTCGGCATCAGACTGCGACTCATGCACTTCCTTAAGCTTTGCTTGAAACAACAAAAAGCACATGATTAGTAAAATAAGTAAACTAAAAAATTATAACGTAATTAATAATAATTAAACTGTCGGATTACTTACAATCGTGGCCGCGACGCTCGGGGACACCTCCTTGTCCTTCCCCTTCTTCGTCCGAAGAGCCACATAAGTATCGAGCCTATGTGGCTTACCCCCTGGCCCACTCCCTACCCCCTGAAATAAAATAAAGTAAAGTAAAATTAGTATCGGCCCCGCAAAGTAAAATAATGAAGAATAATATATTTCTGTAGTTATAGATAAATTAAATCTTACCTGCATCCTATGCTCCACCTCAGCGTAAGAGGTCCGGCCGGAGTAGTGCACGTCCGTCTTTTTAGCCCGATTTTCCCTACCCGATTGGCGAGATGCCAATTGTCGATCCTCGATCTCATTGTCAATGAACTTTTGCCATTGTGCCAATGAGATCGGCTCCTTGGGCGGGACGGATCCGCGTCATTGTATAATGGACTCTCGTGTTTTCCCAAAGTACCGTGCCCGCATATTTTTCTTCCACGTCTTGTGTTGCTCCCTCAATTGCTCCAAGACGGAATCGCGTAGCTTTGGATCCAAGTTGAATTGTTCCTGTCCAACAAATACAATGTTAGTTGCGAATAAATATAAATATAAATATAAATATAAATATAAATATAAATATAAATATAAATATAAATATGAAATTGAAATTGAAATTGAAATATTACCTGTAGTGCTGCCCAAACAGCTAACTTGAGCTCATATGGCACCTCCTTCCAACTCATAAACCCCGGGCCGATGACCGTCTTTAGCAGCTCGAGGGATCTCGCTAATAGCTCCGACTTGTTCTCGACGGTAATCCCAAATTTTCCATATTTGGGGAGCCTAGGGGCGGAGGAACCCTCGTCGCCTCTGCTACTACCGAACCCAGACGACATCATCATAAACAGCATCATCATCTTCGCCTTAACATCTGAAGGAGACATTTTTGCTGTAAAAAAAATGTTATTAGTACAGATAAAAAAAATGTTAATAGTACACATACCCCACCCCCACTACCCCACTACCCCCCTCCCCCACCACACACCACCATACACACACATATACACATACAATTGGCAATTGGCAACATTTTGTGTATGGATTCTAACTAATGATATTCCTAAAAAAATGTTAATAGTACACATACACACACCCCTAACTGAATTAATTTCAAATTCTGTTAAAAAATTATCTAGGGTTTTACCTAACTGAATTAATTTCATGAATAAAATTATTATGAATTTAAATGAAAATATCAATTATTATCCAATATTTTTGAATGAAATATTTATTTTGAATGAAAATATCAATTATTATCCAATTATTATCCAACTATTATCAATTATTTATTTTGAATGTAAATAATATCCAAAAATATAAATGTAAATAATATTCAAAACCCCACCCACCCCCACCCCCACATATACACATACCCACACATATACACATACTCCACCCCTCCCCCTCCCCCCGCCACGCACACACGCACACCTACGCACCACGACCGTGACAACTATATATATTGTTTATCAAAAAATTATGACATGAGATAATTATAATTGGAGCATAAATTTCATTATCATAAAGGGATAAATCCAACCAAGTACAGAGATTCTACAAATTAAAGTGAGAATTAAATTTAAGACTTTCTAACAACATGCATGTGTATGGATTCTAACTAATGATATTCCTAAAAACATACAATTGGCAACATTTTGTGAATTTACTAAACTTTATATAATATTATCAAATTCTGTTAAAAAATTATCTAGGGTTTTACCTAACTGAATTAATTTCATGAATAAAATTATTATCAATTTAAATGAAAATATCAATTATTATCCAATATTTTTTAATGAAATATTTATTTTGAATGAAAATATCAATTATTATCCAATTATTATCCAACTATTATCAATTATTTATTTTGAATGTAAATAATATCCAAAAATATAAATGTAAATAATATTCAAAACCCCACCCACCCCCACCCCCACCCCCTCCCGATGTTTATTATTTTCACAATGTTCTTACAATATTTGTTGATGAACTATGTGAGAGTATAACCCATATTGAATTATAAAGTAAAAATCTATAAAATTGATGTCTACTTTTAGTGTTGTGTATATATGTTAGTTGATGCCATTATATTTTTAGCCTAATTAGATTCTAAGGTTATCTCAATTTATATTTTTCTTTTTCTATCTAATAATTTTGAGATTCTAAGGTTGATGCCTATTTTTTATCTTGAGATTCTATATTATAACATATGTATAAGTTCCGTCAATACCATTTCGTTTCAATTTTGTAATATTATATTTTTTTCAAATATTTTAAAAGTTATTAAATGGGTGCCCCACCCCAACCCCCACCCCCTGCCCCCCACCACACACATACGCACACACCTACACAGACACCCCCCTCCACCCCACCCCCTGCCCCCCTCCACCACCCCCTCCCCCACCACACATATATATACACACACATATACACATACATATACACACGCACACACCCCGCCCTGCCCCCTACCCCCACCCTGCCCCACCCCCCACATACACACATATATATATACACATACACACATAAATATACACACAAACATATATATAAATGGAAGAGAGAGAGAGAGGGAAAATCGACCTGAAAGTAGAGAGAGAGAGAGCAGCGTCGAGAGGGAGAGAGAGAGGGAGGGAACGGCGGTAAGGAAAAAAGAAGGGGGTAGGGTTTTAGCTGCAAATATTGTCACGGTCGTGTCAAGGTCATTGATCATGACAAGTATTTAAATAATTGTCACGATCATTGACCGTGACAAGTCCGTGACAATATACTTGTCATAGACTTGTCACGGTCAATGACCGTGACAATTAGTTGTCACGGTCGTGTCAAGGTCATTGATCGTGATAAAAAATGCGTATTTTTTTTCACGGTCAATGACCTTGACAAGGCTGGCCGGCTGAAAGGTGACAATTTGCCCATTTTGGTGTAGTGTTAGGAGGGTATGAAGTATGTTCGAGTATGATGACCGTAGTCGAGGTCACCCTTATTATGGAAAAATTGAGGAGAGACATCAGTAGAAGTTCTTGAAATGCGGGAATTGTGTGTGTTACCTAACAAAGGCAATATATTCAAAGGATTGGGCATATAGTGGAGTGTGGTTAACTAGAACTGAAAATTTGGGGTAAAATTTTTCTTGACTTATCGGAGCAAAGTTATAATAGTGGGATTCAACAACCACCACCCACGAATGAGGGTATGCTCTCTATCTAAGGAATTATGAGGCGCATATTGATTTTTGTAGCGATTAATATTGTGTGGGCAAAAAGGATTGCTAAACTTAGCCTATAGCATCGTTATTTACTTAGAGTCACTGAGGGGTGTGAGACACTTATATATTACATGTTATCACGTGGGTTTGATTTTTATCATGGGATTACGTACTTTGGGAATGTCCGAGCATGATGTGACTATCGGAATGCATTGACTCGTGGTATACGAGAGTGTATGTACTACTATTTGCCAGCATCTTGTCTTCTAGAGAAGAGTAGATGAGTAGACTCTATTTGAAATCAATAAAACCTAAAAAAAATTTTGTTTAAATCGATAAACCTGATATTTTTTTTCGATAAACCAAATTTTTATACACTATTGAATAAGGACCTTAGGAGTTTCGATGACCGCCTACTTTAGGAAGTAGTGTATCGGGGTGGTTCCTTGTTTTGATTTCGCTTGCGAGACACCCCACGCATGAAACTAATAACCGTTGGGAGTCGAAATAAGATAGGTCTTTAGGATATGAGTTTATAACCTTTGCTATTATAATGAAAGTTGTACGATAGGGTGTATGGGCTTCCTGGATGGTTGAATGGTAGTAGTTTTCATAATTGTGAAATAGTGAGTAGTTGTGACTTCAGGATTTATTTGTTTAATAAGTGAGGATCATTTTTCCCAAACTTTGTCACGAGGACGGTATAGGGAAGATTGGGTATAATTTAAATTTGATTCAGTTGGAACTATATGATGAGACTTAGTGTAACATCGATGGGGATTTTCGTTAATGTACTGTAGGGGCGGTACTACTTAGATTTCTTGTGATGTGAGATTTATACTCGGAGTTGACCTTATCAGTATGGTTCATTTTTCTGAATTTCGGGACGAAATTCTGTTATAAGGGGGGAAGTATGTAATACCCCGTAATTTTAATGACTTTTAAAATGGGTTATATTTTAAATTAATGGATTAATTGGATCTTATTATAAATTAATTCATTTGGGTTTTATCCGAATTGTGGATATTAAAATGGATGATTCTCAATATTACTTAAAGATATTTAGGTAATATATGAATGTGATGTCATTGATATGACGGTATGATATAAATTCGGTAATTTGAATTTTTAATCAGACGCGGTATGGGACGTGTCGGGACTAATTTATTAAGTTAAAAAGGAAATTTATTTTCTATCGACCTTATAGTCATTTCGACTGCGTCGTTGCGTCCGGAAGGATCGAAATAGTCAAAAAAGTCTATTTGGATATTAATTTTGAGTCTCGGGTCATTTGGAAATGAAAAGACAACCCAAAAGGGCATTTTGGTTATTTTTACAAGGGGGATGAATAGTGATTTCGAGTTTTGTCTTATTATAAGTATTTGGAGATTAGTGTATGTAGGTTCATTTCATCTCTTCTATACAAAATTGAAAAGTCATCTTCTTAGAAAGAGTGGAAGGTTGCTTGGAAAGAAAAAGAAGTTTGCTTGGGAAGGAGGAGAACCAAAGGTCAAAGGTCACCACCACCATCACCACCTGTGTTATTCAACTCCAAAGGATCAGATCTTCATTAGAGGCAAGTGTTTGATATTTGCAATTTAAGTTCGTATATTGTCCATGTTAGGATAGTTATAAAAAGAGATGATTTTCATGCTTGGAAGATGAAAGGATATAGTTGTTAATGGATTTTTGGAATCTAAAAATATATTTGAATTAAACTCATGTTGTAGGTAGTTAGTAATCCAATAAATATTCGTCAATATGTGGAAGAAATTCTGAAAATAATTTAGTGTTCTTGAAGATAATATGTTGATAATTTTCTGGAAAAAGAGGCAAAAACGAGTGGAAGAGAAGAGCCAATTTGGAATGTTTAGATCTTCTTTTTGAGTACATTTGGATGAAATTTAAGAAAAACTCAAAACACATACCTGACTCAATTTTTCGTGTAGAATCCAAATCTGAAGTCGGATTGATGATTTGAATAATTTTTGGATCTGATTTTTCTGAGTATTTAAAATATGAGAATTCATGATGTTGTTTCTTTTTAATGTTGGTTCTTATCCCAAAACTTTTGTAGATCTTCGGTGATTATTAATTGGATATTATGGGACTTAGAGAAGATCAGTAAGCCCTAGTTAAGATTTGAATTAATTTGATTGGGATTTAATTGATTAGAATTATGATAATTAAAGTTAAAGAGATTTCGGTTGCTAGATTCATGTGTTGGATTCTAATCTGTTTGTATGAGGATTAAAGATAGTTCAAGTAGGGGAGATTTAATATAACACCTGGGTAGCCTTAGGGTTACAATTTAAACATCAAGGACTGAGTTTAAGCTCATTATTGATTTCGCAAGGGCTGAGTGTAGTACAAGAGCGTAGTGGTATGACTCCTGGATAGAGATGGCAGTTTAGAACAAATTTGGTTGAAAGAGGGTATGAGGTTATCCCGATCGCGTATTTGAAGTTGACGGACCTCCTCGATCGACAAAGTTAAGTATTAGTGTATTGGAGGGGTTCCTTGTTTGGATTTCGCTTTGCGAGACGCTCCGCGCATGAACCTTAACGACGTCGGGAGTGGAGAGATGTTATAGGATGCAAGGATAATTAAATTATGAAGTAAAGATATGACATTTTAATACGTGAGATTTAAAGAGATATAATGCTACGTAAGGGAATAATATAAGGTTAATGTGAGTACCTTGTTGTTAGTATACTATAGGTATGATAATACCTATTTGATTGATTAATGATTATGTGTATGACATACCTAGCTTACTTGTTATCGGTGGGAGGTTTGCGCGTGAGGGCAGTCATATCCTGATGAATCCATGGGATCTTTGATTTGTCGCTCGAGAACATAGGTCTATGAAAGACTTATCGGGGAGATGATAAGTCCGCTGACTATGGGTACGTAGGTATGTGCGTGACCCATGGGTATGAGAACTATGTTCGCCTCCAATGATTGTGTTGTTGTTAATGGTTCGAGGTATCCTCACCGAACCTTTTGTTCCCTTTTCGGCGACCAGCGATATTGGGACATGATAGCAGAGTAATGCCTTGCACCGCAGCTGTGACTCGGGGTGCCGTATTATATATGAATATATATATAATGGATTAAATGAATGATTAGATTTATTATGGTTAAATCTATCTACGGTGATAATTGTAGATAACGGTGAATAGAGAAAGATAATTGAATTAAATTAATGAATGTTTATTGAAAAACTTAATTCATATTAATGAGAAATGATTCATGTTAATGAGAAACGATGAGAAATGTAAATGAATAATAGTGTGACGTATGGTATGGGACATACGGGGATTATGATATTGGGATGGAATTATAATATGGAGACTAGAAAAGAGGAACCATTAACTAGGAGGTTAATAGGAAACGTTAAGTGTGCACTCTAGTTGAGAGGTGAGAATGGCAAGTGAGTGTTGGGTCTAACATGTACGTAATAAAAGATTTATTGCACTTGTTAAATACTTGTTGTTTTAAAAATCATTTACACAATCGGACTCTGACCCGTTTCCTTGCATATTTTCTTTTCTATTGTATCTTCTATATCAGGTGTCCAGCAACAGGGACGCCAACCTTAGAGGATTATGACAGGCTATGGATTTATGGAGTTTTGCTTAGACGCCTATCATCATTTGATTCACAGTATTCTCTTAGTAGGGCATGTCGCCCAAAGGATTCAGTTATCTTCTTCTATCGGGGTCAAATACTATGGTGTTCGTGTCATTTTAATACATTTGATATTGTTGGGATTACTGTAATGGATTAATATTATTTGGGAATGTTTATTTCAATGGCATTCAAATTATTTTGTGTTATCGAATTGGTTATCAGTGTTGTAAAATAAAATGTGTTGTGTTAATCTTAAACTGGAAATGGATTTTGTTAAATTAATTTTTGAAAAGTTTTTAACACCAGCTTAATTGAGTATTGGGTGAGTTGTAAATGTTTTCGACAGTGATGCTAAGAATGAGCCAACTGTATATTCTGTTTTAATTTCGTATGGGACTGGCCACCCAATATTTAATTCGACCGGGTGTTACACTGAGTTCAAGCTCTTCGATGAGGATAATCCAAGTTTTTCTATAAACCTTAAAATTGAATCAATAGGTAAGAGGCTGAAGCAAATGTGGATAAACTAAGAGGCTGAAGCAGCCATTTCTCAAACTAAGAGGCTGAAGCAGCTATAGGTCTACAAATATTGAATCAATAGATAATATTTTTGGTTCCATCAGTCATAAACAAGTTCAGCCCCAGGCAGTTAGATTGGTTCTATTTGATTATTTTTTAAATTGTGCTTTATTATCCTCCGTCCCAAATTATTAGTCGCTATATTAATTTTCAGCATACCGTAGCATATATGCATACAGTAGCATATATGCAGCATATATGAAATAACTGTATGCATATATGTAGTATATATGCAACTGTGTGCATATATGTTGCATATATGCAGTAGATGTATGCATATATGCAGTAGCATATATGCACGCAGCAGCATATATGCAACATATATGCAATAACTGTATGCATATATGCAGCATATATGCAACTGTATGCATATATGTTGCATATATGCACGCAGCAGCATATATTCAACATATATGCATACAGTCGCATATATGCAGTAGCATATATGCACGCAGTAACATATATGTTGCCTATATGCTCACAATATCATATTTGCTGCATATAAAGAAGAACCGACATAAAGATATATACATACACACAAATATTAATGGATGAATATTAATTAGTAAAGCGGAAATTGAAAGAGAGTCTAATCAGTGTGTTTAAACCTGTGTTCATTCGTCGGTGTCACCAATGGGAGGACAAAGGTCGTCGAGCCAATACATAATTCCATTTTTACAAACATCTTCCAAGTTCTCGCAATGAGCTTGTTTTCCACACCAAACTGGATACTCGGGCACTTTGATGTCATTGAGTAAAACTCGAACTTCATTCTTTCTCAACGCATGGAAGTGAACGGTTGAGAAGGCTCCTGGTTGCGTTTTCCTCCCATAACCAACAAGTTCACGTTTATGGGATAATATTTTGCATTCAATTAGACAGGTGAAATTTGGAACCTCGAATGCAGGGGAGGAAAGAGAACACGAAGGAGCCTCGGTGCCTAAAGTAGGTAACTCCTGAACGTTGTGTCCAACACATGAAAATTTCTCGATTTTGAAGTCACTAATGAATTTTGATAATGAGGACTTTATCCCCTCTATATCACTCCTTAGGTGATCAACATGATCGTTCCATTTTTTGGTGTCCTCTTTCACCTCTTCAAGCATTTCTCTAGCAAATGCCGACCCTAATATAGCGGTTCTCGAAATTGTGGACCCAACACAACGAACACGTCCTCGCGTATCTTTTCCAAAAACCTCAAAAATAGGCCCGACATCCAAGGTCTCCTCCTGACCACTCGCTTTGTATACATCCAGAAGCAATTGAATTTGGTCCTGTACAAAAATATATTAACATTAGGTTTGATGATACGATACTTTTTTTTTGACAAAACGAACATTAAAAATTTTAAATTACGGCAAATATTTTATCATGAGGGGCATAACCACCTCCTTTGACTATATGAGTTGCCAACCACAATTCATCACGAGTGGGTGCACGACCATGGTTCTTTCTCCAATTCTCTGAAGCTCGGGCATAACCATGACGACCTGTGTTATGAGTTGTCTTTCTCACATAATTTTGTTTAGTCTCTTTGTTCTTTCTTCGCAAAGTTTTTTTGAACCTCTAAAGCTTCATTATTGCAAAACACCTCCCAGTCCTCAGATTTGACATTTCGTGGAACTTTCTCCTTCCACTTTCCAACATCACCATCCTTCAAATTAACCCTTAGCTTTGACTTGAACTTTTTCCAAGCATCGTTCGCTTTTTTCATAAAAATTTGCTTCTGACTTTCGCGCACATCTGGGAACTCTTTATACAATATATGAAGAAATAAAATTAAAACATCACATAATTGAATTTACTAACTATTACATTATTTGGAATAGAAAGTAATAGTATACCATTAATGATGACCAAACTGAGTTCTTATATCGCACATCCACTTGTTTCTAACTCGTATAAGAAATGGGAACATGTGTCCTTGCTAAGTCTCCCAACCTGGTTGAGAGTGTATATGAATCTTCACCAACTGGAAGGCCGTGCTCATTAAATTTTAATTTCTTGGCGGAAGAGTCATCACTTACTCTTAAAACACCCGAAGAAACCTTAGAACAGGAGGTTGATATAGGTGTCACCCCATTTATTGACGGTTGCGAAGTATCACCAATATGAGACATTTATCTGGAAAAAAGTGATTATTGGACACCAAAATAATCAGAATAAACATTACAAGAATATATGTTCAAATAGACACCAGTATATTACATGTTCAAACATCAGTAAACATAGAATTACAAGTTCAAACAGCCATACATGTATTAAATGTTCAAACAACAATAAAGTATTAAATGTTTACAACAACAACAACAAATGGAATAAATAGAATATTACCCGTTCAAAATAACAAAAAATATAATATTGCATATTCAAAAACAAGTTCATAACTAAATCATTGCACTAGAAATCCGTGTCCAAAAGCTCCAGCAATTTATCATTTTCCTCGAGAATGGAGTCATACATCGTACGGTCAATATCAATCGTATCTATTTCTTTTGTCAGTCTCTTGGGAGAGTGTAAAACAACTGACCACCCCTTCAGCTTTACATCTTGACAATAAAATACTTGACTGGCTTGAGATGCAAGGATGAACGGATCATCATGAATGGTATTTTTACTCACGAGCTTACTAAGATTCACCATCACAAATTTTGAGGTGGGTTCAACTTTGCAAGCATTCTTATCATCAACATCCACCCAATCACAATAAAAGACAGTATGTGTGAACTCAATGTAATTGAGGTCGAGTATTTGTCTAATAACTTCATAAAAGGTTGTCATAATCCCCTTCTTATTAAAGGCCTTAGTGGATACACCACTACTCTGAAAGTTATGATTCTTTTCATGTCTAGAAGTACAAAAGGTGTACCTATTGCATTGAAATTTCTCATAACTGGTAACCCTATGGGGCGGACCATCAGCATATGGCAAAATTCCCGTATCATGAAATCTTGAGGCCTGTAAGGAATTGATAATTTTTTGAAGTTTCATTAAAAATAATTACGGTTGATAAAAAAGTACATGTATAAATAAAGACTTGCCTCGTTCCTTAGCCAAGGGATGAAATCATCAATTCTATGGCTCAATTGAGTCTCAGTTACCACAAATTTTCTACAAGAAATTAGTTTCAAAATTAAAAAATATCACATTACAATCAATTAATATGAATTAACATAGAACTAAGTGTGTGCCTTCTCCATTCATCAACACCATCGCATTGAGATAAAACCCATCTTCGCACTTGCTCATATTGTACATTATTTAAGATCAATTCTTTACTTTTACCCAATGGTCGTTGGCATTCCGAGTCATCAAACTCATCATCAAGAAAATCCTCAAGATTCCTCTTATGAGTTCCTTCACCTCTTTTCGATATGTACTCCATGGCATACAAAGAAGCTTCATGTAACAAATATGCATTAGCAATCCTCCCTTCAATGTACCTCTTATTTCGTGACCACTTTTTATATCTTCCCATTGCTCTCTCAAACAACCACATCGCCCGATATCTTGGTGGCCCAGCTATCAAAGCTTCATCGGCTAAATGGTGCATGAGGTGGATCATCACCACAAAAAAGGCAGGTGGAAAATAAATTTCAAAGACACAAAGTGCCTCTACCAATGCGTTTTTAGCCTTCAAAAGTTGTTCCCTAAATATCACTTTGGCACATAACACATTAAAGAATATGCTTATCCGCTGTATAGCTTTAAATAAAGGCTTATCATCCGAAAATGAATGCATAAGAAACGCAGGAAACAACCGTTGCATAATGACGTGATAATCGTGGGACTTGAGATTGGTAAATCCAGGTGGATCGAGGTTAACATTGTTGCTGAAATTTGATGAAAATCCAATCGGTACCTTTAATGTTTTTAGTATACGAAAAAAGGCTTCTTTCTCTTCCTTTTCTAATGCGAAAGGTGCCTTTGGCATAAGCCTTTCGTTACTGCCTTTAACATCTTGCATCCATAATTTCCTTTTAAGTTTCAAATGAACTTTCAAGTCTTCACGGGCTTTGACCGTATCTTTATTTGATGAACCTTTCATCGAGAGTATTGTACCTAAAGAGTCTCTGTGACATTCTTTTCAACATGCATAACATCTAAATTATGTCTAATATTATGATCCTTCCAGTACTCTAAGTCAAAGAAAATTGACCTCATTGAAAAACCCTCGGTACCCGCTAGATTCTCATCGTCACCCTCACTTGGATAATCATCGTCTTCCATTACGACATCCTCCTTCTCCTTCCCCTTCCCCTTCCCCTTTCCCTTTCCCTTTGCCTTTCCCTTTTTATCTCCCTCTCCCTCTCTTTGAACACCTTCTCGAGCGATAAGTGACACTATCTGCTCAACTTCTACACTTGTTAACTTTCTTGGAGCCATAGCATCCTCTATTTTATCATTAAATGTTTGCTTTGATGTGTCAAACCTGTAAGGATGGTATTTAGGAAGGAACATATGAGATCATTAGTAACAACATTTCGTTGACTTAGAAAGATATTGAGAAGGTGTATTTGTAGAACAAACAGGACACCCATTGTAACCTTGAGTTGAACAACCTGATAACATCCCATAAGCTGGAAAATCATGTATACCCCACATCAACATGGCTTTTAACTAAAATTTCTCATTTTTGTACGCATCCCAAGCCTCAACTCCAGACCATAAGATATTTAACTCATCAACCAACGGTTGGAGGAAGACATGAATATTACTTGATGGTGACTTTGGTCCGGGAACCAATACAGACAACATTGAAAACTCACTTTTCATACACATTGATGGAGGAGGGTTGAGAGGTTGAATTATCACTGGACAACAACTATACTTACGACCAAACATGTTATTCGGGATGAAACCATCAGTTGCTATTGCAAGTCGAATATTCCACGGATCTTTTGCAAAATCTCTCCATAAAATGTTTGAATTTACCCATTCTGCCGAATCTCGGGTACGACGCAAGAATTATATACAAGAGCTTGCACAAGCATGCCAAGTCATTTTCTCTGCTATCCATTTTATGGTATACAACCGTTTTAGCCTAGGGAATAGGGGATAATGTCTCATTACCTTCTTAGGAACCCTAGAGTACTTTTGTTTTCCATTAGTATTCTAAATTTCTACATCGTCCTCGTCTAGACAAGTAAACTTATAGTGTAAAGAACCACATTTTATACATCTAGTAGATTTTTCATGCTCTTTCCAAAATAGCATACAGTTGTTAATGCATACGTCATACTTAACATAATCCATACCGAGATCTCTAACGGTGTTTTTCATTTCTGTATAACTAGTTGCCAGGTTGAACTGTTCAGGAAGTAGTTCATTTAACAATCTAAGAATTCCACCTGTAGAACCATCCGATAAATTTAATTGTGTTTTCAAATCATTCAACTTTATAAGAGCATACATTGTGGTATGATGCGAAGAACCGGTAGCTGGGTGCAATGGCTCCTGTGCGAGTGGATGTAAACGATCATACTTCTTGCCTTTGTATTTATGTGTGTACAAATCATTGGGAACCTCATAAGTTGCGGGGGCTTCATCACTGCCTACACAATTAGGTTTACTAGGTTCCGCTTCACCCATAAACATCTCACAAGCATCATTCACAAGATTATTCATAATTGGACTATTGTGCACATCAGCGTGTTTTGTCGGTGTCACAGATTGCGGTGGTGGTTGGACTTGATCAACAAATAATGTCTCACCATGAAAATGCCATAAGGTATAGTTCATGTCCATACCATATGTCATTAAATGAACGAATATGTCATCTATAACAACATGTCCTTTCCCATTTCGACAACGTCTACAGGGATATGAATGTTTAGCATTCGAACTATTACTACGCACATAATGTAGAAACTGTAACACCCCATCTCTATATGTATCGGTCTCGATATTTTTCTCATTTATCCACTCTTTGTTGATTCACGACAATATCCTGATAAGTTTAAAGAACACACATTATAATAAAAACACTTACTGTAAATATATTGAAGTTTATTCAAGTGTAAATATGTATATATTTGAGCTCCTATATTTCCTCCATCTCCACTACAGGGTAAGGGTCCTATCCCATTCGAAAATGCATATTTTGTATTGGTCATAATTTCTCATGCCATGTCCTAATCTAGAAAATTTCGCCAGCATCTCCCTACAGTTCTTCAAGTACACAACTTAAATTGGGAGTGTTCATGTGTTACTTAAGTTTTTCAACCAAGAAAACACAAAACACTACATCAATCTAGTATGAACCCAAAGAACATAAAGAGATGCCACCTAATTTTTCAAAATAGGACATGCATAATCATTATGTACAGTACAAACTTTTGCATTTTCAAACTGTCCAAAATGGGACAATTCAAGAGTTCTCACCACAGTCATAGTGAGACCTCTTGAACGGGTCTAAGGTTTTTTACATGTGTAACATCATTATTGAATGTTTAGTATTAATGTCTACTTACTATTTAAATAGTTTTTTTTTGTTTTTTCTTAAATTTTCAACACATAATCTCATTTATCCATTTAATTAGTGGGGTGTCTACTTTTCAATTTATTATTTTTACATTATTATTGAATATTTAGCACTTAAATTTTCTTAAAACTCCGTAACATGTACAAATCAGATCAAATATACATTTTAATTAAAGGGGTAAGAACATAAAAACCCGTGATTTATTTATTTTTCATTATCAACATTCAATTTGCACCAAAAACTCACACATTAAAAAAAATAATAAATATTTAAATATGTATATATAAAACCCTAAAAAGCAAATACGAATCAAATCAGGCATATCATAAACTCTAGGATCAAATCTGAAACCTAACTTAGGTTAAAAAAAATACAATGCTTTAAACAATTACCTGATTGGGATGAGTGTAGTGAGAGAATAGGGCAGTGACTAGAGAAAGAGAGAATGGGCCGGAGAGAGAGTGTCTACAGTAGAGATTCCGACCAGCAACCTAGAGAGAGAATGGATGCCGACCTAGGGAGAGAATAAATCGCCTGCAGCTACCGAGAGAGAGAGACCGAGAGAAGAGGCGAGAGAGAGAGACCAAGCAAATGGATACTGACCGCCGAGAGAGAGATCGAGCGAAGATGCGAGAGAGAGAGAACGAGCGGGAACCGTGAGCGGTAACAAGAGAAAGAGAGGAGTGTAATGTTTTTTTGGGTATTATATATTTTAGTAAGTGTACTCAATTTTGGCACACTTTAAAACAGTGCCAAAATTTGGCAATGTTTTAAAGTGTGCCAAATCTCTATAAAGCAGTGCCAAAATCAGGCACAATTTTAAACTGTGCCAGATTTTTAATATCAGGGTGTGCCAAAATGATGTTTTTGGTGTAGTGGTTGTAGGTGGAAGTTTATCTTCCCCTTCACCGAATTATCCAAACTATTCTTAGGGGATATGGAGTTGCTTCGACCTATTTCCCCCCAAAAAATATTGGTATACATTCTAACGTCTCTATTTCATTCTTTTAGTTCTTTCTTATATTTTGGATGAACCGCGCTAAGATTTTATATGACCTTCTATAGTTAAGAAATATCCTTAGCTATCCAGACCTTTGAAGGAGTTTGTAGAGACTATCTATACAGATAAGGCCTGGGATTTCAATATGGTCTTTAGCTTGATCAATTTTATTAAACTTGGCTATTATTTACCCATAAATGAGACTTTTCCAGTTGAGATTGAACGAGCAGAACCAGTTGTGATAGAAGCTGAAGAAGAGGCTGAGCAAGAGGTCACTAAAGGTATGTAAAATTTTCTAAGTTCCAGGTCATTGCTATCCTTTTTTTCTTGTTATAACTTTTCTAACAGTGAGCTCTTTCTGTATAGCTTCTACCCCAAATTCCTCAGATTTTAGCATGCACCGTCATTTTAAATGGCACCAAAATAACTTAACTGTGTTACCATAGAGGTAACTCGTCCGCAAAAACTTGAGCTGGAGGCCTCGAAGAAAGCTAACGTCGAGGCCAAATCGAAAAAGAAAGATGACTCTCAAAAGAGGGACGATGCCAAGGCTATTAAAAAAGCCGAGGTTGATGTTCAAACTATAAAGGCAAAAGCCAAAGATAAGTCCCCTAGTCCACATGATGATTAACATGTTGGCATAAAAGGCCTATCGAGGCCATACAACCCAAAATGAACCTAAACATCCTATATTTAGTGAACCAAGGTGTGTAGGTCCCAATTTGGAGAGAGTATAGATCAGTGGCCCACCATATCCTTGTTAGGTTAGAGGTGGGGGTTGTCCTCTCATTATTATGAGGTTGAGCATTTCAAGTTTTATCCTTAAAAAAGATCACCCACATACAACTGAAAATGGATCAAGACTCCATCTCCCACTTCATGAAAAATGTTGTGGATGCGGTCGACAACCATGGGCATAACCCAAATTTTTAATTTCTGACGAGTTCCTAATGTCTTTTAGACTCTGGTCCAATATCGGATGTTCGTGGTAATTTCTTAAAAATGAACTTGTGATTGAAATACTCCTGTCAAATATTTTGCTCTTATCTAATCTCGTTGTCATATTTTCCAAGGAGTGATGGATGCCACCATTCTCAGGGAGAAGGCTGTGACTTGCCACCATGCCTATGAGCAGGATGAGGAGGCCAACGCAGAGATCAATACGCAATGCATAGGATTAAAATATGAGCTAAATAAGTTTGAGGATAAGTACATACAGTCTTGCAACGAGCTCAAATATCGGGATGAGCATCTTGTTACGAAAACTATAGCCCTTAGTAAGGCTGAAGAGGAGATCAAAAGTTTAAAAAATTAGGTAAGTAATGATGTTGTTAAACTCTAGATCTTGACAGAGTCCCTTAATAAATCCAATAAAGATCTTATTAAATCCAATGAGGCACTTGCTCGAGGTAAGGAAATTGGAGTCAATAATTAAGAAGCCTCCACTGAACATACTATTAAAATTATGACCTTTTCCATGGAGGGTTATTATTGGATAAAAAAAAGTTATGAAGCATTACCAATACAAGGATTGCAGACTAATTCTTAGGGACAATGTCTAATTATGAGGATCTAAAGTGTGTATGCGACCAATATGACGATTATAACCTAATTTTAAGGGCAAATGTCAAATTTTGAGGACCTATAGTATGTATTCAACCAATACGGGAATCATATCCTAATTCCAAGTACCTAATTAATGTATGCGACCAATACGGGGATCGCGACCTGATTATGAGGGCCAATGTTTAATTTTGAGGACCTATTTCTTAAGAGTTTTCAGAAAAGATATGTGACGATGTGACGTTATCTGAAAGGCTGTGGATTTTTTCCAAGATGTTAGTGAAATTTTGATTTTTTTTAAATTTTTGATGGTTTTTGTGACGCATGTGTATTTTTTTAGATTTTGAGTGCCTTTTAGGAACTTTTAGGCATTTTTTAACAAAACGAATAAGGGTGCATGTGAGGAAGGTTTGGTACCTGCCTATCGGTCGGGCACTTGAATCGATGGGTTGCACGATTTGTCATGGGGCACCTACCGATAGGAATGCTCCTAGACCTTCTAATCTGCAAGCCCCTCAACCCTCTATAAAAAAGTCTTGGGCAGAAGCTTTACGACACCATAAAATATAATCTCTCTCTTTCTAGAAAAATTGTGTATGAGAGCTCTTGCATGATATCGAATAAATAGCCCTTGTGAAAGCACCCCATGATGATTTTTCCAACATCGAGAGGATTACTTGTTGTGCGATGCTAGTAGGGTATGATAATGTATATCATAGTGATAGATCAATGGAGGATATGAGGATCCTCTTAGGAGAGTTTATGTGTCATCGCTCGACATTTGTGTCGAAGTCGAGTTGTTATGTAAATGACTTTCCTTTATGTTATGTTATGTTATGTTGATTTTGATTTTATTTTGAGATTCTCTTCAATTTATTCAGTTCATGTCTTTATAGGTTGGGGTTTCTTCTTCTGCTATCTAAGCTCAGGGATATACGAACATGAAGAGTTTATGGAAAAATCTTCCCCCATAGGTGCAGAGTCTAGTGCGGGGTGCAGGCGATGGTGACTTGGTGGACCAATTGGACAAGAAACCTTGGTCCTTGTTCATTATATGAACCTTAGGGGAGAGGTAGTGGGATACCACCCACACTTTCCACTTCGAAGTGAGGGAGTTGATGGTGATACCATCGGACCTTTGTCAAATCTTAGTCTTACCATGTGAGGGCATGAAGATGTAGGTGGGTGGTACACTTTGCTTGATGAGTGAGGAGATAAAGGAAACTCCGGGGCATTCATAGTGGGTCAGTTATGGAGAGTTTTGAATAAAGCTATATTGACACGGCGATTGATGGGGGGATTCTGAGTAGGTGCGGTAAATGGTGTGCCTTTTGCATTATGTTCTGATTGAGGACCGCTATAGTGGCGAATAGTGAAGACGAGATTCATTAGTGGTTCCTTCCCTTCTTGCAGAATTCTAATCAGATATATCTTTTTGATTGGGGAGGTCTGGAGCGGGCTTCTCTTTATTGCTCCTTGAATGTATTCAACAGATGTTTTTGGACTAGTTTCGTGAGGGCATCGTATCTCTTAAAGGTGTTTTTAATTATGCCTTTATTTTTCTTTCATTATTTTTAGAGTTTTTCTGTTTTTCGAATGATTTTATATTTTTTAGGTATAGTTTTATGAGTTGGTCGAGTTTAATACCGATTTGATGCGTTTGCGAGACCTGAAAATGGGTGCGCGGCAGAGGATGAAAAGGTGAAGGAAAGAGAATAGGTCTTTGAAGTCCCTCCCTTCTTTTAAGTATGCACGTAATGTTTTGAACACCCTCACAAGCAAATTGGTTTCTTGGATTTCTGGATTGTTTTAAAACTTTATTACTTGGATGTTTTGGATATTACATTTTTATGAACGGATTTCAATTGGACATGTGACTTTCTTCCCTTGGTATTTGAGGCTTGAGGATATAGACATCACTAGCCTGCACACACAAATGCGTCGGATGTTGTCTCATAAGTTTGATCACAACTGGTACATCGGGGAGTGAGCGATCAGGCATGTGATGGTGGGTGAGAGGGTCGTTCCCCTTGTAGGTCCTCTAGTTCACATGAAAAATACGGAGATGATGTCAAAGGAGTCACAGGATGAGGCTGTGATTGGGGAGGAGTATTCTAGGTTCATTGAGATGGTGGTGACAACCGACTAATAAAAATTTATCTCAAGTTAGTTGATGTCACTGTCTATCTATGATGTGGCTTGTCTCAAGTTAGTTGTAGAGGTTGGAGGAGTGGTAGAAGGATGTTGTGGGCATTAGATCAGCTGTTAGGTAGTAGAGCCAGGACAGTGGATCCCCCATTACTTCACGAGTTCAGGCTCCCTTTATGGTACTTACAAATAAGGGATATAGAGATGGTCCAGATTCCCTACCTCCCTAATGTTGATCTACAAATGATTTACTCCCTTGTCAACTGAGGTTACTCGTTTAGAGGTAACATATCTATCTTTCTTATTGATTTTATCTTTTAAAATCTTATTTGCATCTTCTAATCTTGGCATCTTTTGCTGCCTTTCTTTTTTATCGTGTCTGTGCGGACAAGATGTTTGAGATTGGATGGCCTCAATAGCTAAACATATTTGGACATTGACTTTCTCTTGTACCACACTTGAGGTATCTCATTTCTACCTTACCTCTTCCTCTATCTCTTGAAATTCTACCAACAGATCTACTTCTTGTTTCCACGAGAAATGTGTTCGCTGTCAGGAGTGAGGGATTTGATAAAAAAAATATGAGTTGTGTCCCGACGAGTCTGCTATTTCTTGTTGTTATTTTCTTCTTTTTCTTTCTTTGTATATATATATATATATATATATATATATATAATTGTGCATTTTGAATTATATTGGTTAAATGGCTTAATCTATATGTACTTTTATTTTTCCATTAAGGAATTTATGAGAATTTGAAGAGGGATTGTGGCGTATTTGGATTTTTTGGATTTTTTGTTATGGTAAATAAAAAGATATTGGGGAAATTTTATAATTAAAAAATCATTTATGGGGAGGTTTTTGACATGGAGACAGTCAAAATGGAAACAGTAAAGTTTCCTAAAAGAGGGGGTGCCGATGGGCACCCTCTTTGGCATGCCTATAATTATGTTAGTAAAAGTACTTTACTTTTCGGGTTCTTGTGCACTCTTCTTGTTGTTGTGAATGTACTTATAATTGCACGGGTAGGTTTTCCATATTAACTTGTTTTTCTCCTTATGATGTATTTTCATAATAAAAGTGGAGTTTATGTAGCCTTTACGGTCATAGTTCATCTTATACGTTTTCATCTTTCTTCTAAGAGTCTTCTTCTTAAATGGTCATTCCTTTGACGATGGGTTACCGCCTACTTTAATTGTTTGGGAGATATGAGTTTATATGGGCTGAATTATCTTTCAACTTATGCCCGATAATTTTATGGTGCAACCATCAAATTAAGTAAGGCCTCTCATAGGTATCCTTCCAGTCTTGGTATCTTAAAGGGTTGATGAAGTCCGTCTGACTTGTAAGGAAATATCCTCCATCTTGGGTGTCCATACCCACATTTCATCCAGCGTGTCGGATTTTATCGATCTCCATGAGGCCTACTAGGACAGTTTTTGCATATTTCTCCAATTATTGTGTGACATTTGGTACGAGGTGTGGGATTTGACCTCCCAATTTTACTTGAGTTTACGTGCACTAGGACATTTGATCTGTGGGCTATAGCAGTGTTGTTGCTTTAGGCCTAACTGTCAAGTTACTTCTGGTCACAAGCGATATGAGCACACACTCCCAAGTTGCTATTAAGGTTATATGGATGTGTTGTCATTGCCACCCTACAAGCATTATTCAGGCAGAGACCCTGGATGGTCCTTTGCTTGGAAGGCATACTCATGTACCATTCTTAGAGTAAGCCCTATGATGTTGTACATATGGTTGGTAGAGAACTCCATCGTCTTTAACTTGATCCTTACGGGCCTCTTGAATCCTCTCTTTCCCTATTTCTTTTTCTTTGATTTGTTTTTGTATGTAATGTGGCTTGTCTTCTCCATATTACTATATCTCTAGAGTCAATAATTTTATATGAGGAACTACTGAACTCAATCACTTGCTGCCGTTACTCTTCAGTTTTCTGTTGAGGTCTATCCTGTAGAGGTACTCAAATTGGATCAGTGATCGATTTCTAGGTTTATTGGACATACCTCATCCTTTATCATCTTACAACACTAAGAATTTCTTGAGTCAACCTTTTGTGGACTATGGTACATTTTTGAATGACTGGTTCATGGAAAATGGAGCTAGTTCCCTTCTTTGGTTCGTTTCTTGGTGGAGAAAATTAACACATGTATTGCAGCTAGATGACTACAACAATGTTTACCTAGTGGGTCTTCATCAAACTTCTCTCTAATTTTCTTGGAGGCTCTTACATCACGTGGGTTAGGAGAAAATTATTCCTCCCCACATAGGCTATTTCTTTTATATGGAGGACCGGACTGAGTCGTTATAGATATCCATAGGAAGTTTGTTACAATGGAGAAGACATACTAATTATCTGACCCTTTCTATTGGGTAGGCCTATGTGGTGTCAATTAAGTATCTGAAGTGGTGGTGAAGGGATTTAATTTCGAAGGTTTGTATAGAGGAATCTGGTTAAAGGTGTCTTATTGGAATGGAGGTAATTGACTGTGGTGTAATGGACTGTGTTAAGCTTTACAAGGCATATCCTCGGGTCAAATGTGCAAAAGTATGAATCCATGATGGAGACTACTAGGGTCCTCCGGGAGAGAGTGGTGATGTCGATGACACTTTCGCGGGTCCTTTTAGTTTTTAGCACATATGTTTGGTGAAGGCTTTTGTGTTGTTTAGAAAATGATGAAGGTTTAATGATTGTGGGTTTTAGTGTGGCTTAGGAGATGATGTAGGCTTTCAAGTTTGATGGTTGTGAATATGTAAACATTTATATCTACATCTTGAAGACATCTACAACTGACTATATGATGATCAAACAATCATTGAAACTGGGATCACGGTTGATGATATCATTATTGGTGGGAAGAACCCTAAATTATGGTTACTTTTAAGGAAGAATGCACTAGTTGAGAAACTGAGATGGTTTTAAAAATTAGTTAACTAGATGAGAAAATTGGAGGAATTATAGTTAAAATCATAGGAAGTTAATTAAAGTTGCTTCCATTAACTTTAATAGGGAGAACCTTCATAGATAAAATTAAAGGACATGCAAAACCATATATTACAAGATAGATTTCCTATGAGCATATTCACATGAAATGGGCATTTTGTCGTGTCATATTAATTAGAACTCATTTCAATTATTTAAGTTCTCATAAAATTAAATAATAAAAATATATCCAACAATACCAAAAATAGTGTACATCAAAATAGTCGTTTGATACAAATCGTTTGTTAAACATACTAATTTAATAATTAAAATTGTCAAGATATAAAAAATGAAAATCAATATAGAAATATATTTTCACATAAATGGGCACTTTGCCAATTGTGCTAGAGTTGTTGATGGATAAAATAAAGAGGAATGATATGGGCATAAACAAAATACACAAAAAGTTATATAAAGTGATGGAGTGTTTCACTCCATGACACTATACGACAATTTATTACAATGCCATGTCAATTTGCATAACATTTTATGTATACCTTGTTTGTACACACAACATTTTCTTATAACAAAATTTGCAATATGTATAATTGAAGCTCTATAAATTTATATGTTGTCTTGTAATTCAAATGATCATATGGATTAACTTTCATTTTTTTAATGAAACAAGTGGCATTCACATTTATCTTTCTTTGTCTTTATAATTGGTTTTATAAAAAAATGATAATCGGGGTTTTCTTCAGAAAATAGTAAAAAAAAAGACAAAGAAATATATCCTACATAATTAAGTGTTAAAATTAAATATGTTAAGTCTTATTAGTCAGCGTAAATATAACCCTCAATTATTATAGTTGAAGATTAATAATTCCTTGAGAATTAGAGTATTTTTATAGTTATCAACATTTCTTACTGCATTGATTAAAATGATTGTTCTTTAAATGAGTGTTAAATTTAAATCAGTTAACCCTTATTAGCGAGTGATAATATGACCCTTAATTTTTATAATTGAAAATTGATAATTCCTTAAAAAATAGAGTATTGATACACTTATCATGATTCCTTACCACATTTTTTTGTGACAGATTTATTTAACATGATTGTATGTATGATTAAAAATGAAAAATACAAGAATTTAAAGCACTCAATAGAAAAAGGTTATTTCTATAAAATTAATAACACGCTCTTGAGTCATTTGAGTAAATTAGAATGATATTAATTCTTATCAAAGTGACAGATAAATTTGGACTAATAAAAATCACACATGATGTATTTTGTTCTTTCTCCTATATTTCGATGCATTTGTGTCTCTAGTTGATTTTATATTGAGAAAATTTATAGTTTTGAGCCAAAACTCTGATAAAAAGACTAAGCAAAAGAAAATAAAGAAGGTAAAGTCCAACATGTGCAATGGTACATGTTAGACTAGATCTATAAGGAGAATAGATGAATCTTCTTCAATTATTGACTCGTTTTTTCCATTGAATTGGCTCAAGAATACTTTTTCTCCCAATGCTTTATTTCTCATTTGATTAGAGACTCTTTCACAGCGTACGCATACACTTGTGAATCGAGCCGAGTAAATTTGAATGAGGGTAATTTAGGCTCCATCCAAATTAAACTTTATCTTTTAATGTTATGAGTTCGGTATGAACTAAAAATAAACTTGGTTCACATTCTAGTATAGGTTATGGACCCGAGTTTAGATCCGTTTGAACACAATTTTAACTAGTAAATTTTTATAAAAATTATTTCGTAAACGCCAAAATAAACATAGAAGTTAAATTAAATATAATAAATTATAAATAAACTCTCTGCAACCTCTGCATAACATTATAACTTTTAAAAGTTTTAGTCTAAAACAATATAACACAAACATAATTGATTAGATTTCTTTAAATGTGTAGTCTATTTAATTAGCACATTAGTTGTTATATTCATATCTAAAAGAGTTAGTACTTTTAAATGAATTTGTTAGATTTGACAAATAAGTTCCATTCTTAATATTATAATTCAAGAACGCACAAATACGTGTGGAATAAATAAAATCACAAAAAAAATTGTTTAGTGTATAAGAGAGGCGATTGAGAGATACGAGATAATAAAATGCCGTAGTTGTTTGTTTCGACAATACAATCAACATTATTCAATAAAATTAAAATATAGTATTGAAAATAATGTACGTGAAGAGATTTGGGTGGCTGAGAAAGGAAGTAAGGGTATTATGGATAATTTCAGTGCAAATCAAATAAACATTTCAACTATTAACTAGATCAAACTAATATGTTTCAATAGCCTTTAGGTCATTGCCTACCTGAAATGTGCAGAGACCCCTTATTTGTGTAGCTCATTTAAGATAAAAGAAAGAAAATAAATAATGACTTAATGTAAAAGTTAACTATGTATATCTAAAAAGAGAACTTTCAAGCATGATTCTCCTTTAATGTTATCATAACAATAAAATTGCACTAAAAGGAAAATGATGATAACTGATAAGTACCTACTTCTAATGTTTTAAAGTTTTTGTTTTGCATTTATTATTTTACTATTATTATAAAAAGAGGAGAAACTAATATATTAAAAATTAATGTATATAAACTTTATACAAAATTCAGTTAACTCTAGAAATTTAGAAGGACATACTAAAAGTGTTACCACTAAAAAGAAAGTAAAGCTGATATTTTAACAAAAAAAGTGTTTCTCCTTTTGTTGCGAGCAATGCTTTGAAAATCAAGTTTATAACCAAAGTTTTTGACTTGAGGGAACTGAAATATATTATTATACAAAGAGTAAAACATTTAATGTTTTTGTAATTAAAACTTTGTGAGTGGGGGACATAGTACGAAGAGTACAACGTCTCAATCTACTTGTAATACATATGATTCTCATATTACTACCACACTTTAATGTTTTCTACAATTGAGGACAATTTTGAATTCAATTTACAAACACAAAACAAAAGGCAGCTCCATGCACTATGGACAAAATGTCTAAGAAAGATATCACCTCATAGTTGTCAATAGTAATTCGAAAGCTAACTTTGACACATCCCCCCACAAGGTCTCAACTCTCTTTCCCATCACCTCTCTATATAAACGCTCCTATATCCTCCTTCAATTTTCATTTTTCACAACTCTAACCCTACCTTAAAGAGAGTTGGAGAACTTTTGTTTGAAGTTGAGTAAGCATTCAATAATTAAATTTAATTTAGAACAAATAAAGTTTTAAGCTGCAACAACCAATTTTCTCTAAAAAAAAATAGTTTTAGTGAAGTTATCTCTTCTTATTATTTCTTCTGTTCAAAATGGTTGGATTTTTCTTGAGAGGTAATTTTTTCTCTGTTATTGGGAGCTGACGTGGATACACATCCCAAAGTGGTTTTGTGTTAAGTAGTGTCTTGAATAAAAAAAAGTAGTGGACGAGTCGAAGAAAAAATCGTCATGGGTCCCGGATCCGATGACTGGTTATTACAGGCCAGAGAATCAGGAGAAAGAGGTCGATGCAATTGATTTGCGCAGGATTCTCTTGAACCATAAAAATTAGCTCAAACTTGACATGCAGTGAATATAATGGATTCTCCAAGAAAAATTGATCGGACACATAATGGGTGATTATAGGGCTAATGTTTTGCAGATACTCACTCAATGGAGTGATTCATGCACGCCTAAGATCCAAGATAAAGAGCAACCCAAGAGATAACAAGATAAATACACTCTAAATGCAAAGTAATGAGAAATCACACACTAACAAATCACATGACAAGATATATATGGTTCACCAATTTGGCTACATCCACGGATGAAGGTTTCCTTTATTTGATATAAATAACAAGGGTTACAACTCTCTCAAGCCTCACGGTCCTTTCAAAGTGTACATAAGAGCAATAATGATGAACAATAGAAGATCTATTATATTTTTGTGTCTTTTAAACTATGGATAAATCCCTCCTTAAATAAGATGTAAAAGTGAACAGTAAAATGCGTATGAATAATAAAATGCGTTTTAACTGTACCTCCGTGTGTGAACAGTACCCCTCATATGCAGTGTACCCCTTGTGTGAACAGTAAAACTTAGGCCAATTTTCACAAATCTCCACCTTGGTGAAGGAATATGTAACCCCCACACATCAGCTCAGTAATTTAAGAACACCACCACCAGTCAACCACAAAGGGTTTTAGCAATATAGAACATTGATCAAGTTTGAAGAATGCTTAAATATGACCACCGGTACCACCTTCGTCAATAAGTTTATCAGATTATCTTTGGTGCCAATTTTCTTTTAAACAACATTACCCACATCGATAACCTCTCGTATGAAATGAAATCGGACGTCAATATGCTTGGTCCTCCCATGATGACCTTGGTTCTTGTCTAATTGGATAGCATTTTGGCTATCATAATGTAACTCCACAAAATCCCGTGTAATTTCCAGATCACCAATAAGACCTTGAAGCCATAGGGCCTCATTCACGACTTCCATTGCCACTATATACTCTGCCTCCGTAGTAGACGAAGAAACTGTGACCTGAAACATGGACCTCTAACTCACCAGACCACTAGTTAATGTAAAAACATACCCTGTAGTCAACCAACGCTTGTCTAAATCACCCGCATAGCTCAAATCTACATACCCACACACGTGTGACTTTTCCACCCATTGTACATGATTCCTATATTAAGTGAGCCTCATAAAATCTACATCACCACATTTTAATGCTCTTTTCTCGGATTTTCCCTATACCTACTCATAATAATCAATGCTTGAGCTATATCCGGTTGAAAACAAACCATGGCATACATCAAGCTACCCACAACACTTGCATTCGAAACTTGAGCCATATACTCCACCTCATCCTCGGTGCTCGGAGCCATTGTAGCCTGAATCCCGAACCGTGATACAAATTTCTCTAGGTATTGCCTTTGAGTAAGACTTAACCTGCCCTTTTTCTTCTCTTTACTAATCTCCACGCCGAGAATCTTCTTGTCTTTACCCAAATCTATCATCTCGAACTCTTAGATCAATTGAGCCTTATTTTTGTTAACTTCTACCATGCTTTAACAAGAAATGAGCATATCATCAACATACGAGAGTAAATAAATAAAATTACCTTCCTTAATCCATTTAAAATAGACACAATGATCAAAATCATCCCGTGTGAGTTTCTGGCCAAACATAAACGTGTCAAATCACATGTACTACTATCGAGGTGATTGCTTAAACACATACGAAGACTTTCACAATTTTCACACATATTTTTTTATGCCAACAACCTTGAAACCCTTTGGTTGAGACATGTAAATCTCCTCATCTCGATCCCCATGAAAAAATGTCGTTTTGACGTCGAGTTGTTCAAGCACCAAGTCAAAATGTGCTACTATAGCCAATAACACCCGGATGGAAATGTGTTTCTCCATCGGAGAGAACACTTCATTATAATCAACACCTTCCCTTTGTGAAAAACCCTTGTCTATTAACCTTTCCTTATAATGAATATTGGGATCTAGATCCCCATCTTTCTTAGCAAACACCCACTTACTCTTGATTGACTTCTTTCCCTTAGGCAACTTTACAAGCTCCCAAGTTTGGTTCTTGTGAATAGAATTAATCTCCTCATCTATGGCAACCTTTCACTCGACATAATGAGTATCACTCATTGCCTCCTGATACATAGATAACTGATCACCATAAATTAATAATGCTTAAGTAATTGTGTCATCATTGAAGCCATATCTCTTTGTAGTTTTTTGAACCCTCAGTTTTATTCAACTTGCTAAATATGGTTATTCTTGTCATTTTTGACTAGGTCCCTCACCTGGAACCTCCACCTCTTCACTTGAAGAATCGATTGGAGTAGTCACCTCCAATTACACATTTTCACTCCCATTCTCTACTGGAGAATATT
The DNA here is from genome assembly GCA_949130495.1 of Sambucus nigra. Taxonomy (NCBI): domain Eukaryota; kingdom Viridiplantae; phylum Streptophyta; class Magnoliopsida; order Dipsacales; family Adoxaceae; genus Sambucus; species Sambucus nigra. The sequence goes on from OX422217.1 coordinate 583,304,985, forward strand.
CGTTCTCTATCTTTGGCATATTGAGCATAGACGTCTCATGAAAAGTCACATCCCTACTCACCATTATCTTCTTATTTTTTTGGGAACCATAACTTGTATCCCTTGACCCCATTGCTTGAACCCATAAAAATTTCGTTTCGAGCTCTCAGATCAATTTAGCCCTCACTAACATAAAAATAAGCTGGGCACCCAAAAATATTCATCATATCATAAGTAGGTTGTGTACATGACCAAGCCTCCATAGGAGTCTTATAATCAATTATGGTAGATGGAAAATAATTGATAATAAAGCAAGTCTATGATAAAGCCTTCGCCTAAAACTGATTTGATAAACCCTCATTGGACGACATACACCTCGTTTTTTCAAGTAAGGTTTGGTTCATCCTCTCTTCTACTCTATTTTGTTATGGAATTTTCCAAACCATAAAGTTTCGTACAATACCCACCTCCTAGAAATACTTCACGTAAGGATCATATTATTACTTCTCGTCGTTATTCAACCTAAGAATCTTAGTCTTTTTGCCGGTCTGATTCTCCATCTTCTTCTTCCACTTAAAAAACACCACAAAGACCTCGTCTTTGTGTTTCATGTTGTTGACCCAAGTTCGTCGAGAGTAGTCATCAATGAATGTCACAAAATAATGACTACTCCCCAAAGATGGTGTCTTTGAAGGACCCCAAATATATGTGTGAACTTAATCAAGTATGACCTTCGTGCAATGAATCACTGTGCTAAACTTGACCCGTGTTTGCTTCCCAAGCACACAATGCTCATTAAAGTCCAACATGCAACTCTTCTCACTCTTTAGCAACCTTTGCTTATACAACACTGTCATGGCCTTCTCCCGGACATGTCCCAAATGCTTATGCTAAAGTCTAGTGGAATCTATCTTTTCATCTTCTTTCTAATCAATAATCATGGCATGATATGATACCGTATTCCCTTGAAGAAATTATAGGTTTCCCTCTTTCTTTCCTCCTTTGAGTAAAACCTCTCGATTTGAATTAAGGTAGACAACCTTTAGCATTCCACCCTTGAGTAAAATCTTACACTCGTTATAATCTATAGAACCCAAAGAAATTAAATTCTTCTTCAACTCTGAAACATACAGAACATTTGTGAGAGTCCCAGTCACTCCATCATACATCTTTAATTTGATCGTACTAATACCCTTCCACTGATAAACATGGTCATTACCCATAAAGACTTTACCTTCATCAAACTCCTTAAAGGTATAGAAAAAATCTCTATCCCGATATATGTGGTAAGAACACCCTGAGTCAAGTATCCACTCGTTTCAAGAGCTTTCAAGTGAAGAAACTATCAACATACTCCCAAATTTATCGTCCTCTAAAGTGATAGAATTAGCGGATTTTATCATTTTCTTATCATTTATTACCTTTAGACTATGGAAATTCTTTTTTAAATTCCCCTTCTTATTGCACTTGTAAATTATGACACTTTCCAAGCTCTTAGCCCTATAATTGGACCTAGATCTTCATCTTCTACCTTACCTTCTCTCCTCGGCCCTACCCCTCGTAACCAACTCATCGAACTGGGAATCACTTTTCTCCTTTTTTCGCTTCTCATTCCCCAACAATGCCTAAGAGACATCATTGATGAGTGCATTATTTTGTATATTTTATACCCAAATTTATACTTTGTTAGTCCCATTTTAGTGTATTTAATAAGTTCTTAGGACTATTTTATTAAAAAGAGGAGAAAATACGAGAATGATTGAATTCATATTGAAAATGGCAATTTTAAGTAAAAAATGGGCACTTCGATAATTTTATAATATTCTTTATGCTAATTTGTGAAAAACGTTGCCAAGTGAAATTTTTGCAGGTAATGATGGAATTTGGTGCAAATTGATGATCAATTCAAAAAAGGCACGAAAAAGATGATTTTTACGGTCGTTTGAAAAAAGGATGTTTTTAAATCGTAAAAAAGTCGGAAATTTTTATTCTCCGATTTGGACGAAACTCGGCATGCGTGTTCAGCAAGAAAAGGTAAGAGTTTTCGAGTGGGGGAAAGTCCATCCCTTATCACGATCCAAATATTAAAGAGGTCGACCAATCAGAAAGAGTCCTACCATAACTCAAATACCTCACCACTTATCGTATAAAAAGGACCCTTGGGCTCATAATTTCGTAGATAATTAGAGAGGAATTTCGTGAAGGATTTCGGGGAGCAACTTTGAGTGATTGTAATTAATTTGAGGGCCAAGGTTTTATCATTTTTTAGAGGATTGAAGATTGTTGTGAGAGAACTATTTGTAAGTTTGGTTTATTAAAGAAGATCTCTACTCATTCTTGCAATTTCTCTTTCATTATGGTAGCTTGGTTCTTATATTAGGAGTAGGGTGAAGTTAATCATAGTTAGCTAATGTTGTCACCTTAATTTTATCATTGTTTATTCCCTACTTATTTTAATTGTTATTAAAGATTCGGTATTCATTTTAAAGCGGCACGAGAGTGTGTTTTAGAACCTTCAAGATTGTTTTGTCAAATCAAGTTTTGAGATTTAAAAATAGTAATTTTTGATGGATTATGCTTGCACTTTGATTGTTTTGATAGTCCATGCTTAAATACATTTGTGAATTTTAAAATCTGTATTTTCTAAGGGAATCGGGATTTTAGCCGTCTATTAGAGACGTTAAAAATATTATGATCATAATCGTCATATTTTTCGAATTAAACGCGACGAGAGTCAGTTTAATTTGAGTTATAAAAAGGGAATGACAACATTAAATTAGTGTGCAGTATTAGTTACTTGATAAATGGACCCCGAATCCTCATTATTTCCTAATTATTTACAAATATCTTGTGTTACTCTCATTTATCGTAGTTTCTTTTATTTAGTGTAGTTCATAATTATTCTCTATCCCATTTCATCTAGTTGGACAGTTGCAATTCTTTTAAAAATTAAAATTGACAAATCTCTGTGAGTTTGACCCGTACTTTCACTCGCTATTCTATAATAGCCCTTGCACTTGCGGTATTTTATAAATTGACAAGAAGTTTTTGGCGCCGTTGTCGGGGATTTGTTCGATTTTTTTTTGAATTGTGACTTTCGGACTAGTTTTTTTTACTTTCTGCACTAGTTTATCCTAAAATACAAAAAAATGTAAAAATCCAAAAAACAAAAATATGTTTTTTGGAAATTTTCAAAATCATTTTTTTAGTAGGTAGTCCGTAAAAAAAATTAAAAAATAAAAGTGAAGAAAAATTCAGAAAAGTGTGCAACGGTGAGCGAACGTGAAGAAACTTGTGCAATCTTGCCACAAGCACAAGGAACTCTCGGGGACGAATGAAACGTAGGTGAATTCCCCCCCCCCCCCCGATCGACGTCAACTTAAACTTCGCCCCGGCGTAAACAAGTGACCGTAAAAAGTCCACGCCGGAGGTACGTTTTTGTGTTCTCCTAGATGGTCTAATTTCACATTTAAATTAGCACGTTGCATAAATTGACTTAAGGGCAAAACTCTTAACGAGGGTAGAATTAAAAGATACTCCAATGCAAACTTATCAAATTGATTCTGTTTTACCTTATCTAGGATTGGTGGTTTTCAATGAGTCTTTGTACCGACCACCTACCTGGAGGAAAAAGCGGAATTTGAGGCGATAACCGCAGTTGGCCGTCTTTTAAATTCTCCCTTGTCAAAGAGTATGGGTTGTCTAATTAGATTTTGAGTCAATTATAATTGATTTTGCATTCTAAATTTTTTTTAAAAAATAGAAAAACGAGATAAAAATTCATGCGTTGTAAATTACAATGGGTGATCCTCATATTGTTATCTCGTTATCTTTCTCATATTCCTCAATTCTTCCTATGGATGTGTTTTTACAAATTACTAAAAATTCAGATCACTATGTATTTTAATTTGAGTCTGATGGGTAAGTAGTCATTTTAAAAATTAAAGAAGGTATGGATGAGAATTCAACCCCTGTAGCTACTATTTGTCCACCAAAGTGTATCAATTGGAAAGAGGTAAACAAACTGTATAATGATGATATTTCTAAAAATAATCATGAATTAAACGGGGGTAATCAATTTTTCGAGGAGGAAAAAATTGACGATCTTGACACATATAATAGTTATGATGATTTGGATGTTAATTTCTGTCGAGATTTTTCTCCCAATTTAATTGAGAAAAATGCTGATTCTTCTTATATGTGGGAAAATTTATTTGAGGATTCGTCATCCGATTTTAGTGATACTTCAAGTATTTATGACGGTCCTCCTATTTTTGATGAAGAAAGTGTATCACCTCGTGATACCTCTCATTCTCGCGCTTTTCATCAAATCTCACATTTAGGAGTGGAGTATGTATCCCCAATTTTACTTGACTACTTTCGGAAATGGGATAGTAAATATTTGGATCCTCATTGTAATTTGCTATCCTCATATGATGCATCGACATATGATTCATGCGAATCAAATTTGTTTATTATTGATGATGTCGATGCACACCATTATGACCATAGATTTAAGATTGAAATTTGCGTTGTGCAGTCATGCTCTCAAATTTATGATGTTTTGGTACTTAGTGCTATAAAGTTTATTAATTGGAATGACCCACAATTATTTCGATTATTAATTTATGGTGATGATTGAAATTTTCATGGGTTTGTACATTACTATATTTTTTTCCTTTTTCTTTTCTTCTTTGTGTTTGTTAACATACACTTGTTACTTTGGATATTGGTAGCAAAGTGAAGTTCACAGGTAATATCGTCATTTTACTTCTTTACTTTATTTTCTTTGTCCATATTTTTATTTGAGCATACATTGAGGACAATGTAAATTTTAGGTTTGAGGGTAAGGATGATATTTTTGAAAAGGAAAAAAAATCAAAAAAATTTCAAAAAAAACAAAAATGATTTTCAATATAATTGAGTTTTAAAATAATTTCTTAATATAGAATTAATTCATGAATATCTCATCTTATGAAATTTTTACACATTAGCCATATAATATGATCGAAAATGGATATTGAGGCGAAAGCTAATATACTTAACGAATGAATGTGGAGATTATAGCCTAGTGATATTTTTGTGTCATTCATCATTTTTGAGAGATTTAAATCAATCCGAGTTAAAGTAACTCAAACTTTCCTTCAGTGACAAATTCGTAGATGATCTCAAATTCATTGATTTGTTCGATTATTGAAAATAATAAAAAAGGTGAAAGGTGAATTCTATGCACTAGAAGTCTTAGTAAGTCATCTTGAGATACAAATCAACTTAATGAAACTTGAGAAATGAGATTAGGCCATCGTTTGAAAGCCCACAAAATTAAGCCCAAACTCCAACATTGTTTACATTATTACATTGCAAGCCCATTTGAAACAAAAAGAAGATAAGCCTTTTGTTGAAAGCCCACTATCCTACCCAACTCCAACTAGGAGTTTAAAGCCTATAAAAGGAAGCCATACCCATTTTCTGAGAATACAAGCGTAAAATTACAGTTGGAAAAAGGCCAAAAGAAAAGGAGGTTGAAAAAATAATGTGTGAAAAGAAAAGAAAAAAATGTGAAAAAATGTGAGTTTGATAAGAAAAAGCGAAAGAAAAAGAAAAATGGAGTTTGGAAGAAAAGTGCCTAAAAGTCAAAATAACGAAAAACCTCTATATTCTCAGAAACTTTGAACTCCAAAAAACCATTCTTTCTATCCAAATCTGAGCCTATAGTATAACCAAAGAAAGTCCTAATCGATCTCAAGCAAAATTAGTTAAAGTGAGGAGAGAAGATGAATAGGATCTATGGTGTGATTCAATGTTTTCAAAAACTAATCGATTTTCCATTCATGAGATCATATTCATCCATTATAAAAAGTTCATTTTTCATCATGTATATGTGAAATTTGTTCATTGAAATTTACTCTTTTATTCACATATACTGAGAGAAAATAACCCATTTTCGAATGTTCGATTGTGAGTGCATTCCGCGAGATTTTAAAATCAAGATGAACTTTTCGGATAAGAAATGTAATGATCAAATCTTTTGAAATTGACGGTTATATTGGCTATGCACACACCACGATAAGTTGAGATTGAAAAATAAAGTTCTGCTATATTTATGAAGTTTACATTCAAACATGGTTATATTACTTTTGTGTCTTTTGTATTGAGTCAAGTTTTTAAATTTTGTGGGTATATTCTCTACAAGCTCTCACGAGACAAAACTCGTCCACTAGGGTAACCTAGTGTGACACCCCGCCTAATTAATCCCGGGTGATCAGTCCTAAATCAATTTAGAACAGGTTTATCATTTGGGCCATTCTTAGCATCACTGTCGTCTTATTAAATTACTAACCACCTAAGTGAGAAAAATAGACTGGTGCCAATTTTTATCTTTCATTATTTAAACAAAAACCCATGCGGAAAATAAAATAATACAACAATCACAGATAACTGAATTAATCATCCACAAGTAAAAGTAATTAACCGAATAAACCATCGGTCCAAATAATGATAAATCCCGTAAAGACAAGAACTAACTCCCAACAAGTCTAATACAAATAAACGGAATGTGAGCGACATGCTCGAATAACTAATCATGAATTTCTACATTAAGATCGAAGAATGAGGCGTCTATCAAAACCCCGCAACATCCACATATGCTGCAGCAACGGATCCCTGGAATAGTCAAGGCTGGCGTCCCTGTGGCTGGACACCTAAAAGGTTTTGTAAATAGATTTATAGCAAGGGTTAGTACCCAAAACATTTGGAAAACATTTAACAAATGATTAACTTGCAGTAATAAATAAATATGCATGCTCTTCATATTCTAGTTAGTGTCGCACTCTCTTGAGGACTTCCTTACCCCTCCTCTAATGTACACTACTAACACTTTAATTAAATTACCGAGTTATTCATCTCATGACTAGATAATTAACATAGTTCCTTTATACCCACCCTACTCTAATTGAGTATATAGTGATGATGATTTTTAAGTTATTAGTAACATCAACTTAACTAAAACGTTTCCCTTTTTAAATTCATATAACTTCTACACTTGTTATACATATGAAACCACTCATATTTTTCATTACTAACCCGTATATAATTAATTATCCAATTATATACTTATAATCATATTTCAGCATTCACAATCATACTGTAATATATTTAGCAACTTGCATCCACCCGAGTAAAATACTCACAGAATGTAAATTCTATAAAGTCCTATCCCACTAGGTACAATCACATAGCCTAGTCATCCCAAGTCAGAATTTCACACCAACATGATAAAAATAAATAATTGGAGGCGGTCATATTCCTTCCCTGAAAGTGAGATGTCCCTCACCCATATAATGGACGCTATGACCTTGGGAATATACTCACCCTACTCCTCAAGCTAGGGGATTCATCCACTACGCGCAACCTCCCCCTATAGCACTATAGTATAAAATATCTAATCACTGATATTAATGTACACACCATATATATATACTATCACATCCATATAAATATAAAAGTCCCGGCTATACCGTGCGGTAAATCCGTAACATAAGCCTATTAAAATTATTAAGAGTTTATGGTCCAACTCTAAATATTAATTAAATTGCACCTTAATTAATTAAGTTACTTTTGGTGTTGCCCCCACCATAAATTTGGACGTACTCTCGTAGCCCAAAATAAATTTACCCGAGTCAAAATCCCCGACTCTAATTTATTAGCCTCTGTCTAATTAAATTATTACATTTCGGTTTCGCTCAACCAAATTTTCTGCCTCAAACCTTAATTAATTTATCTACAATTAATTAGATTTAAACCCATGTATTTAATTTCTCAATAATTAATTACATAAGATTTTTATATGAATTTCCCCTTTTTATATAATTAACTGGAGAAACTGCCATGTTCTGCCGACCGTCGATCGATCGACCCCAGACCGTCTATCGATCGATCAAACAGGTCTTCGTCTTCTTCGCGAAGACAGGGCAGCCATGGACGGATTTACTCAAACCCTAATCTCTTCTAACATGAATTACAAGCCTTCTTATCAGAGGTACATATTAGAAACCTTATTAGGATCCCCCAGAAAGTCCACAACAATCATCAATTCGTCCATAAACTACTGATTCATAATTTTGGGGAAAAATCTATCTTTATCCATAAACACATTTACACCCCAAATTTCTTCATCAAACTCGTTCTAATTTATCCGGATATCATTCTAACAGATACACATCAATATTCCAATATCAGATTTTTACATAAATCCTCATAAACTTTGGCAAATCAGATTAATATTTTCTTTTGTTTTTCAAAACCCCATGTTTATGCCATGAAACCCCAAAACGAATTTTAATTCATTACATCACACAGATATGAATTGAAAGACAGATTTAATACTATTGCAAGTTATTCACTTGCCTTAGGTTTCGTAGTGTCTGAATTTGAGATGGGTTCCAAGGTTGAAGGTGACCTTTGTTGGCTCTTTTGAGATCCCCAAATGGCTTTGGCTGCTGTTAGGGTTTTCTAACCCTTTAATTCTTCTCTCTAATTAAGCTCAGCCATGCCCTTATTTCTTTTTATTAGGTTAATTTCCCTAATCCCGTTTTTTTACTAATGGGCCAAGCCCAAGTGACCTAAATGCCCCCGAGTGGGCCCGACTATGTCTAAAAACATCCCGTGACCCGTTTACTACCCCCGGGTACACTTTTCCGACTATCTCGGCCCATCCGGACTCAACTGTACACTCAGAATTTGCATCCGAATTAATTTATAAAAATACTTATCCCCCACCCAATATAGTCTATACCGACTTCCGGATGTGATAAGTACATACCTCGTCATTAATACTCGAAACGACGTAATTACATTATTACTATTCACTTAGTAAATAAGTTTCCCTAAATATTAACCATTCAATCCCAGATTAATATTTATATATTATTTTACCATAATTAATTCATTAAATTACAACACACTAGTAATTTAGAATTTTCGAATTAATTAAATTTTAAATGTACCAAAAATACGGGGTGTTACATACTCCCCCCCTTACAAAGGAATTTCGTCCCCGAAATTAGATCGTACCTGCGGTGAAAAGCTCTGGATATTGTTCCCGCATATCCTCCTCCCGCTCCCAGGTAGACTCGTCAACATTGTGATGACCCCACTGTACTCTAACCAATGGAACAACCTTGGATCGCAATTTCCGCTCACTATGATCCAGAATAGCTACCGGCCCCTTCTCATACGAGATGTTTGGCTGTAAGTCGATCTCCTCGGGTGGAATGTGCCAAAAGGCTCTCTCGCTCCTTCGATATTTCTTCAGCGATGCCACATGGAATACATCGTGTATCCGCTGAAGATGTTCTGGTAACCCAAGCTTATACGCCACCGGTCCCACCCTCTCAATAATAGGGAAAGGTCCTACGTACCGCGGTGCTAACTTACCCTTCTTGCCGAACCTCATCACCCCTTTCATAGGGGATACCCGGACTAAAACCTGGTCCCCAACTTCTAGCTCCACATGTCTTCGAGAAGCATCAGCATAACTCTTCTGCCTGTCCTGAGCTATCAGAATCCTTCCTCGAATCAACTCTATCTTGGCAGATGTCTCCTGGACAATCTCCGGCCCCAAGAGTTTGTTGTCCCCCACCTCTAACCAACAAGCGGGCGAACGACAAGGTCTCCCGTACAGTGCCTCAAATGGTGCCATGCCAATCGTGAATTGGTAAGAGTTGTTATACGCAAACTCTACCAAAGGAATATATTTCTCCCATCCTCCCCCGAAGTCCAAAATACACATTCTGAGCATGTCTTCCAGCATCTGATTAACTCTCTCAGTCTGTCCGTCAGTCTGTGGGTGATACGCTGTACTCAAGCGCAACTCCGTGCCCATTGCCTCCTGAAAGCTCTGCCAAAAGTGGGCGACAAAGATTTTGTCTCGGTCGGATAAAATATTTATTGGTACCCCATGCAGCTTAACAATCTCTGCTATGAATAGCTGTGCATAACGCATCGTCTCAAAGTCTGTGCGTACCGGCAAAAAGTGGGCCACCTTAGTCAACCGATCCACAATAACCCATATGGAGTCGTGACCCCTCTGCGATACAGGTAACCCTGTGATGAAATCCATGGAGAGGCTTTCCCACTTCCACACGGGAATTTCTAACGGCTGTAGCATCCCTGGTGGTCTCTGGTGGTCAACTTTCACAAGCTGACACGTGGCACATTTTGAAACAAACTCCGCTATGTCCCGTTTCATCCCTGCCCACCAATACTGCCTCCTCATATCTTGGTACATTTTATCCCCACCGGGATGTACCGCAAATTTCAAACCATGGGATTCTGTCATAACAGCGTGCCTCAAATCCTCATCCTCTGGCACCATTAACCTCCCATTAAAGCGTAGGCCTCCTTCTGAGCTAATTGAGTAACCCTCTGCTCCCTCAGCTAACAACTGGCCCACCCTATCCCGGCAAATCTGATCCTCTGCCTGAGCCTTCACAACTCGCATAATGATCTCGGGTGTGATGGATAATGCTGACATGCAAGCCTTGGCTACGTCATCCTCATATCGAAGCTCTCTCCACTTCGCTTTCCATACCTCCGATATCTCCCCAGTCGACCTTCGGCTCAATGCGTCTGCTACCACATTAGCCTTACTGGGATGATACTGAATATCAAACTGGTAGTCCTTCACGAATTCTAGCCACCGCCTCTGCCTCATATTCAGATCCTTCTGTGTGAAGAGATACTAAAGTGACTTGTGATCCGTGAATAGAGTAAACTGCTCTCCTAGAAGATAATGCCTCCATATCCTCAAAGCAAAAACGACCGCTGCCAACTCTAGGTCGTGAGTGGGGTAATTCCTCTCATGGGGCTTTAGCTTCCTGGAAGCATAAGCTATAGCCCTTTCCTCCTGCTGGAGCACACCCCCAAGACCCCGTAAGGATGCGTCTGTGTAAACCCGATACTCTAGCCCTCCCTTTGGCAAGTACGGGTGCAGATGTCAACTTGTCCTTTACCTCATCGAACGCTAATTGACAATTATCATCCCACTTGAAAGGTACCCCTTTGCGAGTCAGATTCGTCAAAGGTCCTGCAATCTTAGAGAATCCCTTAATGAATCGCCTGTAGTAACCGGCCAAACCCAGAAAACTGCGCACCTCGGTCGGTGTCGTGGGCTGTCCCCACTCCCTCACCGCCGACACCTTATTCGGATCCACTGCAATACCCTGATCTGACACGACGTGACCAAGGAACTGTACCTCCCGTAGCCAGAATCCACACTTCCCTAATTTGGCGTAGAGCTGATGATCCCTCAGTGTTTGTAAAACCATGCGCAGATGCTCTGCGTGCTCCTCCTCGGTGCGCGAGTAGATTAGGATGTCATCAATGAACACGATGACAAACTGATCTAGGTACTCCTTGAAAACCCTGTTCATGAGATCCATGAACACTGCAGGTGCATGGGTGAGCCCGAAGGGCATCACCCTGAACTCATATGATCCATACCGCGACAAGAAAGCGGTCTTAGGAACATCCCCCTCTCGGATACGCAGTTGATGATACCCTGACCTCAAGTCGACCTTGGAGAAGTAAGATGCCCCTCTCAACTGGTCAAATAAATCATCAATCCGAGGTAACGGATATTTATTCCGTATCGTCACCTTGTTCAGCTCCCTATAATCCACGCACTAGCGGAGTGAGCCATCTCGCTTCTTTACAAACAACACCAGCGCACCCCACGACGATGTACTCCGCCGAATAAAACCCTGACCCAGTAGTTGCTTAATCTGTTCCCTCAATTCCCGCATCTGTGAAGGGGCCATACGGTAAGGTGCCCGAGCAATCGGCCTCGTCCCCGGTGCCAAATCGATAACAAATTCGATTTCTCTGCTGGGTGGTAATCCTGGTATCTCCTGGAATACATCCTCAAAGTCCCTCACTACAGGAATAGAGTCTAAAGGGACTATCACCTCCTGTGAGGTTTCCTCCTCAATGTAATATAAGTGAGTGCGCGACCCTCCCTCAGGAAGCGGCATTGCTATCAGGAACATCTCCTGTCCCGGAATGGAGAACACGATTGTCCTCTCATAACAATCCACCGTAGCCCGGTAACCTTCCAACCAATCCATGCCCAAGATGACATCATACCCCTCCATATCTAACACTAAGAGGTCTGCTGCTAAACTAAGCCTCCCAATCAAAATGTCTACTCCTCGAAAAATCGAGCGAATCAAAGCCCCGCTGCCTACTGGCGACTCTACACTCATACGGAGGCTACTCGCTGTCTCTAATAACCCAGCCCGTTTAGCAAAATTAGATTTAATGAATGAATGTGATGCTCCCGTGTCAAAAAGAATGCTACCCTCATGCCCATGAATGAAAAACATACCCTCAACCGCTGGCGGCGCCTGCTGTGCTGGAGGATTGGGAACATCCCGAACGTTATACACATGTACGTAGTGCATCTGCCCCTGCTGCTGTGGGGCGGGTGGAGCTGGTGCTGCTGGCGGCATCTGACCCTGTTGTCCCTGCTGGGCACCCTGCTGATGGCCTCTGCCCCTCTGCGGGCACTCCCTCTTGAAGTGTCCTGGCTGGCCACAGGCGAAACAGCGTTTCTGGTCGTCACCCTGCCGTTGGCCCTGACGTTGCTGGCCCTGTTAGCCTCCCCCGTTGTTCCCTTGGCCCTGACGGCCCGGAGGAACCTGTTGTTGCTGATTAGGGCCTGGTTGCCCCTGCCTGAACTCCTGTCCTCCCGGTCGGAACCCACCAGGCTTAAACTTCTTAGCCTGATTCCCTTGCTGAATGATAATCTGCTGCTGTGTGCCACTTGTCTCATTACTAGTAACCGCTTTCCCCTGCTGGCTCGGCTCACCTGCCTTCTTGTTCCCCTTAGCATGGAAACGATGATCCTGGCAATGTATAAGTGCGGCATTAACGACATCTGTATAAGTCACTAACGCCGGATTTCCAATCAAGTGATGCCTGATCCTCCAGGCTAAGCCATCCATGAACTTTGACTTCTTCCGCTCCTCATCGCTCACCTCATTTGGCACAAAGTTTGCCAAATGGGTGAACTCCTCCTCATATTCTGCCACTGACCTGTCACCCTGTACCAACTCGCTGAATTTCTTTCTCATCTCAGACTCTACTGCTGGAGGGAAGTACTTGCGGTCAAACCGCACCCAGAATTCAGAAATCGGCATCAAATCCCGCTCCTCAGCGGTGGTAACGGACTCCCACCACTGTAAGGCTTCCCCCGACAGACGGAAGGTAGCCAGCATCTGTTTCTGCACCTCTGTACCCTCTAACATGCGCAGATGGCGCTGAATGTTCTTCTTCCAGTCACAAGCCTCCGCCACTTTGGTGCTACCTCGGAACTCAGGTGGGTGACCCTTCTGAAAGGTCTCCCTCACTCACTGCCAAGACGGTGGTCCCACTGGAGCCTGAACTGCTGGAGCCATTGGAGGCGGTGCCTGGGGCTGTGGAAAATGAGCTGCCATAGCTCGCATCGCTGTCTCGACCGCTTGGGCCACGATCACTGCCACCTGAGTGGTAGTAATCAACTCGGGTGGGGGTGGGGGTGGTGGTATCTGTGGCTCCTGGCGAGCCTCCCTCACCTCATCTCTAGCCTCAGCCCTCTCCGCTCTTTGTCTCTTTGGTGGCATCTGAAATAGATTGAATTGCATAAGTACACAATTTATACAAAAACTAATAGCAGGAATACGATATCTCACAAGCGGAAAATATAATCAACAGTCCTAATAATAGGGCTCTATAACAACCGAACGCTGCGCTGAAACGTAGAAAGCCGCACAGATCCTAAGGACACTAGAACCTGATGCTCTGATTCCATCTGTGACACCCCGCCTAATTAATCCCAGGTGATCAGTCCTAAATCAAGTTAGAACAGGTTTCTCATTTGGTCCATTCTTAGCATCACTGTCGTCTTATTAAATTACTAACCACCTAAGTGAGAAAAATAGACTGGTGCCAATTTTTATCTTTCATTATTTAAACAAAAACCCATGCGGAAAATAAAATAATACAACAATCACAGATAACTGAATTAATCATCCACAAGTAAAAGTAATTAACCGAATAAACCATCGGTCCAAATAATAATAAATCCCGTAAAGACAAGAACTAACTCCCAACAAGTCTAATACAAATAAACGTAATGTGAGCGACATGCTCGAATAACTAATCATGAATTTCTACATTAAGATCGAAGAATGAGGCGTCTATCAAAACTCCACAACATCCACATATGCTGCAGCAACGGATCCCTGGAATAGTCAAGGCTGGCATCCCTGTGGCTGGACACCTAAAAGGTTTTAAAAATAGATTTATAGCAAGGGTTAGTACCCAAAACATTTGGAAAACATTTAACAAATGATTAACTTGCAGTAATAAATAAATATGCATGCTCTTCATATTCTAGTTAGTATCGCACTCTCTTGAGGACTTCCTTACCCCTCCTCTAATGTACACTACTAACACTTTAATTAAATTACCGAGTTATTCATCTCATGACTAGATAATTAACATAGTTTCTTTATACCCACCCTACTCTAACTGAGTATATAGTGACGATGATTTTTAAGTTATTAGTAACATCAACTTAACTAAAACGTTTCCCTTTTTAAATTCATATAACTTCTACACTTGTTATACATATGAAACCACTCATATATTTCATTACTAACCCGTATATAATTAATTATCCAATTATATACTTATAATCATATTTCAGCATTCACAATCATACTGTAATATATTTAGCAACTTGCATCCACCCGAGTAAAATACTCACAGAATGTAAATTCTATAAAGTGCTATCCCACTAGGTACAATCACATAGCCTAGTCATCCCAAGTCAGAATTTCACACCAACTTGATAAAAATAAATAATTGGAGGCGGTCATATTCCTTCCCTGAAAGTGAGATGTCCCTCACCCATATAATGGACGCTATAACCTTGGAAATATACTCACCCTACTCCTCAAGCTAGGGGATTCATCCACTACGCGCAACCTCCCCCTATAGCACTATAGTATAAAATATCTAATCACTGATATTAATGTACACACCATATATATATACTATCACATCCGTATAAATATAAAAGTCCCGGCTATACCGTGCGGTAAATCCGTAACATAAGCCTATTAAAATTATTAAGAGTTTATGGTCCAACTCTAAATATTAATTAAATTGCACCTTAATTAATTAAGTTACTTTTGGTGTTGCCCCCACCATAAATTTGGACGTACTCTCGTAGCCCAAAATAAATTTACCCGAGTCAAAATCCCCGACTCTAATTTATTAGCCTCTGTCTAATTAAATTATTACATTTCGGTTTCGCTCAACCAAATTTTCTGCCTCAAACCTTAATTAATTTATCTACAATTAATTAGATTTAAACTCATGTATTTAATTTCTCAATAATTAATTACATAAGATTTTTATATGAATTTCCCCTTTTTATATAATTAACTGGCGAAACTGCCAAGTTCTGCCGACCGTCGATCGATCGACCCCAGACCGTCGATCGATCGATCGAACAGGTCTTCGTCTTCTTCGCGAAGACAGGGCAGCCATGGACGGATTTACTCAAACCCTCATCTCTTCTAACATGAATTACAAGCCTTCTTATCACAGATACATATTAGAAACCTTATTAGGATCCCCCAGAAAGTCCACAACAATCATCAATTCGTCCATAAACTACTGATTCATAATTTTGGGGAAAAATCTATCTTTATCCATAAACACATTTACACCCCAAATTTCTTCATCAAACTCGTTCTAATTTATCCGGATATCATTCTAACAGATACACATCAATATTCCAATATCATATTTTTACATAAATCCTCATAAACTTTGGCAAATCAGATTAATATTTTCTTTTGTTTTTCAAAACCCCATGTTTATGCCATGAAATCCCAAAACGAATTTTAATTCATTACATCACACAGATATGAATTGAAAGACAGATTTAATACTATTGCAAGTTATTCACTTGCCTTAGGTTTCGTAGTGTCTGAATTTGAGATGGGTTCCAAGGTTGAAGATGACCTTTGTTGGCTCTTTTGAGATCCCCAAATGGCTTTGGCTGCTGTTAGGGTTTTCTAACCCTTTAATTCTTCTCTCTAATTAAGCTCAGCCATGCCCTTATTTCTTTTTATTAGGTTAATTTCCCTAATCCAGTTTTTTGACTAATGGGCCAAGCCCAAGTGACCTAAATGCCCCCGAGTGGGCCCGACTATGTCTAAAAACATCCCGTGACCCGTTTACTACCCCCGGGTACACTTTTCCGACTATCTCGGCCCATCCGGACTCAACTGTACACTCAGAATTTGAATCCGAATTAATTTATAAAAATACTTATCCCCCACCCAATATAGTCTATACCGACTTCCGGATGTGATAAGTACATACCTCGTCATTAATACTCGAAATGACGTAATTACACTATTACTATTCACTTAGTAAATAAGTTTCCCTAAATATTAACCATTCAATCCCAGATTAATATTTATATATTATTTTACCAAAATTAATTCATTAAATTACAACACACTAGTAATTTAGAATTTCCGAATTAATTAAATTTTAAATGTACCAAAAATACGGGGTGTTACACCTAGGGGGTTAACGGCTTATTGAACATGCTAAGTGCAATCGTGATTCCTACGAAAGTGAGTTAGATTTTAAATTTTAGTTTTGCTCGAGGACTAGCAAAGTTTAGGTTTGAGGGTATTTGATGAGTGCATTATTTTGTATATTTTATACCCAAATTTATACTTTGTTAGTCCCATTTTAGTGTATTTAATAAGTTCTTAGGACTATTTTATTAAAAAGAGGAAAAAATGCGAGAATGATTGAATTCATATTGAAAATGGCAATTTTATGAAAAAAAAGAGCACTTCGATAATTTTATAATATTCTTATGCTAATTTGTGAAAAAAGTTGCCTAGTGAAATTTTTGCAGGTAATGAGGGAATTTGGTGTAAATTGATGATCAATTCAAAAAGGTGTGAAAAAGCTGATTTTTATGGTCGTTCAAAAAAAGACTTTTTAAATTGTAAAAAAGTCAAAAAAAAAAAAATCTCCGATTTGGATGAAACTCGGCATCTGTGTTCAGCAAGAAAAGATAAGAGTTTTTGAATGGGGGAAATTTCGCCCCTTATCATGATATAAAGATTAAAGAGGTGGAGAGATAACTACAAACACCATTCGACCAATCAGAAAGAGTCCCACCACAACTCAAATACCTCACCACTTTTCGTATAAAAAGGACCCTTGGGCTCATAATTTCGTAGACAATTAGACCGGAATTTCATGGAGGATTTTGGGGAGCAACTTTGAGTGATTGTAATCAATTTGAGGGCCAAGTTTTTATGATTTTTTTAGAGGGTTGAAGATTGTTGTGAGAGAACTATTTATAAGTTTGGTTTATTAATGAAGATCTATACTCATTCTTGCAATTTCCCTTTTATCATGGTAGCTTGATTCTTATATTAGGAGTAGGGTGAAGTTTATCATAGTTAGCTAATATTGTCACGTTAATTTTATGGTTGTTTATTCCCTACTTATTTTAATTGTTATTAAAGATTCGATATTCATTTTAAAGCGACACGAGAGTGTGTTTTAGAACCCTCAAGATTGTTTTATCAAATCAAATTTTGAGCTTTAAAAATAGTAATTTTTGATGGATTATGCTTACCCTTTGATTGCTTTGATAGTCCATGCTTAAATACATTTGAGGGAATTGGGATTTTAGCAGTCTATTAGAGATGTTAAAAATATTATGATCATCACCGTCATATTTTTTGAATTAAATGCGACGAGAGTCGGTTTAATTTGAGTTATAAAAAGGGAATGACAACATTAAATTAGTATGCAATATTAGTTACGTGATAAATGGACCCCGAATCCTAATTATTTCCTAATTGTTTAAGAATATCTTGTGTTACTATCATTTATCGTAGTTATTTTTATTTAGTGTGGTTCATAATTATTCTCTATCCCATTTCGTCTAGTTGGACAGTTGCAATTCTTTTAAAAGTTAAAATTGACAAATCTCTGTGGGTTCGACCCGTACTTACACCCGCTATTCTATAATAGCTCGTGCACTTGTAGTATTTTATAAATTGATAACAATCATCATACATCACCCCCTCCTTCCCATGTAGCAATGTGGTGCTCAAATGCTCATATGAGTCCGAAAGTAAATTTGGAAGAAATAAAGCCTTAGCTTCATATTCAATATCAACATCTAAGCTTAACAAATCAGTTTGAATTTATTAATCTCATCAAGATGTTCAGACATGGACATACCTTCAATACATATTGAAATAGTTTCTTCTTGAGATAAAGACGATTCTCTATGCTCTTTGTCATATATTTATCTTTCAATTTCTTCTATATTGACTCCATCAATTCTTCCTTCATGACATAGAGCACCACAATTTGTGCGAGATTTAACCTGATTTTTCTAGATGCTTGTAAGTTATACTCTCTCCAATCATCCTCCAATATATCCTCGGGTTTAGTTGAAATGTCCCGCAATGTCTTATGTAAACCTTGTTGGATAAAGACATCTTTCATTTGACATTGCCATATGCCAAAATTAATGGTTTTACCATTAAACTTCTTCAAGTCAAACCTCATTGTTGACACCTTTGCAACCTTTGATGTAAACATTCTCTAATCTCTGAAATGAGTTTTCAACAAGAAACAACTGGGCCAAGACCAAAATCTTACTTAGAAATTTTATCAAACACCTTGGATGCACATAAAATAAAGACCCTACAAGCCAAAGCTCTAATACCAATTTTTCGTACAAATACTCGCTAAATGGAGCGATTCATGCATGCTCAAGATCCAAAAAATAGTAACCCAAGAGATAACAAGAGAAATACACTCTAAGCGCAAAGTAATGAGAAATCATACACACCAACAAATCATAAAAAACGATGTCTATGGACAGTACCCCTGTATAGATAGTACCCCGCATGTGAACGGTAAAATTCAAGCCAATTTCAATAGTTCACGGCAAATTAATCATTACACAATAAATTTTATTAAAAAAATCCACCTCTATAATAAAATAAGAGTGTTTTGACATTTTATATTAGTTATAGTGTTATTGTGATGTCCTCCGATGAAAACTAGTTCTTGATTTCATATTCTCTCATGTTGTGTCCCCACTACAAAGACAATATTTTTACATTTGCAAATGTGTCCTGTCATTATTGGTGTTGAGCGTGGACACGTGGTGCACTTAGTGCGTGATAAATTTTCTTATGTATCAGTAGATTTCATTACATTCGATACTTTATTTTTGTTGTTTATTTAGAGAAACTTAAAAATCTTGAAGACATAATTGTGTTAATATGATCAGAATAAACAATCATTTATAATGGGTTCATGGTCTATTATTCTATCGCCAGTGGAAGAATTATAAATTAGGGTTACATTTAGGGAATAATCCACTAGTGGAGAAAAAAAAAGTCTAAAAAATAAATTAGATGAGAAAATTGAAAGAACTATATTATAAATCTTAGGAATTTAATTAAAGTTTGTTCCATTAACCCTGATAGAGAGAAACTTCATCATTAAAATTAAAGGACATAATACCCATATATTACAAGGATGAGCGTCTTCATAAGAAATGGGCATTTTGTCTTTTCACATTAATGTTTTTAACGAATTTTGTTTTACTTTCTACAAAAATCCGAAGCAACTCTAGAAGAATGGGCAAACTCCCCATCTATGTTAAAATATATTTGTATATTGATTTTCATTTTTTATTTTATAAGAATTTTAATTATTAAGTTAATATGTGTGACAAATTTTGTTGTCAAATGACTATTGTGATATATGGATCTTTTTGTACGATATAACTTTATGAGAAGTTAAATAATTATAATGAGTTCTAATATGTACAATTCAAGCTCCATAAATTTATATGTTGTCTCGTAATTGAAATGATCATATCATTTAGCCTGGAAAAAAATTGGACCCAACAACTTAACGTGGTTTTCACATTTCTCTTTTTTGTTTTTGATTGATTTTATAAAAAAATGATAATTGGGGTTTTATTCCTCAAAAAGTAAAAATAAAAGGACAAAGAACTATATCCCACATAATTGAGTGTAAAATTTAAATATAGGAGCCCTTGCTAGTGAACGTTAATATAACCCTCAATTATTATAATTGAACATTGATAACTCTTTAAAAATAAATAGAGTAGCGTTACTGGATTACTTTAATATGATTGTATGCTTGAGTAAAAATCAAACTTACATTTATTTTAAACCACGAAATAGAAAAATGGTAATTTTTGTAAATTTAATGGAACGCTCTTGAGTCATTTGAGCAAAAGAGAATAATATTAACTCTTAGCAAAGTGAAGTAGATAAATTTAGACTAATAAAAATCACACGTGATGTACATTTTTCCTTCTCCTATACTTCCATGCTTTTGTGACTCTCATTCATTTTACGTTAGAGAAAATTTTTAATTACGTGATTTGTAAAAAAAACAGATTTATTTCTCTGGTAAAAGAAAAGAAAAAGAAAATAGTGAAGGCAAAGGTCAACTTTTGAACTGGAACTTGTTAAAAATAGTCTAGAAGGAGAAGATAGGAATTTTCTTCAGTATTGGCTGGTTTTACCCATTAACTGTTGGAGAAATTGTAATATTATGAAAAAAATAAAAGAGAAAGTCAATAATAAGTGATAAGATGTGTCAATTCATGAATAAGTATTTGTCAATTCATAAACAGACAATCTTTAAAATGTGTCTAATTTTGAACCAACATGACTATTGTATAATGCCTATTCACGAAAAGATACAAATGAGTCTATAAAAAGTTATGGTCCAACCATTTTTTTATTATCAACTTATGAGTGTTAAAGGTAATTCTTTAGGATTTGTAGCCAAAGATTCCATTTGGATTGTTGTATCTTAGAGGTAATTTTACAAAAAAAACAATTGCAAACTCTTGTAGTGGGAGAAAACAAAACCTTAAGGAAAGTGATTCTTCACACCTCAATCCACCACAAATTTATATTTTAATATCTACTCCCTTCAATCTTAGGGTTTTGTTTTTGAGGCCGAAAAGAATGTGGAAATATTTTAGGTGGTGAATCACATAATAATCTACAAACAGTTTTTGTGATCTTCAATGAAGGATTTTAATTTCAAGTCTCAAGTTGGTGAGAATGATAAGATCGAAGAAGTTTATAAATACACATTTCGATATGTGATTAACGGTTATATCTATACGAAGGTACACAAAATAATTTTCTTTATTTTATTGTCTTAAAATTTCATAATAGTTAAACTTACGTGCATATTATTGAACTACCTAATCTGTTTATGTTGTTTCTCGGATACATAGTTTTATTTTTTAATTACCTGTTCTAGTTACAATATAATGTTCTTGCCACGTATTTTGGTAAATGACACACCCGCTCAATTGGGGTTTCGTGGCATTCTTACAGACTCATTGTTTTCAAGAAATTACTTTATTACTTTATAAATGTTTCAATCATCACCTTTATGACTCTATAAAGTAACACCGGTTACAAAGATGTTGAGATTGAATTTTATTTCTCATCATGCATAATACAATGATAAGTTTACTGAAGAATTATAAAAACCACCTATTTTACTAAAATAAATCAATGAGTAGGCATATTTGGGCATATCATATTTTTATATATTTGTATAAGTCTATTTAAATTTCAAGTCATTTCGGAATAATTTATGTGATCGTTGGATGTTAAATCCATCTCAAAGTCACTAGGCGATTTGTTTCTGATAGACACAACAACCATTTTAAAACTATTTGTGTAGTTTTATATATATATATATATATAAGCTATTTGATATACAGTCTGTGTAAACCATGGCTTTTGAAATGATTACTTCCCATGTTTGCATGTGATCTTCATAAAGGTAATGGTTTGTTGACCTAATAGGAAGCCATGTGTGGATTATGTGGTGTAGTAGTGTTTATTTATTTTTGTTATGGTGATTGTTTTCATTCTTTAAATAGTTCAATGCAACCAACACTTCAATTCAGTATATGTTGAAAATTAGAGTACACAAACTCTAATATTCACCAGAAGAAAAAACTTACTCAAAAGAGAAGCACACACCAATAAGAAAAACACTCGCAAGAATGCTCAACTAAGCCATTAAGTGTTTATTACTTGGATTACTTTTGGATAATTACAAACATTAGTGAAGGTAGATATTTATAGTGAATTAAATACAATCCTCACCACACATTATAATCAAATAAACAAACACAGTAATACTAAAAAGCCATACAAATATTAAAGAACAAATTAATTTCATCCATCTAAGTTGCCCATTATGCAACCTAACTTCCACTAATTTCTCCAGATATTCACCTAATTTAGGAAGCTTTCATGGGACTCCATTCGAATTAATTACTGATGTTGATTCTTAACATTCCCCCTTAACATCGACTCTCATTATTTGCACCACAATGAGTTGATAATGAAAATTTTCCAAATTTCCAATACTTAAACCTTTTGTGAACAAGTTTGCATCTTGATCACCCATCTTGATATGTCTCATCTCAATCTATTCTTGCAGAACCTTCACTTTAATAAATTATAGTGAACCTCCACATGCTTAGTTCTTGCATGAAATACTGAATTCTTTGCCAAACGAACTATCGACTGGTTACCACAGTACAATGGAACTGAAAAATATCTTGGTTCATGTAAATTATTCATCAGTTATATCAGCCATGCACTCTTTTAAAATGTCATTGCTGCTGCTCTGTACTCTATTATGGTTGAAAAGGAAACATTTGGTTGTCTCTTGCTGCACCAAGAAATCATTCCTGAACCAAGCTTAACAACATACTCGGTAGTTGATCTTTTGGCGTCATGATCTCCCACATAGTTAGTGTGGCAATAACCAAATAGCTTGCGGGCGTCAACTTTCTTGTACAAAAGATCATAGTCAATTTTACTCTTCACATATCTCAGTATTAGCCTAACTGCTTTAAAATGAGGCTTTTTTAGATTTTACATGTTGATAGCGCGCAGGAAGCGTGGTCCTATAAGGCCACAATCGTTGTTTTCTGTCTCGCAGCAACTATACAAAAACCTAAATTACTACTACACTTGCGGGGCAAGTCTACCGGTAAGTCGGGTATCGAAAATCCACTGGGACGAGTTGCTAGAATTTATATGATTTAATATTCCGAAATAAAAGTGTAAAAGATGATTATAAACTAAAAGAAAAGATGCATGAAAGGGAAATGTTTAATTAGGCAAAACTAGATTAACAAAGCAAGTAAAACTATAGGTTGCGTCGAATATCCCTCACCCGAGTTAATTTGTAAAATGGTTACATGGGTCGACGAGTTATTTAGGATGCGTCTCGTTTCGACAGTTAATTGAACCAAGGGTTGTCACGCCCTTAAATCCGCATAAAAGCCTAATAAGATTTTGGCGTCAACAAATATCCCGAAAATTACGCGCAAAAGGTCGTAAGCACGGGATATACATGATATGCCCCATAAAATCTCCTAGGCGTAATAACTAGGACAACGTGCCCAAAATAGACCCCTAAACACTATCACCAAGCCAAGCAACGCATTAACCCGAGTGATTTCCATTCAAACACAACCGACTATAAATTACCTAGAAACCATATTAAAAACGCGGTAAATAAACGCAATAAAGAAACGCAGTAAATTTACACTAGAAAAGGATTAATCAAAGCATGTAAACCTATTTAACAAAGCATGTAAATTATCTAGAAAGCAAGAAATGAATAAATACAACTATATTAAATGGTAGGGGAGATGAATGGTTAACTTACAATCCAAATGGGGTGTCAAACCAAAGAGAAATGAAGAAGAACTAAGCAAAAACCCCAAAACCCTATGCTAAACTAACCTAAAATCGTGTATATATGTTTATTACATCAAAATTGCTTTATGTAGTAAGTTGGAATTAAATTAGAAAAGAAAAGAGAACAGAAAAGAAAAGGAAAAATATCTCCTGAAAACAGGGGATCGATCGATCGACCAAAAGGGTCGATCGATCGATCAAGGCAAAATTTCGGCTGTACAGAAGGATCGATTGATCAACCAAAAGGGTCGATCAATCGATCAAGCAGGGTGAGCCAAGAAGCAACACACTGCATCTTTTCTTCTCTTTTCTTATCCTCTTTTGATTTCCTTTCTTCTCTCCGCTGGAATCGCCGTAACTTCTTCATACGGACTCGGAATCGTGAACCGTTCGCGGCCACGCGAAGCTAGCGAGGAGGGGTACAACTTTCGTGAGATGATGGGCCAGGTGCCCAAGCTGTGAAATGACTAAAATGCCCTTGAATGTGCGATTACGTATGAAACTTCACCGGAATGCGTCCGAACTTCGTACTTAGCATCTAATTACCTATAAAAACTCAGTTAACCATGTTAACGTAGAAATCCAAGGTTGTCTGGTTAACGAGCATAAATATAGGGATTAAGATACCCGAGGGGGCTAACATGAGTAGGTTCGAAGGATGAAATACGTAATATTTGCGTATCATCACACCCCCTAACTTACACATTGCTAGTCCCTAGCAATGAAATACGATGCAACAAGAGATAGTATAAAAGTATGGTATAAAAGAAAAAGGCCACTTTCGCGTGCGATTCGATTGCATTTAGCGTATGCAATAAGGCGTTAAACCCCAAGGTCACCCTAGTGGACGAGTGTCATCTAGTGAGGGTTTTCAAGGATGATACCCACAAACATCAATTGGTTTCCTCAAAAGAATGCCCAAACCAACATGCGACAAGCCCAACAATGGCGAAAAGGATTTCATACGCATTATTAGCACATTGAATGAATTCAAACAAAAGTCCAAATCATTAACATTATAGAATGCACCTCATAGAATTGAAACTTTAAAATGTGGGAGGGGAGCGAGCACATGCAAAGTATGATTTAGCAAAAAACTTATATAAATAGGATAAACGTTAAAGCAAGCATACATTTAATCCTCATAGGCATTACGCTCATCAAGTGAATTCACTCGAAACAGGAAGGTAACACACGTAACATGCGGGCGAAAGAGTAAATGTAAATGGAAACTAGGCTGCACACATGTCATAATGAATAACGATATATATAAAGTGAAAAATTGTAATCTCAATGAAAGGATACCGCACATTAAAAGAGGCGAAATGCATTTTCACAAATTATCAAAACTGTTTCAACTTTTGAATTACATGCACCTAAGATCACATAGGGTTTTAATAGGGTTGTAATGTAGGTTAGGCTAGGGTATGAAATGAAGGAATGTATATACGGATTCAAAGTGTTCAGAATAAAAACTCGGGGTAATGGGAAAATGCGGGCAATATCAAAATTGGAAAAAAAGTTCCAAAACGGCATTAGATATATCATCGGGGAGAGTAAACAAAGCTTATTGAAGTATATACAACATTTACAACTTTCTCTTTCTTTTCTTTTCTTCTTTTTCTCATGTTTTCTTTTGTTTTCTTTTGCTTTTTTCTTTCTCTTTTTCTCTAACTTTTTCACTACTTTCTTTTCTTTACTTTTCACACTCTCACATGCCTAAATTGCAACCGCAACACAACAACATCATTCAATCCCAAGTAATGTTCCAAACAAAGGAATGGAAGGTGTATGCATGGTTTTAACTCCAATTTGGAGTTCGTTATGGGATTTTTGGTTAATGAAAAGAAAGGCTATATTAAGGCTTCAGGGGTTGACGAGGGTAAACATATAAGGTGAGGTCAAGGCAAATATGGATGATATAACAAAGATGGCCTATGATCATTTCCAAAAGTTTACGCAATTCTCGAGTCAAAACAATATATGAAAATCATGATCAAGTAACACATTTCAAGTATGAACTCAATTAATTGAACGATCAAATGAAAGAATAGTGAGATTACCGACGAATTCAACGTTTTCAAAGAGGAAAGAATAGTGTATAACACTCACAAACGGCGAAAGGTACAAAGATTTCTTGGTGTAAGTATATACAATGCAACAAAAGATTTCTGAGTTATAAAAATCTTAAACCAAATCAATATAACCATAAAAGTGCATGTGCTCATGGGATTAAAGTTTAATTCATGAAGTTATTCATAATATCAATGATTAAAGGACTAAAGTCTAATAACTTCTAAATTCGAGAACATGCATCATTGGGTTGTCTATTGGATCGGGCAATTATTGAAATTTATCATCGGAAACAAAGGCAAAAAGGCCCAAAAAGGAGAAAAAAGAAAGAAAATGTTTTTGAAATTTTTGAATTTTCTAAGAAAATCATACTAAGTAACTAACATGTGAGCAAAAACATGGACTAAATAAAGAAATGGATAGCATATCCCACACTCCCTAACTTACAACTTGACATTGTCCTCAATGTAAATTAAGAACCAAGTTAAAGAGAGGAAAAGAGCGATATTACCCAAAATTAGAGCGATCCCCATAACAACAAGTCCAAAGAATCTACAAAACAAGTTAGTACCGAGCATAGAAAAAAACAAATAACAAAAAGTTAACTAATTACACTAAACTAAATTAAAAAGGGAAGAAAAAAATAAAAAGCTAACTATATACAACCTACTATTTAGGCCTCACACTAACTATACACTAGAAGTCTAAATAACTGAGGGTCCACCGTAAAAACGATTTAACTTTGGAGGATAACCGGTGTACCCTAACATAAAAGCAAGCCCTCCAAAAAATATGAATTCCGTTTGAACAACAGAAGGCATTTGTAAGCCGGAAGAAATTAACCATCGCCAATTAAAAGTTTTGGAGGGACGATTGGGGTTTGGATTGAACGGGTGACAAAAACATATGGGGACCGAGAAAAGCCGAATATCCTCCCAATGATTTTGAAATTGGAATGGGAGGCGGCGAACAAAAAGGCAAAGATGCGATTGTGGAGGGTGACTCGAGCAAGTACTCTTCATCGGCGAAAAGGTTTGAAACATTAAAGTTCGAAACTGAATCATCGGGTACTTCAGACGGTGTGGTAATAGAGAATGGAAATGGGGATGAAAGAAATTCAAACTCATGAGATGAATCATCATTGCATGAAGTTGGAATTTCAAAGGAAATAATATCATTTTCAATGAAATGTTATTCTTTGGGGGCCAAAGAAGAAATCATTTCATTGCAAATAGATATTACGTCACTATCATCCTCACTTTCAATATCTATTACGCAATGGGCAAAGTCTAGAATGGCTTGTTCCAAAGTAGGCACAAGTACCTCATTTAGTTCAAAACATTCGTCGACCTCGAAAGTCACGGAAGCAAAATCGTCGTCGGACTCAAATAATAAATCCAATTCATGTTCCCACGAACGATTTTCTTCCCGATAATGATTTTCAATATTTTCATTTTCATACATACGCAAGACCTCACCGAATGTCATGGGTCGAGGTGTGGATACATGAAAATGGGAACTTTAAAAATTTCCATCGGACTTAAACGAAAACTCATTATTATAGGAATTTTGAAAACTATTCGAATTCGTTTCAAAATTCCTATTATAAGGAGGTAAAGGCCAAAAATTATTGTCATCATCATCAAAATTCTAATAACCCAAATTTTTTACTTTCGTTATACTCGCCCAAAGTAATATTTGAATTTGTAAATTTTTAGGATTCTAAGTATTGACCGAAAGTCATAGGATTACGAAAATTTTGATAATTATAACAATGATTACCAAAAGAATTGGAATAAGACATGCTTACCCCATAAATGGCTCAAGTGGCAAATTCCACAAAATAGGTGCGCGCGGGAAAAATTCGAGCGTTTCTAAGTGCTCAAATGTGGAAGTCCTGCAAAAACGTTAGTAAATAATACAAATAGAAAGAAAATACTATGAAATACTAAATCAAATAAAGTCTAAAACAAACTAGTCTCCGACAACGGCGCCATTTTTATAGCGCGCGAGAAGTGTGGTCGCGTAAGGCCACAATCATTGTTTTCTGTCTCGCTGTAACTATACAAAAACCTAAATTACTACTACACTTGCGGGGCAAGTCTAGCGGTAAGTCGGGTATCGAAAATCCACTGGGACGAGTTGCTAGAATTTATATGATTTAATATTCCGAAATAAAAGTGTAAAAGATGATTACAAACTAAAAGAAAAGATGCATGAAAGGGAAATGTTTAATTAGGCTAAACAGGATTAACAAAGCGAGTAAAACTATAGGTTGCGTCGAATATCACTCACCCGAGTTAATTTGTATAAAATGGTTACATGGGTCGACGAGTTATTTAGGATGCGTCTCGTTTCGACAGTTAATTGAACCAAGGGTTGTCACGCCCTTAAATTCGCATAAAAGCCTAATAAGATTTTGGCGTCAACAAATATCCCTAAAATTACGCGCGAAAGGTCGTAAGCACGGGACATACATGATATGCCCCATCAAATCTCCTAGGCGTAATAACTACGATAACGCACCCAAAATAGACCCCTAAACACTATCACCAAGCCAAGCAACGCATTAACCCGAGTGGTTTCCATTCAAACATAACCTAATTTAAATTACCTAGAAAGCATATTAAAAACGCGGTAAATAAAGGCAATAAAGAAACGCAGTAAATTTACACTAGAAAACGATTAATCAAAGCATGTAAACCTATTTAACAAAGCATGTAAATTATCTAGAAAGTAAGAAATGAAGAAATACAACTATATTAAATGGTAGTGGAGATGAATGGTTAACTTACAATCCAAATGGGGTGTCAAACCAAAGATAAATGAAGAAGAACTAAGCAAAAACCCCAAAATCCTATGCTAAACTAACCTAAAATCGTGTATATCTGTTTATTATATAAAAATTGCTTTATTTAGTAAGTTGGAATTAAATTACAAAAGAAAAGAGAAAAGAAAAGGAAAAATATCTCCTGAAAACAGGGCATCGATCGATTGACCAAAAGGGTCGATCGATCGATCAAGGCAAAATTTCGGTTGTACAGAAGGATCGATTGATCGACTAAAAGGGTCGATCGATCGATCAAGCAGGGGTGAGCCAAGCAGCAACACACTGCATATTTTCTTCTCCTCTTTTGATTTCCTTGCTTTTCTCTCCTCTGAAATCGCCGTAACTTCTTCATACGGACTCTGAATCGCGCACCGTTCACGGCCCAGGTGCCCAAGCTATGAAATGACTAAAATGCCCTTGAACGTGCGATTGCGTATGAACCTTTATCGGAATGCGTTCGAACTTCATACTTAGCATCCAATTACCTATAAAAGCTCAATTAACCTTTATAAAACATGTTAATGTAGAAATCCAAGGTTGTCTGGTTAATGAGCATAAATATAGGGAATAAGATACTCGAGGGGCTAACATGAGTAGGTTCAGAGGATGAAATACGCAATATTTGCGTATCATCACATGTACCGACTCATCACACCAACTGCATAAGAAGTATAAAGTGGAGTTAAGGTCGAGTAAATCATACTAACTATTAATTATCAATACATTGTTGTATCTTCCAAGTCTTTGCCTTCATGTGCACACATCTTGACATTCGGTTCCATCGGCGTTGAGATTTTCTTAAACTCAAGCATCCCAAACTTTATAAACAAATCTTATGCATATTTATGTTCACACAGAAATATTACTTCTTATGTGCGATCAACCTCTAGCTCAATAAAGTTCTTAAGTCATTTAAGCTCTTTCCTCTGAAAATGAACTAACAAATTCTCTTTTATTTGGTAAAATTATATCTGATTAAACCATCCACATATACTAACACAACAACTATATTTCCTCCTTTGACTTTAATGAATATGCTGGAATCTGCAGGTGTTAGTGAATATCCTCTTTAGGGAAGAAATTTAGCAATCTTACCATACCACACCCTTGGTGCTTACCTTAATCCGTATAGCGCCTTTTTCAGCTTACACGAACTCGGGATGAACATTATTCTCAAATCCTATTAGTTGAATTATATATATCTCTTGATCCCAATCCCCATGAAGAAAAGCATTCTTTGGGTCCATATGACACAAGTTCCAATCTTTGATGGCCGCAAGGGCAAGCAAGACTCCTACATTTGTAAACTTTACCACATGCCTAAATGTTTTATCATAACCTTGTCCATTCTACTGTGAGAACCCTATAGCCACCATTCGAGCCTTGTATCTCTTGATTGATCCATATGGATAAGGAGTTAAATTGTAAATACATTTGTAGGATATGGGTTTCAAATCTATTAGCTTTGACACCAGATCCCAACTCTAATTTTCTCTAGCACAATGATTCTTCCTTCAATAGATTTAATCCACTCGAAACTCTGTGATGCTTCTTGAAATGTCTTACGTTCTCTTGTAATCTCCTCTGTTATGGATGAGTTGGCATATTTGGGGTTTGACTTTTGAATTCTCGTTGCCCTTCTAAATTATGATAGTAAAGTTGGTTCTTCCATTTAACTAGGCCTAATTCTTCAAATGGTTATTGATACATACCAGTTTTCCAATGATCATTAACATCGTACAAATCTTTAGGTTTTTTTGAACTCGGTTGGATTTGAGTAGTATGCTTCCCCATATTCTGTTGCAACCTATATTCAGTTTCTTTTGAATCTGGTAGCTCCTCATTCTGTAGGGACCATTATAAAGATGCTTCGTTAAACACCACATTTTGTGATGCGTTATACTCTCCACCGGTAGGATCGTAACATTTCTACCCTTTTCTCTGGTTATCGTATCCCATAAAGATACAACTAACTTCTTTCTTGTCAAACTTGCTATGTAAAATACTTGGAACAAATACATAACACAAACATCCGAACACCTAAGAGTAACTAACTATAGGTTTTATATCCCACAATTCTTCAAACGGTGAAATAAATCCTAACCTTGGTAGGGGAATTCTATTGATCACATGAGCTGCAACACGCATGGCTTTAACCCAAAATCTTCCTAGTACACTATTCGCATATAACATACTCCACCAAATCTCTGCAAGATTCTGGCTCTTTATTTCCACTACACCATTCTATTGTGGTGTGTTGGTACAAGTGAGCCGATAATGTATTCAACAGTATTTTATATACTAAGAAATCTCATTAGAGGTGTATTCTCCTATATTATCTGTGCGTAGATAAATAATCTTCTTTCCCACTTCTCCATTAACTATTTCTCTGAACTCTTTAAACTTGGAAAATGTGTTAGATATTTTTTTCATAAAAAAAATCCACACATACATGGAGAAGTCATTAATGAATGTCATAATGTACTGCATCCCACTAATTGATTGTTGTTTTACAGGCTCAAACATATCATAGTAAACTAACTCTAATGGCTCTTTTTATTTGAACTTTGAATCTTCGTATGGTAATTGATGCGCCTTACCCTACTGACATCCCGCACATACTATGCATGTTCTCACATCAAGCCGATGAAGAACCTTAAACATCAACTTCTTAATCATCACACTTAGCTTGTGATAGCTAAGGTAACCCAATCGCATATTCCATAAATATGTTGTCTCGTTCCTCCTTGTCATGTACACATATGTTGACTCTGTTGATATTACATAGATTGACTTCAATCATCATCCCTTCCTTGTTGGCATCCCTGAGATCTTGAGATCTTGATACGCCTTCACATCTCGTGGACCTAACAAGACATGGTGGCCTCACGATGTCAACTGTGCCACTAAAAATATATTTTTCTTCATGCTCGGAATAATTATTATTTTATCATTGTGGGTTATCGGTAACTTTGAGCTGTTAGCTGCCACCACCACACGACCTCCCTTGTAATCAATCAGGTTCTATAGCTTTTGTTTATCACCCATCATGTGATTTGAGAAGCCAGAGTCAACGATCCAATCATTTTTATAGTCAATTCTTTCATGCATTAATACTATTAGCGCTAACTCTTCTTCCTCCACAATGGGGGATGCTTTGGTGTCCCGATCGTCTTTAATTTTCCTTTGAGTTAGACATAGAAACATTACTCAACGGGCCTTTTGTTGGACCAAAAATCTTTTTCTATATGGTCTTTCTTCTCGCTTTATACCATTTGCCCAAAACTTTTCTATTTTGTTTGGATTGACTATTCTTGCCACGATTCGTTGAACCTCCCCTTGGACGAGAGCCTCCAACTTCTTCATGACCTTTTTCTTTATCACCATACTTTTTATATCTACCTCCAGCGTACTGCTTGAAGTTGTCTTTGTTTTTGTTGATGTAGAGTGCTTCCTTCCCACCCTTCAGTAAGATCCCTCATATTTTCTTACCCATTTCTTCACTACACCAAAACTGTGGGATTGTGACGGTGACAAGTCAAACTTGTCATGGTCAATGACCGTAACAAGTATGGGGGTGATAACTATTTTTGTCACAAACTTTTCACGGTCAAAGACGGTGATAAGTTCTTTAGACTTGTCACGGTCCTATCACGGTCTTTGACCTTGAAAAGATTTGTCACGGTTAAAGACTGTGACAAATTCGAAAAAATTATCACGGTCAAAGATCGTGATAATTCTGGGCAGAATTTAAAAAAAAAACATTATTGGGCAGTATGGCCACTGCCACTGCCCAGCAGAATATTTGTACCTATTATAGCAAAATTGTACCTTTTTAAACAACATATATCCAAATAAAATAGAAAGAATGCACCAAATCATTGCATATATAATTTCATATCCAAATAAAATAGAAATACAATCCATATCCAAACCAAAATGTAACAAATCAAAACAATACAAATATAATCCAAGCGTCCAAATGAAATAGATACAAATAATCAATGCATAGAGTAAGGGGTAGGTTGGAGGAGGAAGGAAGGCCACACGATATACGCATTGAGACACCCCTCAATATGCATCACGCCGCATTGTTCGCGCAACCATAATCCTGAGTTCTCCTTTTTGGGTATCACATGCGTAACGAGTACCTTGGCCTCGATGTCTTGAAGGGCACGCCTATGAACCGGTATACTCGAGGGGGTTCTCGAGTCCCTCAACCCCCTCGCTCTTCGCTGTCCATTATATATGTCGAGTAAAAACACGCTCGGCCAATCGATTATTGACATAGGCCACTGGATGGGAGCCAAGATGGGAACTGGATCATCAAGCGGCGAGTTTGCGTGTATCAACAATAAAGCAGTGACGTTCACGTCATCATCTTTGTCCACCTCCTCCTTCACCATCTTCTCTTTGACCTTGCCCAACATACGCTTTATGAAGGCGTATATATCTAGGAACTTTGCCTCCAGCCTTGACAGCTTCTCGTCTTGCGTGTCCACCTGATGAGCCAACCTGGTGTTGTTCATCTCCATTCCGATGATCCTAGACTTGCCCACTTGGAGCTCACCCCTAGTCCTCCCCTTGCGATCAGCACCGAGCACTTGGTTGAGTGCGTCTGTAGCTAAAGATGCCTTACCGACATCAGACTATGACTCATACACTTCCTTAAACTTTTCCTCAAATGAGAAAAAGCACATGCTTAGTTAATTAAATAAATAAAAAATTATAACGTAATTAACAAAAATTAAGGGTTTGTTTGGTTTGCAATTATAATTCTTTTTTTGGTGTTTAAATACAATTATGATAAACAATTGCGTTTGGCAACCTGTTTTTAAATACTGGATTATAATATTTCTGTGTTATAATCAAGTTTTTCAGAAAATAGCAAAAAGGTGTTTTATAACTTCTATTTTTTATTTTTAACTCAGAATTATTCATTCTTAATATTTTAATACATTTATACCTTAATATATAATATTCATACATAATACATTAATATGTGTGTAATTCTTATAAATAAGAATATATATTTACATCTACAAAAAATTATGTATATTTTATATATAGTTTTATACATGTATTATAAATGATTGGGATAATATAAAATATACATATAGTACATATGTATTAAAAAATCTTATCAATTCATATATGTATATAATTTAATTAAGAATTATACATGCAATATCATGATATAAAAATACACGATATATAATGATATTGTATTTATCATTCACAATAAAATTATATATATAATGATATCGCATAAAAATACATGATATTAAATATACATAAAAATACATGATATTAAATGTACATGTATATAATTTACGATATATGTACTTATGTATGTATATATGTATGTATGTATGTCTATATGTATATATTCATGTATCATGTATGTATGAAAATTTTATGTGTGTGTGTATATACACACACACATATGTATAATATAAATATAAATGTTTGTCAATTTTGTCAAAATTTCAAAAAATTGTATTTAAAAACAAGTTTACGAAATGTGCACCAATAATTATAAACACAAAAAACTGAATTTTAAAACTGTTTTTAAAAACAACGTTTAAATCGAGTTTTCTGAATACAGAACCAAACGGACCCTAAACATTTATAACTTACAATCGTGTCCGTGACGTTCGAGGACACCACCTTGTCCTTGCCCTTCTTCATCCAAATTTCCACATAGGCATCGAGCCTACGTGGCCTACCCCCATGACCACTCCCCGTCTTCTGAAAAAAAATAAAGCAAAATTAGTAAGTAATGTAAAATAAAATAATGCAGAATAAAATAAAACTATAATTATAGAAAAATAAAAACATACCATCATGTGCTCCACGAGACATGGACTTTGAATTAATGCTTAAGATTTAAATCTAAATATTACATGCACTAATTTAATCAAGTACAAATGAATTAAAAGCATCAAACTGATGTCCGATAATTGAAATACTTATTACAAATCTAAGAATTGTTTCAAATTCGGGTTATCATAAAAAAATGGATCGATATTCGGTAGGAGCAGCCAAGTCATCCATACTACTGTTTAGATGCTTTGGATCATATCGGATGATTGACCATGACTCATTATTGATATACTCCAAGTAAAACACTTGTTTGACCTTTTGAAATGCATAAACAAATGACTCATCGCTCACGTGTCCATTGCTCTTTAACTTGGACAAGTAAACCATGATCAAATTGGTGTCAGGATCAACTTTACAAGCATTTTTATCCTCAACTCTTACCCAATCATTGTAAAATACAACCTCTTTGAAGCTTACATAGTCCAACTCAAATATATTTCAAATTACACCATAGTAAGTCATTTCAACTTCAATTTTATCTTTCGCGCTCGCTCGAAAGAAAGTAAGAGCCTTGTATGAAATGCCAAAGTTCAGTTTATTTGTACTTTCCTCGTACACCCTTGCACCGAATACGTAACCGTTCAATCGATACTTTTTGTACTCTTATGCCATGAATAAGGGTCCAGTGGCTAGACGCGCAAGCCTTGATGTCACATCACCCGTCTTCAAGAGATGAGAATATAGATAAATTAATTAGGTTAGTTATAAAGTTTTATTGTAATGCAACATTATATAACAACCATTTTCATTATAATTACCTCGTGTAGCAATCACTACCTAAAATCATTGTCTGATTGTGCCATTATTTTTCATCTTTTATTGTTCTCACATGGTTCATATTTTCTGCATAAAATTAATGTGACGAACGTTTTAAAAAAATTGATAATGTATAAAATAATCTAAAATAATGTAAAAATTAAAATAATTTAAACTTACTCTTTCCATTCTTCGACATCTTCATGTGTGTCAAATAGATAACAAACTACTTGTTCATGTTGCAAACGCGTTAATTTCACTTGTTTGCCCAACACATGACCACCCTCATCGACGAATTCATTAATGTCATCAACATTGGTATATTCCCGAGTATAGATTGATGACTCCATGGTTATGTATTCCTCTGCAATTGATCCTGCAATGTATCGTGTATTTTTTGACGTAATCTTTGAAAACTTTCATCAATCTCTCAAACGGATACATCCACCGATATCTAACTGGACCGCAAAGAAGTGCCTGGTCTCATCGGGATACCAACAAGTGAACACTGATGTAAAAAAATAATGGGGGAAAGTACTTATCCAACACATAAATCGCTTCGGTAACTGCCAATTTTACGATCACTATATGTTCTCGATTGACTACCTTCTCATATAAAAGTGATAAGCAGATACTACTTTGCATAATATCCCTCCGCCAATCCTTGTGGTTGGAGAAACAATGCTTAAAAATAGAGGAACTGATTGCATGATCACATGCCAATCATGGGACTTACACATAAATAAATCATGGGTAGCATAATTCACAATCCTTTGTAAGTGGGCAAAAAATTAGATGGAACCTTCAAATTATATATTGTGTCTAAAAGCACCTTCTTTTCCTCACTCATCAAAGTAAATGCACCAGGGGGAATTATTGTCCTTCCCCTACTATCTTCTTTTAACCATAGTTGTGGCTTAAGTTTCAACGATTTAAGTTTTTTTCGTGCATTTTATCCATCCTTCGAATAACTCTCCCTAAGGCATGTGCCCACAATATTTTCAACGATGTTCTTCTTTGCGTGCGTCACAACACCGGGTTATTCTTCCAATAAGGCAAGTCAAATAAAATTGACCTCCTAGACCATGCATTTCTTGTCTCAGTTTCATTCCCGGTTGGGGGCTTCTTATACTTGACATTATTAAATTTAGGATTATTATCTGGCATATTAGGGCCACAATCAGAAGATTTACTTTCAATTTCTGAACCTGAAAGTTTTCTCGACGGTAGCCTATGTTCAACCCCGCCCAATAAAAAATTAGAACCTTTCTCAAATATGAAACTATGAGCGGGGGGGGGGGGGGGGGGTAAAAACCTCATATGGCAATGGTATATATTTTTTGAGCTAGAGGGTAGACTAAGAGACTCAATCGCCTCTCCAAAAATAGGTCACCCCAAATAACCATGTACTACACAATCGAATAATGTCCCATAAGCTGGAAAATCATGAATTGCCCATATCAACAAAGCTTCCAACGTAAACGCTTCTTTTCTAAAAGATTCAAATGCTTGCATACCCTCTTCTCACAACTCATTTAATTATTCTACCAAAGGTGACAGGTAGACATCGATGTAATCACTTGGTGCCTTTGGCCTAGGTATCAACAAAGACAACATTGAAAATTCAGGTCTCATACACTATGAAGGAGGGAGGTTGAGTGGAGCAAGGATCATCACTGGCCATACACTCTGATTGGTGCTTAAATTTTCGAATGGATTAAAATCATCTATTGATATTTTCAAACGAATGTTATGTTGTTCTCGAGAAAAATCAGGATACCCATAACTCATCCTCCTCCAAGCTGTAGAATCAATAGGATAGTGCATGAGATTATCCCCTACTTCTTCCCTAGCAAGCCAGGTCATTGCCTCCGCTATCCATGGTATTGTGAAAAATCGATTTAATCTAGGACCAACGGAAAAATATTTCAATACTTTTGGAGGCACTTTTGAGCTTGTGCCTTCCTTGCCTGTAGATTGGGTATATCTAGGTTCATCACATACCGGACACCGATCGAGATTTTCATACTCTTTTCGATATAGTATGTAGTCATACACATATGCATGAATCAATTTATACTTCATTATCAAACCTTTTAAACTTTTGTTCATAACATAATAGCTATTTGGAAGAGCATTCTCCTTGGGTAGCAAGCCCTTCACCCAATTCAGAATTCTTGTCACGCTATTGCCAGACAAACCGTATTGGGTCTTCAATCTATGCAAACTAACCATGGCATGTTTAGTTGTTTGATCTTTCTCACAGCCAGAGTATAATGGTTAGGTCACCTTAAATTTTAAACTTTGGTAGTCATCGTCAAGGTTTATCCTGATATCTTCATGAGCACCTGAACCTTATACATCTTAAGTGACCTCATTCTCTTCCACTTCATGAACTCCGTACGCATCATCAACTAAATCCTCTAACATATTATGATCTACGTCATCCCCTTGTACATATATCCTACTTGTTGAAGGTTGTTATGAAGGTTCCTCGGGGATAAAAAGGAACTTTCGATTCCTCGTGAAAACTCCGAAATTGATAACTATCTTGCGTACCCCATCTTAACAAATGTAGTTAAACTCTTTTCCACTCAAACACCTTACCATTATTACACCTAGTACACAGACATGAAAACTCTTCATCATTTTGACATCTCTTTGCATATTTCACAAATTCATCAGCACCTCTGCGAAACACATTTCCTAATCTATTTGTCTCACCCATTCACTCTTTGAATTTAGGATATCCTGTCACATATACTCCAAACATTCACATATGATAGGTAAGAAGCGTATATTTATGGATTAGTATAAACAAAAGTGTGGAAATTTAGTTCCCATTAGTATAAACAATCACCTATTACTTGTTGTATAAAATTTATAGTATGTTTCATTTAATTATGTCTTTTTTATATTCGATTTTCAAATTTTGAATTCAATTTATAATATTAATTCCTATTTCCTCTATCTCCTCTAAAGGGTGAGTGGTCCTATCCCATTCAAGATAACATATTTCTGTAATATACTTAACAGCTCATACACATTGTTCCAATTTAAGAAAAATTCATCAGCATATCCCCATAGTTCTCCAAGTAGACAATGTAGATTCGCAAGTGTGAGTGTTATTTTAATTTATAATTGAAATAAAACTTAACATCGCATCATCTAGTATGTACCCAGAGAACATTAAGATATGACTGCAAAACTTCCTCCAAAAGTAACAAGTTTAAGCCATTAAGAATATTATTATACAGGAACTATGCAGTCCCAAACTGTCCAAATGGAAAAATTTGAGAGATCTCTTTACAGGTGTAATGACTCTCGAACGGGTCTAAGGGCTATTGAATGCGTACGCATAAGAACAAGAAGGCTAATATCTATGTGCACTATGTGTAATTTCAAGTATGTTGCATTTAATTATCATAAGTCCGTGGTTGTGCTACTCTCGAACGGGTCGCGACAAAAAGTAATTTTAAAAAACAGTTAAAAACTTCCCCTCCCCCCCCATTTAATTATCATAAGTACGTGGTCGTGCCACTTCCAAAATTAACCAACCCAACAAATTAAGAGACTATAATTATTTAAGGATTTATTATTGTGAATTAAATTAAGGATTTAAAAAAAAATAAACAACCAACTTCCATATCCAACCACATCCACCCAATATAATCCAACAGCACAACAAACTAACAAATGTGTATCCCGTACTCCTTCGAATTCATCTACTCAATTAGTTCAACATTAACAATTTCTAACCAATTTCAAACCTAAATATGAATATACAATAAGATTAAATCAATATTAACAATACGTATTAATTTCAATCACAACTAACATCACCCAATCAACATTAACAATTAATTTCAAGTCCTAAACTAAAAATAAATATACCCAATCAATATTTATAATTCCTAAAACCAAATTGACCCCCCCCCCACACACACACACACACCTCCCCCACTCACCCCCTGCCCCACCACCCCACCACCGTCTACCCCACAGCCTCCCTTCCCCCACCACACACACCTGCACACACACACATCACCCCCAGACCGCCTGCCTCCTCCCCCTCGCCTCCACCACACACACATGCACACCCACACACACACACCTACACATACACACATGCGCGCATACACACCCCCACCCACATGGACACACACACACACACATACACACGCACATATATATATAAATGAAAGAGAGAGAAATTAGAGGGTGGAAAAAAAGAAGGGGAAGGGTTTGATCATGATAACTTTCTAATGTTGTCACAGTCATTGA
Source organism: Sambucus nigra (assembly GCA_949130495.1). Lineage (NCBI taxonomy): Eukaryota > Viridiplantae > Streptophyta > Magnoliopsida > Dipsacales > Adoxaceae > Sambucus > Sambucus nigra. The sequence goes on from OX422217.1 coordinate 583,344,708, forward strand.
CCGTGACAAATCCGTAACAACTGTACTTGTCACGGACTTCTCACGGTCAATGACCATGACAAGCCTTGTCACGGATTTGTCCCGGTCATTGACCGTGACAAAAAATGCGTATTTTTTTATCACGGTCAATGACCGTGACAAGGCTGACCGGCTGAAAGGTTATAATTTGGCCTCTTTTGTGTAGTGCTTTTTGATCATCAAGAAAGATTTTAAACTCAATAAGTGATGGTTGAGTCGGCCATCCTTGTACAGCAGCAACAAAGCCTTGGTATTCGGGCCTCAAATTATGGATAATTATTCTTTTACCCTCACTATAGTAAAATACATAAAATGTCACTCTTCACCAGGCTACCATTGTCACGGTAAAACATCGTCACAAAAAAATACGCGTGTCACGGTCATGTCACGGTCAATGACTGTGACAATAATATTGTCACGGTTCTGCTAAGGCTTTTGACCATGACATCATCTAAATGTTGTCACGTTCAAAAGTCTTGACAAGACCTTGACAATATTCTTAATGAAATATCAAGCAACGCGACAAACCCTTCCCTCTTCCCACCAAAACTCTCTCTCTCTCTCTCTCTCTCTCTCTCTCTCTCTCTGATTTTAACCACACACACACTACACACACCACACACACCCCACACACACCACACATAAACACACACACACCACAAACACCACACACAAACCCTTTAAATTACAAAAATTACAGAAATCACATGTAATTTATGCGTGTTATTATATATGGGCATGTTAGTGTGTGTGTTATGTTTTCTCTATTTATTGTGTGTGTGTTATTGTTGATTTATTGGGTTTAATTTCTGTGGCATTTGGTATAAAAAATTTATGATTATCAATAATTGAATTGTCAATTTATTTTTACAATAATTGAATGAATTTTGTTAATGTGGTACAAAAATTGTCAATTCAAATGTGTGACTTACATGTGATATGATACTTGAATTTTGTTGTGAACCTCACTAAATTCCTTGTTTATTTTATTTTAACAACGCATGCATATATAGAACCAAAATAACGGATTTATTATCGGACACCTCAAAACGACGTAATTTTGGGTGTTTTCAGGCAAAACGAGGGGTTTTCTTTAAATTTCGCCCTCATTGTCATACCAAAACTACGTCGTTTTGAGGTGTTCCATTAGGTTGTTCTCTTTAATTGTTTCTCTCTCATTGTTGAGTTAATTATTTTTGTTCTGAGCTTGGATCTTAAATTATTTGTATGCTGAAACTCTATTGAATATTTTGCATTATAATTTGAATTATTGTTTGGGATTCATGAATTATTATTGACTAGTGAATTTGAACATTTAGATAGACATTGAGTTGGTTAGCCCTAGTCATTTCTAACATTTAGGTTTGTGATACTACCGAATAGAAATGAAACATACTTACCCAGAACATATTAGAAAAAACCTAATATATGTAAATGCACCTAGAAAAATGCCCAATTGACATAAAAAAATAAAAAAAAACATCTTATGTACTTGCACTAGTTTTTTACAAATTTGCAGCAGTATTATTTAACTTTTACATAAAATTAATGATGTTTTAAGAACAATAAGTTTTGTCACATAAATTTTGCAGTCACTGTTGGTAAAAATGGTAAAATTAGTGAAGACTATGGATCAACTAACCTTTTTGTTCCTTAAAAACTTCATTAATCCATTATTGGTGTAATATAAATATTTTACTCTAATAAATATGTAAAATAAGTAATAAAGTATTATTATATATGATATTTTTCCCGACCCAAACCAAACAAGGTCCATGGACAACATAGGCTTCTGAGAGGAAAGTTTGAGGAGTTGCGACTGTTACCATATTAGACTGGATTCCTTAAATATAAACGCATGGAAAAAAATAAATGAAAATAAAATGGTACTTATTGAAAATCATCTTCTACCAATTAAAAAAAACTTCTAAATTTAAATTAGTTATATGAATTAATGGTATTAAAAGTTCATCGTGATCATACTGGTTGATATATTACCACATGTGTAACATTAGAAGAGAGTATAGAGGGAACCCCCAATGCCTTGGGATAAAATTAGGTGTTGGTATCCTTGGGCTTTGGGGGTGCTCTCTTCTCATGTTACACAAGTAATAATTTATTAACCTGTATGATCATAATGGACTTTTTATACCAGTAATTCTTATAACTACTTTAAATATATAATTTTTTTTAATTGTTGGAAGATGGTTTGCAATAAGTATCATTTTCTTATTCATTTTATTTTTTTTCATGCATTTATATTTGAGGAATCCAGTCTAATATGGTAACAGTCTAAAGTCCTCAAACTTTCCTCTGGGAAGCCTATGCTATCCATGGACCTTGTTTTGTTTGGGTCGGGCAAAACCTTATAAATAATGTAACTTTGTTACTTGTTTTACATTATTATAGTAAAATATATATATTATAGTAATAATGGATGAATGATGTTTTTAAGGAACAAAAAGGTTAGTTGATCCATCGTCTTCACTAATTTTACCATTTCTACCAACAGTGATCGCAAAATTTATGTGAAAAAACTTATTTTTTTTAAAACATCATTAATATTGTGTAAAAGTTAAATAATACTATTGCAAATTTGTAAAAACCTAGTGCAAGTACATAACATGTGTTTTTTTTTGTGTTTGTGTGGAGACTTGTAAATTTTCCTAGTAATGCGTAATGTCAAATTATACATAGTTATAAGCCTCATAAGTTACAGATAGTGTGCATAGATACGAGTCTTCTAGTTCATATATGTAAGCATTCAATAGCCCTTAAACCCATTCAAGAATCATTACCCCTATAATAAGATCTATCGAATTGTCCTGTTTGGAAAGTTTGAGGCAACATAGTTTATGCATAATAATATACTTACACTTGTTACTTTTGAGGAAAGTTTTGCTACCATCTCTTAATGTTCTATGGATGCATAATAAATTATGCTGTGTTAAGTGTTATTTCAATTGATAAATTGAAATAGCACGAACACTTACGAATCTATGTCTTGTACTAGAGTACTATGGAGATATGTTGTCGAATTTTCCTCGAATTGGAACAATGTGGACGAGCTGCTACGTATATTACATATATATGTTGTCTTGAATGGGATAGCACCACTCACCCATTAAAGGAGATGGAGGAAATAGGCTTCATATTGTTTTTATAATATAACACTGAAAGATGAAATGTTAATCTTGTAGTAAAACAGTTATTGGAAACTAAATTTTCATACTTTTGTTTATACTAATCCATGAATATATGCTTCTTACCCATAATAGGTGATTGTTTATAGTAGTTGTGATGGTATATCCTTTATACAAAGAGTTTATGGGTGAGATAAATAAACCAGGGGATGTGTTTCGTAGAGATGCTAATGAATTTGTGAAATACACAAAGAGATGTTGTACTGATGAAGAGTTCCCCTGTTCGTGTTCTAAGTGTAAGAAAAAAAGGTTTTTGAGTGGAAAATAGTTGAACTACATTTGTTAAGATGGGTTATACAAGAGAGTTATCGATTTTGGGTTTTTCATGGGGAATCGCATGTTCCTTTTGTCTCTGAGCAACCTTCACAACAATCAACAAGTAGGACAAATGTATAAGGGAAGGAGGGCAATGTATACAATAATATGCTAGAGGATTTAGTTGATGACATGTATGGAATTCATGAAGTGAATGAAAATGAGGTCACTAACAATGCATAAGGTTCAGGTGCTCATAAAGATATCAGGATAAGCCTTAACGATGACTATCAAAGTTTAAAACTTAAGGCAGCCCAACCGTTGTGATAAAGATCAAACAACTTTACATGCCATGGTTGGTTTGCATAGTTTGAAGACCCAATATGGTTTGTCTAATAATAGCATGACAGGAATTTTGAATTGGGTGAAGGGAATGCTACCCAAGAAGAATAGGCTTCCAAATAGTTGACCTTTTATGAAGAATAGTTCGAAAGGCTTGAAAATAAAGTATAAATAAATCCTTGCTTGTGTGTATGATTGCATACTATACTAAAAGGAGTATGAAAGTCTTGATCGGTGTCCGCTATGTGATGAACCTAGATATGTGTAATCTACTGGCAAGGAAGGCACATGATTAAAAGTTCCTCAAAAGTGTTGAAATATTTTCCGATTAGTCCTAGATTGAAGCGATTTTTCATAATACCATGGATAGTGGAGGCAATAACTTGGCATGCTAGGGCAGAATTAGGGGATAATCTCATGCATTATACTATTAATTCTACAGCTTAGAATGGATAAATTATGAGTAACTTAATTTTGGTCGAGAACAGCGTAATATTCATTTGACAATATTAATATGTGGTTTAAATTCATTTGGAAATCTAAGCAACAATCAAAGTGTATGTCCAGTGATCCTAGCACCACTCAACCTTCATCCTTCATAGTGTATGAGACCTGAATTTTAATTGTTGTCTTTGTTAATACTTGGGCCAAAGGCATCAAGTGAGGACATCGATGTCTACTTGTCTCCTTTGGTAGAAGAATTAAATCGATTGTGGGAAGAGAGTGTGCAAGAATTTTACTCTTTTAAAAAAGAAGAGTTTATGCTGAAAGCTATGTTGATGTGGGTAATTCATGATTTTCTAGCTTATGGGACATTATCCGATTGTGTAGTACATGGTTATTTGGGGTTTCCTATTTATGAAAAGGATATTGAATCTATGTGCCTCATCAGTAGCGGAAAAAATATATACCACTGCCATAGGAGGTTTTTACCCCCACTCATAGTTTTAGATTTGAGAAAGGTTCTAATTTTTTACCTGGCAAGGTTGAACATAGCCTACCTCCAAGAAAACTTTCAGGTTCAAAAATTAAAAGTAAATATTCTAATTATAGCCCCAACATGATAGGTAAGAATCCTAAATTGAAGAATGCCAAGCATAAGAAGACCCCAACTAGGAGTGAAACTGAGATAAGAAATGCATGGTACAGGAAGTCAATTTTATTTGTCTTTTCTTATTGGAAGAGTAACTCAGTACGCCATGTATTGGATGTGATGCATGTGAGGAACATCACTAAACATATTATGGGCACATGCCTTGATAGGAGTCATTCGAAGGATGAAAAAAATGCACGAAAAGACCTTAAATCATTGAAACTTAAGCCACAACTATGGCTTAAGGAAGATAGTAGGGGAAGGACAATAATTCCTCATGGTGCATTTACTTTGACGAGTGAGGAAAGAAAAGTGATTTTGGACACAATATTTAATTTGAAGGTTCCATCTAATTTTTCATCCAACTTGCAAAGTATTGTGAATTATGCTACTCATGATTTACATAAGTGCAAGTCCCACGATTAGTATGTGATCATAAAATTGGTTCCTCTGTTGTTTAAGCAATTTTTCTCCAAGAACGAGGATTTGCGGAGGGCCATTATGCAAATTAGCATCTGCTTCATACTTTTATATGAGAATGTAGTAAATCGAAAACATATAGTGGCCACAAAAGTAGCCGTTTTCGAAGTGATTTGTGTGTTGCTTAAGTACTTTCTCCTATCATTTTTTTACATAAGTGTCCACTTGTTAGTACACTTATACGGAGAGGCACTTCTTTGTGGCCCAGTTATATATTAGTGGATGTACCCCTTTGAAAGGTTGATGAAAGTTTTCAAAGATTACGTCAAGAATAAACGATACATTGAAGGATCAATTACAGAGGAATACATCATCGTGGAATCATCAATCTACACTCGGGAATATATGCCTAATAAAGCTGCGTGGATAACAGTGATGAGTTTGTCAATGAGGGTGGTCAGGTGATGGGCAAGCGAGTGAAATTAATGAGTTTATAAGATGAACACGTAGCTCATTATCTATTTGACACACATGAAGATGTCTAAGAATGCAAAAATTAAGTTTATATTATATTAACTTTTATATTATTTTAATTTTTATACATGATCAATTTCGTAATACATTCGTTACGATCAATGCATGAAATATGATGCATGTAGAAACAATAAAAGACGAAGAATAATGGAACAATCAGACAATAAATTTAGGATATCGGTGTCACACGAGATAATTATAATGAGAATGCCTCTTATTAAATGAAATATTACAAGAAAGCTTTAAAACTAACCAATTAATTTATCTATAATCTCAGCTCTTAAAAAATGTGATGTGACATCAAGGCTTGCTCGTCTAGCCACCGAACCCTTATTCATGGCACACAAGTACAAAAAGTATCGATTGGATGGTTATGTATTCGCTGCAAGGGTTTACAAGGAAAATACAGATGTACAGAACTCGAGCATTTCATACAAGGCTCTTACTTATTTTCAAGCGCACGCGAAAGATAAAAACCTCATTGAAGCTGAAATGACTTACTATGGTGTCATTAGAAATATATTTGAATTGAACTATATAAGCTTCAAAGAGGTTGTATTTTACTATGATTGGGTAAGAGTTGACGATAAAAATGCTTGTAAAGTTGATCTCGGTAACAATTTGATCAGGGTTGACTTGTCCAAGTTGAAGAGAAACGAGCTCGTGAGCGACGAGCCATTTATTTATGGTTTTCAAAAGGTTAAGAAAGTGTTTTACTTGAAGTATATCAACAACGATCTGTGGTCAATCGTTCTACATGCGCCAAAGCGTCTAACCAGTAGCGTGGATGATTTGGATTCTCCTACCGAATATCAATCCATTTTAGATGATAACCCAAATTTGAAATAATTTTTAGACTAGTCATAAGTATTCCAATTATTTGAAACAATGCTTAGTTTTGTATGTGATACAATGCTCAGATTTGTATTCTTATAATGTCATTAAGTTGCACTCTTCTAGTGCTTTATATCACTTGAATGACAACTTACTCCTTTTATTCATTTGAATTTGATTAGTTTTTGTGGATTTTAATCAAAATTGGTTGGTTGGCTAGTGAATATGTTAATTTGGATTTTAATCAGTTTAAGCATTAATTCAAGTCCGTGACATGACCTGAATTTGAAACAGTTTTTATATTTGTAATAAGTATTCCAATTATTTGAAATAATGCATAGTTTGGTTTGTGATGTGGATTTGTATTCTTATAATGTCGTTCACTTGCATTCTTCTAGTGCTTTAATTCATTTGGATTTTAATCAATTTAATATTTTTATTCATTTGGATTTGATCATTTTCTCATATATATATGTTTATACTAATAACAATAATTTTTGCAGGACATGTCTACATCAGGGCGTCTGTAACAACCCGAGGTCTTGGTGACGATGATTTATTTATTTTGGGAGAAATAAATATTATTTTATTCGGAGATTAATTAAATTGGCAATTGAGGTCAAAATTTGGAGTTGTTAGAAAGTGTGTCGAATGGTGATTCTGAGGGTACCATAGTTTCCGAAAGGGTCGAGAAAGTTTAAATGACTGTACTTGGGGTCTATTTAGGTTTCGAAATAATTTAAGCTCGTTTGACTCAAATTAAAGTTACTGAGTCATTTAAAGTGTGTATTATCATTTAAAGTTGTGTATCTTGGGAGTTAGGGCTTATAAAGCCTACGGAAGAAACAATTCTCCAAAGAGAGAAAGAGAAATAAAAGGAAAGAAATAAAGAGAGAAGAAGAAAGAAGAAGAGAAAGAAGGAGAAAAAGAGGATTTTTCGGCCAATACGCGATCTCAAAACGGATTCAGACCCTACGAACCCGAGGCAAGTGATTAAACTTGCTAAATAATTGTTATGTACCATTTATTGCATGATTTTTGGATTGAATCTTTGGGTTTTAGGTTTAATTTATCAAAACCTAACTTTTGGGTATAATCTTAGATTTGATATGTAGATCTTTTATTTGAGGATAGAAATTAATTTATATGTATTCTAGGATGAAAATTGATGATATATTTTGGATTGGGTTGGATAAAAATGGTTGGAAGATGATTAAAACAAATTTTGATATTTTTGGCTTACTTAAAAAGTAGCCATTTTCGAGAGTTCTGAAGAGCCGAATCGATTCGGCCTCCTACCGAATCGATTCGAAAATATGCAGATGCCCAGGTCTGAGTGACCGAATCGATTCGGACCCCAGCCGAATCGATTCGGCCTGAGACAGACTCCCAGGTCTGATGACTCGAATCAATTCGCCTTTCTGGCCGAATCGATTCGCTGGGACGAATCGATTCGGAATTGGCCCGAATCGATTTAGAAATAGGACTTTTGGAGGAATGTTTTTCTGGGGGGAATTTCATTCCAATTTTTTTGAGGTTATCGATTGGGAACCTCTATAGGAGATATTTGGAGTATGTTTTGGAGACTTTTAGAGAGTTTCTGTTATAAGAAATTATTGGAGTCTTATTAACTAAATTGTAGGAATACCGATTAGAGATTATGGTATATTCTAAGTGGGGAAGCCCACCTTAATTGGAAATTAATTTAGAGATATTGGATCTTAGGATCCAATCCCAAATGGGATAACTTTAAGGTTCATAAAATGAATTGAACCCTGTTATGGATGGATAATTATAAATGCTAATTGATGTGCATACGGATATAGAAATATCCTTAATGATGATTGATTTAGGATACGTTTCACACGATGAGAAATGCTTTAGAAGCGACATGTGAGCTTCAAGCGAGAAATAGTATAGTGTATACTAAGTGGGGAAGATGTGTGAGAATTGACGATTAGTATATCAAGAGGGAAATATACTAAACAATGACATTAATTTGGTTGCACCTAAGGGCGTATAATAAATATGAAAATGATGTGACAGGTATACCTTATATGATGGTATATCTTTATATGATGTGATGATGTATGTATATCTTATATGATGGTATATATATATATATAGTGAAGCATACCCCCTCCTTTCTATCATTGGGAAGTTGCGTACATTGAGGGTGAGCACCCTGGCTCAAAGAGGAGGGTGTGGATAGTCCCCAGGTCATAGTCGTCCATTGTGATTATTATGCGATATATATATGCATTCTTTTAGGGGTGAGAAGTCGGGGGTATGTGACGTTCTCACCTGTCGGTTAGGAACTATGACCGCTTCCCGGACGTTGTGTGCGTGAGTTGATCACGAGGTGGGTGCCGTTGAACCCCACCAGGTAGCCCCAGTTTGCTATGTGGATGGGAAACTGGAAGATGTAGCATGTGAGCCTGCGTCCTCGAGTTATAGATCGGTTGGATGGTTATTGTTTATTGTGCTTGTACTTGGGTATCAAGGGCATAATGGACCTCAACGACTAACATTGCCAGGATTAGTGTATCGGGGGGGTTACTTGTTTGGATTTTGCCTCGGCGAGACGTCCCACGCACGAACCGCAGTGTAATTTTGGAAATTGGGGAGAAGTTAGTCCTTTATGCTCATATTTATATATATATCACCTATCCCGACAATCGACAGTGCCAGGAGTAGTGTAACGGGGGGGGGGGGGGGGGGGGGGTTCCTTGTTTGGATTTCGCTTCAGCGAGACGTCCCACGCATGAAACGTCGTGTACTATTGAGAATTGGGAATATTAATTAATTAAAAATGGAATAATAACAATTTGGGTTACATGCATCATGCATTGAGGGCGTAATGAATCTCGAGGATTAGTACTGTCAGGAGTAGTGTAACGGGGGGGGGGGTTCCTTGTTTGAATTTCGCCTAGGCGAGACGTCCCACGCACGAAATGCAGTGCCGTATTGAGAATCGGGAGAAGTTTTGTCCTTAACTCTTGATGCTAATAACTCATATAATTAAATATATATATATATATATATATATATATATATATATTTGCTTACATGCCAAATGAGGGCATAACTAGAATATATGAAATTCTAGTAAGAGAATGATGATGTTGTTGTGAGGATGATTATGCAACTATATATGTTCAATAAATGAACAAATATAAAGAGAACTATAACATTAAATATAAAGTAATGTTTTAGATGGAATCTAGATAAGTGTATATTTCGAGATAAGTTAGATAATGTTAATCGAATATTTATTTTGGGATCTAGTTAGATTTATTTGCCTAAATGGATTTGAGGGCATTTTTTTGGAGATCACGTGCATACGCTTAGTTGCGCGCTTTAGTTGAGAGGTGAGTTGGATTTTAAAGAAGAGTTCGATTCCGCCTTAATCGTGTAATAATGCATTTATAATTATTATGCATTTTAATACACTTGCTATAAAATGTTTTTCAACTCGGGATCTGACCCGTTTATATTTTCTCCCTCCATGTATATATTGTATTACTTTAGGTGTTCCTCCGCAAGGATGCCATTGATGTTCATCTATCCAGTGTTTTCGTGGGCTGTGGCAGTAGCGGACTGTTGCGGCACTTTGTCTTAGTCGATTCCTATCTATTGCACATCTAGATTAGGATTCAGTTTGTATATCAGGTTTATACTCAAGTGTTGTAGATTAACACGTTTATATTTTATTTCTTAGATTATTGTATTATCTGTGACCCGACAGCTTATTCGGGTATTTCATTGTAGAGATTCTGTTGTATATTTCATTGTACTCTTGTATATTATTGGAGTTTGCACTTATCACTCATCATAGTTAGATGTGTATAGTTGGCTTTGTTGTTGTTGTTAAATAAAAAGTTTTAAATTTTTGACAATTCGCTTTTAATAGTTTTGAGTAGTTAGCCTTATATTATGGTGTATTGTTAGTTGATATTGAGACTGTGCCATCTGAGATACCTGATTTAATGTAGTATAGGGCTGGCCACCCATTATTATTTTGAGCGGGTTGTCACAGTGTCAAGGAAGCGAGGGCGAGGAAGGCTCATCTAGCAATTGGCCCTTAAAAGGGGGAAAATTAGGGACCGTAGTGGAGAACAAGATGGCGTTACAAGCTAGGTCTCTACAATTTCTAAGGATGATTGTTAGCCCTGGGTACAAGGATTGGATGAAAGTGACCTACGAGCTTAAGATGTCCATCTGGGGGGGGGGGGGGGGGAGCATTACAGGTACTTGCTCACTTTTTTAATGTTTTGTATATATATATATATATATATATATATATATATATATATAGAGAGAGAGAGAGAGAGAGAGAACCAGGCTCACCTACATCATGCTCTATACATCACCCATGGATCACGCCTAATTCTAGGCCCTAAAAAACTTTTTTTTCCAAATTTTATATCTTCTCCTTGAAATTAACCTTCCAATCAACCCATATGCAAAAAATTAGGTCAACATACATTTTATAGCTATTTTTAAAAAATCCATAAAAAATTGCTAAAAAATACCTTATTTATAAAGGTCTGCACCAACAGTTTTTTGTGGATTTTTTAAAATTAGTTGCAAAATGCATTTTGACCTGATTTTTTGCATATGGGTTTATTGGAAGGTTAATTTCAAGGAAAAAATATAAAATTTGAAAAAAAAAAGTTTTCTAGGGACTAGAATTAGGTGTGATGTACAGTGTGATGTATAGCGCGTGATGTTAGTGAGCCTGCCTCTCTCTCTCTCTCTCTCTCTCTCTCTCTATATATATATATATATATATATATATATATATATATATATATATATATATATATATATATATATATTAATTTAAATACTACTAACTCACCTTCTTTTTGTTTTGTATTTGTTTAAAAGGAATAATTCGACTTGCCCCCCAATTTACGCAACACCACGTTGGAACAATTACGAGATCAGTATAAAACGTAGAAGAAAAACATGCGTGTACGTTACTTTGGCCAAGATGGGGTGTCCATTTTGCGACTTAGGGACATGTAACCCCCAAAGGAGCCCATCTCATTGGCAAGATAGTAACAGTTTGTCGATAATGAGGTCTTGGAGAGGCAATTGTCCTCTCGACAATCGGGCCAAAAAGGTCGACTTGCACTACTCCGGGCATACGTTATACGCCAAGGTGGAGCACCGGATGGTAAGTTTTTAATGTCCATTCATTTTATGTTTTATTTTATTTTATTTAGTTATAATTATATACAAAATAACTAATTTTTCATTAATTTATTTTAGGATACGGGGAGTGGCCCTGGGGGTAAGCCACGTAGGCTCGATGCCTATGTGGCAACTCGAACGAAGGAGGGGAAAGATGAGGAGGTCAATCTGGATGTGACCTCTACTATTGTAAATTAAAATATTAATTACATTATAAAAATAAAATTTTATAATCACATAACTTCTTATTAATTTTGCTCACTACAGACGCACTCAACCAAGTGTTCGTATGAGATCAAAAAGTCCGTACTCGGGGGGTGATCTCTCTGATGGGGAAGACGAGGCTCACTAGGATTGCATCGAGCAATGCGGGGCTGGCCGAAAGGTGAACGAGTTGTCGACCAACCACAAGAGAATTTAGAAAACTTGGAGCGAATAGTGCATAAAATGTTTGAGCATATCAAGGGTGCCTTTAAATGCTTGGCGAAGGACAAGGAGAAAGAGGTGGACGAGGGAACCACGGCTCCATCATTATCACCCTCACCCTCACCGATACCCCACCCATCCTCAACTACATATGATGACATATTCGCCACCCCTACCCATACCCCCATCTTAAGGCCAGTTTAAACAATTGGTTGGCCTATTGTGCATATAGTAGACACACGAGGTGGCCATATAATAGCTAAGAGTGGAGGGATCCGGATACATGCCCTGGTACTCTGGTTCACAACCGTCTGTTGTAACTTCATGAGGCACGGTTCCTTATCACAGATGTGTACGTGGGAAGAGAGAATGAACCTTTGTGGTTGAGCGAGCAGTGCAGCCTTACTACTATTGAGGGTTTTCTGAATTCCTATATAGTGTGTCCTACCTTCCTTCTTTAAAGTGATGACCAATGAACAATTATTTGTAATTATTTGATTACTATATATTTATTATGATTATGAATAACAAGTTTGAGTATTGAATATTTATTACTGTTTGATATAACGATTGAATGAATGTTGTATGACTTTTGATCTTATGAATGAATGAACATTGGTTGATATATATATATATATATATATATATATATATATATAACATGTACTGTAATAGGTTAAAATAGACTGTTGGATAGTGGCAGTTTCCATAGCTGCCCAATAGTTCTTTTTTAAAATGATGTCCAGTATTGTCATGGACTTTAACCCTGACAAGTCCATGATAAAGAAAAACGTGTCACTGACTTTGATTGTGACAAGTCTGTGATAAGTTAGTAATTGTCACGGACTTATCATGGTCAAAGTTCGTGATAAGTTTTTCTTCGTCACGGACTTGTCAGGGTCAAAGTCCGTGATAAGGAAAAACTTATCACGGACTTTGATCGTGATAACCCCGTGACAATTATAGTTGTCACCCCCAAACTTGTCACAATTTTTTACCATGATAAGGGCGCCTTGTCAAGGTTTTTGACTGTGGAAATTTTCTAGTTTAGGTGTAGTGCCTAGTTCACCACTAGCAGTAGTAGAATCTAGTTCAGAAATTTTACGACATATTGATTTCACCTTGTGGAAATACTTAGAAACCGTCATATCGCGTTGTACAAAAAATTACAACTCGTTCTTAAGAAGTTGCAGTATTATATCGTTCTTATTTAAAAAAGTGCAACGAATGTATCCCACACTTCTTTCAGCATTTTGCCTTTACGAATATGCTCCAACATTTGTTCTTTAATTGTGGTTTTTAAGGGAAAACATACCTTTACCTACTTTGATCTTCCACTTATGCAAAGTTCCATTGGCGTCTTCTTTCAGTTGTGTAACTTCATTACCGACAATGACCTCCCAATGATCTTGGTCTTATGGTCAGATATCATATATGTTTCCCACGTATTGAAATTTTAGTTATTGAGCTTCTTAATTCCTCTAACTACTTAAAACTCACCCATCGTGTCGGTAAGATTTCAACAATACCAAACAATCTTGATTTAAATATACAAACTTGAAAAACACGAACTTTTCATGACTTAAGAAAATCCACCAAAACTGGTCCTTGACCATCCCTCCCTGATACTAATTTTTGAAATTAGAGTACACAAACTCTAATATTCACAAGAAGAAGAAACTTACTCGAAATAAAATCACACTCCAATAAGAAAAACAGTAAAAAAATACTCAACTAAATCCTTAACTGTTTATTACTTGTCTTGTTTTTAGATGATTACAAACATTGGTGAAGTGAGGTATTTATAGTAAATGAAATACAATGATCAGCACATATTGTGGTTAAATAAACAAACATGCTTTTAATAAAAAAAATATGCAAATATTAAAACACAAATTAATTTCATCAATCCAAGTTACCCATTATGCAACCTAACTTCCACTAATTTCTCCACTTCTCCTAATTTAGGAAGCTTTTATGGGACTCCATTAACTTTATTGGCTGATGTTGATTCTTCATAGTATATGTGTGTATGTGTGTGTGTGTGTGTATATGTATATGTAATATTAGTATTTGTATTCATCTATTTCTATATATTAATTACATTCTAACTATCTAAATGTATCTCTATTATCGTGTGATAAGTTTTTTTTTCTTGTTGCATTATATAAGAGATAGATATTTAGACATAGTTGGCATTGTTGTCATTGAGTGCTATAATAAATTAATCTGTGGGAAAATTCATAAAGTTCAAATTATTAATCTCGAAATGTGTGAATGGACAATTAAGTTATAACATTTTATGTTATGATTGGCAAGCATACTCCAACAACGATGGGAAACCAATAGGGAATGGTGATAAACATAGTTATTGGATTCGTGATAAAATGATTCAGAACCGAGCGGTTTAACGATCACTTTAAAGATGGTAGAATATAATAAGAAGTACATTAAAGACCTTTTGTGTTTGTGAGATGTAGGTTTAATAAGATAATTGTGTCTTAGGAGGACAATGTGAAGTCACTCCACGTATATGTATGGAAGTTTTCACTAATAACATGACGTGTTAATGGTATGAAATTATAGTGAGGAATTGATTATCAATACGATACATCTTTTGATGTAACATTATTGATGTGTAGATAAAGTATATATCTATTTTTTTCAAGAAAATAAATTTATTTATAAACAATTATGAGAAAAAACCGCTCTTAGGGGTCTTATGAGCGCAAATGAAAATAAAAATAATTACGAAAATTTACGAAATCTTAAACGAGCAATAAGAGGCCTTAAATTATATTTATGGGTCGATTTATCCTCATTAGTTAAGCTCGGAAAGGGAACCACTTTATTTTTTCTCCTTTCTGTATAATTCCATCCACCTCACCTTGTTTGAAATTTAATGAATCATCAATGTTTCCTAAAATTTCAAAAGAATTGCAAACTTGAGAATTGAACATTTGATATTGAAGTTTTCCACATCTTTTCCCAATCGAGTCTTCAATAAAAGCATGAGCTTTGGAAGAATTGGAAGACATTCCCAAATCATACTTTGGTATCTCGACATATAAATTGATTTTAAAGTTATTGTAATACCCCGTATTTATCCGTACTTAGAATTTAATTAATTGAGTAATTAAATAGGAAAATACGTTTAATTTAAATTACGTGAGTAGATTAATTTAATATTAGTTTATATTTAAATTACGCGGATAGAGTAATTTAATGTGATTTAATATTTAAATTACGTGAGTGAAGTAATTTAATGAGATGAAATTTTAGTTATGATTATTAAGTGATCGAATAATAACCGTGGTATTCAAATATTAATCGAGAGATAACGACTGATTAATATATGATTTAAATTTACTAAGAGTGAATAGTAAATATTGACAGTTAAATATGATATACGTCATAGCGAGTGATATGGGCATAGTTTATGTTATCTCACCGAGAGTCGCACATTAGACTATGGTGAGGTGGGAAATGAGAAATATTTAAGGTGATTCGAATGATAATTTAGAGGTCACGGATGAGTTCGAAAGGGGAGAATTAGTCAAAATAGTATACCCGAGGATGTTAATTGAGTCACGGATCGATTTTGGACCAAACCGGCACCTTTGGAGGGTAATTTGGTCAGTTTAAAAATAGATGTTAAAGGACCTACGAAAATTAGAACCTTATATCTGATGATTATAAACGGGGGGCTAGGGCTCTTAACACAAAACGCTTAGAGAGGCCATTAGAAGGAAGAGAGGAACCATTCCTAAAAGCTTGAGGAGGATTCTTGAAGGTTTGAAAGAGTTCTTACATACGAAGCACCAAAGGAGTGAAAATTTAAAGAGGGAAACGTCAAATCATCATCCTCACCCACAAATTCAGACCCTACGGTGAATAAGATAAGTGTTTATTGCAATTAATTGAAGTTATAATACCCATGTAATTGGGGTTTCAATCATATGATGATATTGATGAATTTTTTAGAAGAAAACTTTAATTAATTGCATGTTGGGTAGGAAATTGCATGTAGAATGATTTGAAATCTGTAGAGATATAGATATTGGAAGATATGGGTTATATTCCATGAAATAAATCTGGGTATTGATGAACAATCATCGATGAATATGAAAACTTAGGGTTTTAGAGGATAGAATGAACAAATCCCTTCTTGAATGATTATTGTAATGTTTTGAGAAAAGAATTACGTTAGAATCTATCCTAATGTATGTAGAAATGGTTAGGAATGTTTAGTTGAAACCTTGGTATAGAGTAACGGAGGTTGGCACCAGATCATGGGCGAAAAACGCATGAACGGATGAGACTGGTTAATTACAGAAAAGGGGATCGATCTGGTTTACAAAAAAGGGATCGACCCGGTAAAAAGGGATCGATCCGATAAAAAAAAGGATTGGTTCGGTTTAAAAAAAAGGGGGATCGGTCCGGCAAAAAGAGGATCAATCTGGTTTAAGAAAAAAGGGGATCGACTTGGTATTTGGTCAGGTTCCCAGAAATTCTATTTTCTCCCTTTTGGACTTAGTTCTTCTAATTGATTATCGGGTAAACTTTTAGAACCTTACTAAGGGATTTTGGGGGAATTATTAATACTACAATAGTCCTGATTATGATTTGTAGATTTGCCTTAGCAAGGGAAGTAAGATGGAAATCAATTGGGATAAATTTGTGTGGTAAACTATCGGATAGTGAAATAATAATTTATGAGAACTTCGGATGAACGATAACTATACCAGTAGAGTAAGTTAGGCTTAGCTACTGAAAATCCAAAGGGGTTAACTAGGTCCCTTAGAGTTGGGAGAATACTCGAGAAGATAAGATAACGCGATAAATCCTAAAATAAACTGTACGGTGAGTATTAGAAAAATATACTACGTACTAATGTGAACGATTAGGTTGTGTGAATACCTATAAATTATGTACTTAGGTTGTGTGAAATACCTACAGTACTTATATAGTATTGGAGTCGATGATTAGACCGGGCTAATACTTTTCTAGAACATTAACCGTTGGAGTCGATGATTAGACCGAGCCAGTGTAAATGAAAGGAGAATTGGAGTCGGTGATTAGACCGGGCCAATAATCCGTATAGTATATATCGTGAGTGAAATATACAATGTATTAATAATTTACTTGAGTGAGATAGTAAATATTTAGATGACGTGCATACATTTACAAATATAAATTTGGAGAACTGGATTCGATGATTATATCAGGCCAATGATCCTAATAGTCTATATTGTGTGTGAAATATATACTATATGAACAATCTACTAGGAAGAAGCAGTAGATAGTTAGATGATGTGTATACATCTAAAAAAGTAAATTAAGTGGAGAAAACTTAATTGGAAAGCTATAATATTAGATAGTGAACATCTAATGAATAAGATTAAGTGGTCAGACTTAACTTTAAATATAAGGAACTAATATATGTGAAATGTTACATGGGAATTAACTCACATATGGGGAGTGATAAGAAAATTTGGTACTATATGGGAGGTACGGGAACTTAGACGTGTAGGTAAGTTCAGACGACTAAAATAGTCTAAATCGCTTGGGTAGTGTAGCTAAATAGGCTAGTATGGAACGTTAGGCGTGCACTATAGATGAGAGGTGAGGAAACTCAAGGGAGTGTGCGTAAACCTAACATGTGTAATCAAAACTAATCTATACTGCAATAAATTACTTGTTACATATTTTCAAAACGTTTTGAGTATTAACTCTTGCTATGTAAAATATTTTTCAAAACCTTTTAGGTGTCCAGCCACAAGGACGCCAAGCGTGACTTCATTCCAGGGACTTCGTAGCTACAATATATGTGGATGTTTCAGGGATTCTATTAGACGCCTGTTTCACTTTTTGATCTAGTGTAGGATTTCAGATTTCAGTACAAACATGTTGTCCCTTAGTACTTTCATTTTTGGAGTTTGTTATTGGTTTGATTTTGGCCGATGGGTTATTCGGCAAAACTTTGTTTGATCTTAGTTGTTATATTCAGACTCTTATGTTCCTATTTGATTTATATATTATTCCGCATGTTGTTGTATGTTTAATTGAAGTTAAAATTTGGCAACCGCATAAATTTTCACTTAGGTGGTTAGTAATTAAATTTTTTTTGACAGTGATACTAAGAATGAACCAGATGAGAAACCTGTTTTAATTTAATAAAGCAATGATCACCCAATGTTTAATTAGGTGGGGTGTCACAGATGGTATCAGAGCATCAGGTTCTAGTGTCCATAGGATCTGTACATCTTACTACATTTACAGCGTATCGTTTGATTGATATAGAGCCCTATTTTAGGATTGTTGCATTCCTCTACGTACGTGGCTTACGTTCTCCTGCTAGTAAGTAGATGATTTGATTCATATACGATTTCGATTGGACTTAGTACATTTAACTCTTTAAGACGACCAGCGAAGGCGTTTGAAGGACTGCAAGAGGGAAGGGCTCAGTATGAGTCATGAATTATTCGAGAAATGGCAATCGAGTGGGAGATCACCATAAATATTGTTTGAGTAGATGACGAGTCGGTTAATCACTCGAGGATGGTAGTGTCCCAAACACCGTTGTATAGAACGGGGATACAATTTTAGACTTCTCGAGAGTTGTAAATGGGGAGAGAGATTTGAGGGAGAACTCTTTCAAAAGGGTCATCTATAAGAAAATGGGATAGAGATGATGGGTGATAGATAAATGGATGGAAGAAATCCGAAGTATATTGCTCATATGAGCATCACTGTAGTGACGTGAGTTAGGTACCCCACATAAGGATGCATATATATATAACGAATTAAAGAACTTGGGAGAGAGCCTAAGGGATCTTTGGAAAGGGCCACCCGTTGGAATTTCTATAAATAAGGATGTTATATGTGTCAACCAACTGGATAGAGAACATTCATAGACAGTGACATATGGTCGGGTGAAGAAATACCTGGAAGTGAATATTTGTAAAATTTTCTTAGCTCAGGGGAACAACATAGTGATAGTGGGGGAAAATAGTCACAACATTTATAAAGAGTAATATTATGCCCTTGGAGGAATACTAGGTACAGTTTGACTGCAAGTTCCTTCTTTTCTTTTTGTTCAGAAAGGGATGCGAGAGAAATTTCTGAACTTATCATATGAGGGTCGGACGGAGGCCGACTGTGAGAAAGAATTTATATTGTTTGGCGAACATTGTAACCAATGAGGTAGATACAATGGAGAAAAGAGTCCTTAGTGGAATAATGGGCTCACAAGTGTCCATCACCAACATTTATGGGAACAATTGTGCTTGTTTGATTAATATAAATGGCGACAATGTCGTACTTTTACAAGATAATATTAGCACTTCCATGATAAGGGAGTTAAGAATGTTGAAGAATTCAGTCTGGGAGTAATACTGAATATAATAGTATTAATGAGACACCACATGAAGAGACACATAAGGGAACTCATTTAAATGATTTAAATAACTGGATTCATGTCGAGTTACTGGTAAGGCTATCAGTGTGTTCCTTAGGGACATCGGAGCTAAGGGAATAAAAAAGGTAACCATCTGAGATGAGGATACCAAGGTTCGAGAGAAGGACAACTTTAATACGACGAGTGTGGCCAGAGATAGAAGGATTCTATCAGGAAATATTTCGTGGAAAGCAGGACCACATGACTTGACTCCACCCGAAGTGAGAAAAGGAACGAGAGCATGCTACCTGGCAGGGACAATGATTAAAATGGTTATTGGTTCAGTGTGAACAAGCATGTCATCTATGGGAACCATTTAAATACCAGGTGATGAGCAAGGTAGAAAAATTAGTTTTATCCTCGGGCGAAAGAGGTAAATTTGGTGAGAGCGAGTCATGGTATTTTATTTAGACGAGATTTGCTTGAGAGATTAGTATGTTGTAGCGGAGTTATCTTTGGTTTCATTCGTAGGGGAGAGAGTGTAGACCAAATGGTGATACTTTATATAAATTACTCGTTATAGTGATGTATTATACGAGGTTGATGTTATCTTGTGTATGGACTAGTTAGCGTGAATTTGGAGAGTAGAGATGTCGCATTATAGTTGATCCCGGTGCGTAGGGACTTTACTGATGTGATCCAGAGTATAAAGCATGTATTGTCAAGCAGAGAAATTAAGCTGAGTATTAGGATCTTTAGTGTTGATGACTAGTGATAATGCAGGCTCAGTGATATATAACTCCTTTAGAGACATGGGAGTGAGATGTATATTTACATGTCGGGGATAGCATTTGAGTGTCTTGATTGTGCATTTGAGGCTTATAGAACTCGATTCCTGATAATGCTAGTGATGGTGAACTCGGAGGAAGTCCTTACTTGGGTTTCACTGTGGGAGGAGACATGCATGAATCTTGATAAACGTCGGGAGTATAGAGACGTGTATGGATTCTAGGGCATCGGTGATGAATATAAATCCTTGAACGTGTTGAGGAAACTCTATGAGCGGAGAGCTATTATACGGTATAAGGCAAGTGGATCCGATAGTACCTGGAAAAATCCCTGAAATTTTTCTCACCGTGAGTTGATGGGTGGGACAATCTTGAGGAGAATTAATTACGAATTATGGGTGATTGAGAATACCCAAGTTCTATAACCAAGACAAAATTACGAGGCCAATTTTGACAAAAGTATTACGTGTGTGACGTTTGCGGTGTTTGTGCAAGTACGCCTAATTAGAGCGTGTATGGGCGCCCTGATTAGTTGGATTTACAAAACTCGTCCGAGATACAAAGGGCATGGGAATTAGGCGTGAGAATATGACTAAAGGAAAGTTATCAACTAATGTTTACATGGTATAATGGATTGAACATCGTATGATAAAGACGATAATCCAAGTATATATGTGAAACAAGAGCTACCACACCTGAGATGGGTTGAAAGGATATGGGAAGCCATTTAAAAAGATATCTCTTGATAAAGAGGATAACAAATTGTTGTAAGAAAGTAGAGAAGAGCCTTACTCGAATGAATGGTTGAAGAGTGGCTTGCGTACTACTAGAATGTTAGTATACTCCGGGGAAAGAAGGAGTGTATATAGTACCACTTAATGTGACAACCCAAATATAATTATGATAAATTATATTTAAATCATGATTAGCTTGTGTGATATGGATAATATGTTATTAGTATATATAATGTTAATTCATTATGTTTAGTCTAATCCTACCTTCATAAAACATGAAATATTGAATTAGTTACAAATGTGAAATTTTAAAGTTTCGGTAGGAATGTTCCTGTTATAGGCTAGTTTTTACCTTTATGACGTAACAATGAAGTTGAGGTGTAAACTAGATATTTGTAGATATATGAGTTAGGTTTATAACAAAACAAACAGTTCATCGAACGGACATCCGAGTGGGAATATATTGTCTTTTTACGAACTGGGGGTAAAGTAGTCATTTAGCCTTAAATGATATTTTGTTTTATATAATGCCACATGTTATATTTTGATTGGACCAAGAGGGGGTGGCCTTATGCCGACTTAAAACCCTTGAATTAAGCTCTTCCTTCAGCATATTTCAGCCATGGAAGAGTTTTAACCGAAGGAAAGAGAGTTTTGAAGTTTAGGAAGAAAGTGTGAGAAGAAATTGAAGAAAAATTCATACAAAAATTACGTAAAAGCCCCTAAGTTATTTCCATCCATAAATCTTGTTTATTTTTTTGTATTACTTATTTAAATGATTTCAATAATCATTTGTTTACTGAAATTCTATGTCTTGATGTGTACTTATGGATAGATGCAAGTTTAAGCAAACTTGAATGTGTAAACCCTTGAGATTGGTTTGTTTAGGAACCTTGTTTATTCAAACTTCCATATATTTCTCTATACTTACTGGAATTGATTTATTCCAATTGGATATTAACCTAGACTCATATATGTATGACATATCCTAAAACTATGTGAAAATACCAATAAATGAGTATTTGGTGAGAGTTTGAAGTTTGGGTATGAAATCTTCCCTAAGGGTGAAAGTATGCCCGCCATGTGTTCGATGTTGTACTTGACATAGCAAATGAACTCTGAAAATTATGAAATTTTAATCTCTTATTGTTCAATATGTTTAATGATGTTGGGTGATATATCATATAAATTTATGATTTAGAAAAATTATGGAAATTCCTGGAAGTTGAATGAACGATAAAAGAGCCTATAGGGCAATTTTGCTATGTGGTAAAGAAATGGGGATATCTTGCTCTAGGAGACTTGAAATGATGTACCGTCTTTTGTATTGGAATACTAATAAGAGAAGAATTGAATTACCAAGAATAAATGAATTTATATTTGGCCTATCATTTGGATATGTTAAATATATTAACATGGATTTGGATGGAACTTCACTTGTGATAAATGATTTGAATGGAATTATGTGATGCTTATGGATTGAATTATGTTTAAATCATTCTTTGGATTATTGATATTCTTATGATGATACTAATATTGTAAGAATGATAGGAAGGGAAGAAGATCTCATTGAATAAATACCGGATAAAGGCAAGGGAAAAGCCAGTTAAACTGTCGAGGTGAGTGTACTTATTATTTGTTTCATATATAAATATGAATATAGCTCTAAGAGCGGATTTGTTTGGATACTTCGGTATTCGGGATTTGTTTGGATATTAAAATATCCAGGATTGGTTGGGTCTTATGATCCAGGATTGGAATTGGACAAAGATCCAATGATTTGTTGGAACTTATGTTCCAGGATTTGTTATTGCCAATGGGCAGAATTGTTTGGATCTTATGATCCAAGATTTGTTATTACCAATAGGTAAAATTATTTGGATCTTATGATCCAGGATTTCTTATTGCCAATGGGCAGAATTATTTGGATCTTATGATCTAGGATTTGTTATTGCCAATGGGCAGGATTGTTCGAATTTTATATCCACACATTCGATATAGAATTGTTATTTCATTGTAGGGAAGGAGTACCTCACTAAGCTTAATGCTTACGATTTATATTTTAACAATTTCAGGTTTGTATGCTGCCAGCTAAAATACCATATGACCGGTAACTTTGAGAGTTGCACCGTTAGAAAGAGCTGGGGTTTAAATATGGGGATTTTATCATTGTCACACTAAAGATTTTAATATACTCACACATTGTATATATTGCGTTAGTATGGATTGAGTTGATTGTGAAATTTTATCATAGTTAATCATAGTATTGTATGTCCGGTTAATTATGACTCTGATATTGATTTCATTATGGTATAATAATAATATTATGGTCATGATACACAGTGTGTAGAAAAATATTGATAAATGAAGTATATATTCCAATGGGCTCAAGATTATGATCCAATTATTCCAATAACAAATGATTAGTATGGATATTGGGTTTGGGGTGTGACACTTAATGTGAGATATTATAAGTGGGAATTGATGTTGGGTGAGACAATGTGAGATTGTCTCCAGTTAAATCACTCAGGGATGGAAAAAGTTTGACTTGAGATGAGCAACCAGAAACTTGGTAACAAGTCTGCGTTTCCCAATGATGAAATCGGTAAGCGGACTATAAAATTTTTATTGGTGGGATTCCAAGTCGTGACAAGGTTAAGAATTTCCTAGAATTTGGGGAATGAATTGATCGAGATGAAGAAATATTTTCTTTCCTTAAAAGGAAGGATTACACCGGTGCAAAGTGCCGCCCAATATTATTGTGAATCTAGATGAGATCCTGAAATCTCACCTATCAGGAAGTGATGGGGACGAAATTTTTTTTGGGCCTTTGTATCAACTATAGTCGATAGTTAGATGAGAGGTGGTTTATTATACAGGTTAATGCCAGTAGTGCGTTTGGTGACTTGAAGGGTAATTGAGGAGAGAAATTACCATTGATAGAGTTGTGTGTAATAACTCCTACCTGTTCATCATACACAAAGTACTTTTGATGTTTTTGCGTGGTAAGCCTCATCATTTACTCTTTGGGTGATCCAAAGGGAGAGGATAACTAGACTTTCAATCGGACGTGGTTTAGAGTCCGTTAGAAAAAGTGGAGTAACCCCAAATTGAATTGGATAACGTTTGAATGTCGTAAGACTTACATCACCACGAACCGATGTTTCGAGGACAGATATGAGCGGTTAGATGTCCCAGTGGTTTCTCTCAGGATGGGAGTTACCTGTTGGGGTGGAAACAGGAAGCTGTTACTTATTGATGTGCGCCCTTCCATTAGCATTGAAGCGATAGTGCCAGGGAAATGTAGGCTCGTCTTATCAGAATGTCATGGTAGAAGCACAATGTGTGATGTGCCATTTTTGATATGAGACCTTTTGACTAATAGAGTGTATCAATACATAGAGAGTTGTGAAAGCTTGCAGGTAAACTGAGGCTAGAGTGACTAAGATTTTTGATAGGTGGGTAACTAGCGAGTGTATAGTGGAGTGACCCTTATGTTATCATGATATGAATTTGGGTACTATAGGATGTCGTTATATTAATGATCCTAAGTTTTAGTACCAGTCTTGTCCTAATTTTGAGGACGAAATTCTTTTGAAAGGGGAAAGTATCTAATACCCCATATTTCTGCGTATTTAGAATTTAATTAATTGAGTAATTAAATAGGAAAATACGTTTAATTTAAATTACGTGAGTAGATTAATTTAATATTAGTTTATATTTAAATTAAGAGAGTAAAGTAATTTAATGTGATTTAATATTTAAATTACGTCGGTGAAGTAATTTAATGAGATGAAATTTTAGTTATGATTATTAAGTGATCGAATAATAATCGTGGTATTCAAATATTAATCGAGAGATAGACACTGATTAATATATGATTTAAATTTACTATGAGTGAATAGTAAATATTGACATTTAAATATGATATACATCATAGCGAGTGATATGGGTGTATTTTATGTTATCTCACCGAGAGCCGCGCATTAGACTATAGTGAGGTGGAAAATGAGAAATATATTTTAGGTGATTCGAATGAAAATTTAGAGGTCACTGATGAGTTCGTAAGAGGAGAATTAGTCAAAATAGTATACTCGAGGATGTTAATTGAGTCACGGGTCGATTTTGGACCAAACCGGCACCTTTGGAGGGTAATTTGGTCATTTTAAAAATAGATGTTAAAGGACCTACGAAAATTAGAGCCATATATTTGATGATCATAAACGGGGGGCTAGGGCTATTAACACAAAAATCTTAGAGAGACCATAAGAAGGAAGAGAGGAACCATTCCTAAAAGCTTAAGGAGGATTATTGAAGGTTTGAAAGAGTTCTTGCATACGAAGCACCTAAGGAGTGAAGATTTGAAGAGGGAAACATCAAATCATCATCCTCTCTCAAGAAACCAGACCCTACAGTGAATAAGGCAAGTGTTTATTACAATTAATTGAAGTTATAATACCCATGTAATTGGGGTTTCAATCATATGATGATATTGATGAATTCTTGAGAAGAAAACTTTAATTAAATGTATGATGGGTAGGAAATTGCATGTAGAATGATTTGAAATCTATAGAGATATTGATATTGGAAGATATGGGTTGTATTATATTAAATAACTTTGGCTATTGATGAACAATCATGAATGAATATGAAAACTTAGGGGTTTAGAGGATAGAAAGAATAAATCCCTTCTTGCATGATTATTGTAATGTTTTGAGAAAAAAATTACATTAGAATCTGTCCTAATGCATGTAGAAATGGTTAGGAATGTTTAGTTGAAACCTTGGTGTAGAGTAATGGAGGTTGGAACTAGATCATTGGCAGAAAATGCATGAACGGACGAGACTGGTTAATTGCCGAAAAGGCGATCGATCTGGTTTAAAAAAAAAGGGATCGGCCCGGTAAAAAGGGATCGATCCGGTAAAAAAAAGGTATCGGTCTGGTAAAAAAAGGAACGATCTGGTTTAAAAAAAAGGGACCGGTCCGGTAAAAAGAGGATCGATCTAGTTTAAAAAAAAAAGATCGGTCCGGTACTTGGTCAGGTTCCCAGAAATTCTATTTTCCCCCTTTTTGACTTAGTTCTTCTAATTGATTATCGGGTATACTTTTAGAACCTTACTAAGGGATTTTGGGGGAATTATTAATACTACAGTAGGCCTGATTAGGATTTGTATATTTTTCTTAGCAAGGGAAGTAAGACTGAAATCAATTGGGATAAATTTGTGTCGTAAATTATCGGATAAGGAAATAATAATTTACGTGAACTTCGAATGGATGATAAGCCAGTAGAGTAAGTTAGGCTTAGCTACATAAAATACAAAGGGGTTTACTAGGTCCCTTAGCGTTGGGAGAATAGTCGAGAAGATGCAATAACGAGATAAATCGTAAAATAAACTGTACGGTGAGTATTAGAGAAATATACTACGTAGTAATGTGAACGATTAGGTTATGTGAATTCCTATAAATTATGTACTTAGGTTATGTGAAATACCTAAAGTACTTATATAGTATTGGAGTCGATGATTAGACCGGACCAACACTTTTATATAACATTTACCATTGGAGTCGATGATTAGACCGGGCCAATGTAAATGAAAGGAGAATTGGAGTCGATGATTAGACCAGCCTTATAATCTGTATAGTGTATATTGTGAGAGAAATATACACTATATTAATAATCTACTTGAGTGAGGTAGTAGATAATTAGATAACGTGCATACATCTAAAAATATAAATTGGGAGAATTGGAGTTGATGATTAGACCGAGTCAATGATCCTTATAGTCTATATTGTGTGTGAAATATATACTATATGAATAATCTACTAGGACGAAGTAATAGATAGTTAGATGACGTGTATACATCTAAAAAAGTAAATTGAGTGGAGAAAACTTAATTGGAAAGCTATAATATTAGATAGTGAACATCTAATGAATAAGATTGAGTTGTCAAACTTAACTTTCAATATAAGGAACTAATATATGTGAAATGTTACACGGGATTAACTCACAGATGGGGAGTGATAATAAATTTGATACTGTATGGGAGGTACGGAAACTTAGACATGTAGGTAAGTTCAAACAACTAAAATAGTTTAAATATCTTGGGTAGTGTAGCTAAATAGGCTAGTATGTAACGTTAGGCGTACACTATAGATGAGAGGTGAGGAAACTCAAGGGAGTTTGCGTAAACCTAACATATGTAATCAATAACTAATTTTTACTGCAATAAATTACTTGCTAAATATTTTCAAAACGCTTTGAGTACTAACTCTTGCTATGTAAACTATTTTTCAAAACCTTTGAGGTGTCCAGCCGTAGGGACGCTAAGCGTGACTTTATTCCAGGGACTTCGTGTAACAACCCTCGATATTTGGAGATTGAGAAATAAAATTTTTGGGAAAATAAAATTTAATTAATTGGAGAATTTCAAAATTTGGGAACTTAGGCCCAAAAATAGAGGACATTTTAAAGTATTCCGGATGATGATTTTGAGGGTACCATCGATCCCGGAAGGGTCGAGATAGTCAAAATGACTGTCATTGGGTTTTATTTCGGCTCCGGAATGTTTTTTAGTATGTTTGGCTCGAATTAGAGTAAACGAGTCATTTAAAGTGTGTATTAACATTTAAAATTGGGTTTATGTTTTAAAGGATTTGGAGGCTTACGGATGAAGCCATTTCTCATTTGAGAGAAAGAGAGAAAAAGCCCTAGAGGGAGAAAGAAGAGAGAAAGAAGAAGAAAATAAGAGAGAGAGGAAGAAAGCTTGGAGATTCCGGCCCAAAACCGCGACATTGAGGACGATCCAACCTCTACAAATCTGAGGCAAGTGTTTAATCTTGCTAAATAGCTATTTGTGTATTTCATTTCATAATTTGTGGGTTAAAGAAATGGATTTTTGGGTATTAACATCAAAACCTAAATTTTTGGGTTAAATCTTGAAATCAATGTTTAAATATGGGTTTAATGGTGTAGAAATGGTTGGGATCAACTTTAGGTTGATTTATTGGCTAAGAATCATGTTGTGATAAAGATTTGGAGGTTAGAATGGAAATTTTAATGTTTAAATTTGTGGGTTTTGCTGAAAATGGGAAAATTGGCCAAGATAACTGGTATGGCCGGTCGACCGCGCCTTAAGGGAAAAGCCTACTGCATTTCTTCGTAGGCAAAATTTGGACCCGCGGTTGATGCAGTTTTATCGGCGATATATATAGCCGAGTGGATTATGTGCATGTCCATTGTACATCATATATGATATGTACACTTGGTCATGGGTATGGATGATTGGTATATGTATATATATGGTGAGAATAAAATGCCTATATATATATATTTATATATATCCTATAGATGAAAGGATATAGAATCTTTGTGGAGTACATCTTGGATGATTATGGTGTACTAGATTGATGGGGGTTGATGTATCGCATTTAAGGAATATTTCGGTTACATCATCCCAAGGATATTATTGGAGATTTAGTAGTAGTGGTAGAATTATATGTATGTACGGCATTATGGATCACTATGATCAACATTGTCAAGGAGTAGTGTAACGGGGTGGTTCCTTGTTTGGATTTCGCTTTGCGAGACACCCTACGCACGAAATGTAGTACATTATTGAGATTAGAGAGAAGTTCTTTCGATATTTATGTGTGGCATAATGGATTTTCAGGATCGACGTTGACAAGGAGTAGTGTAACGGGGTGGTTCCTTGTTTGGATTTCGCTTTGCGAGACACCCCACGCACGAAACGCAGCGCAGCGTTGAAATTGGAGGGAAGTTGTGTCAATAATAATTTTGCATGCTTATTAAATTAGAAATTAAATCATATGTTTCTACCCAAATATAAATGGGTAACGTATTAAGAGTGATAATTGAATAAATTATAAACTGGAATCCATTAAGCCTAACATGGCATACATGTTTATAAACAAAACCAAGTAAGATTAAAAAGGGGTGGATTCTTGGGTTATGATAGGACGGTAGATCTCGTGGGTATAGGATAGGCCTATGATTAGTTAGGTTGTCCTAATAAATGGGTGTAATTTAACTAAAAGTTGAGGACGCGAATAGGTGCGCGCCTTTAAATGAGAGGTGAGTTGGGGTTCCACGAGAGTGCGATTCCACTTTAATTATGAAATAAGTGCACCAATATTTATTATGCACGGTTAACACACTTGCTAAATATTTTTCACAACTCGGGCTCTGACCCGTTTACTTTTCTCTCTTGCCTGTATATATATATATTACTACAGGTGTTCTACCGCATGGATGCTGGATGACCTTCTATCCAGAGTCTTGGGAGCCGCGATAGGTGCAGACTGTTGCGGGATGTAGAATGTAGTCGCTTCCTCCTTTGAAAAAAAATTCTAGGTAGGATTCATGTTGTATATCGGGTTTGTACCCAAGGGATATCTATGTACATGTTTATATTTATTCCATTCCAGTTATTGTATTGGCTGTGACCCGACAGCTTATTCGGGTCTACTTTTTGTAGTACATTATCTTGTAGTTAATTATTTCATTTTATTTCTAGCATTTCATTTATCTTAGTTCTTTCATGCATCTTTCTTTTCTTTATTAGTAGTGTTATGGTGTTGGTTTGTTGTCTGTTGCATATTTTATTAAATTTTAACATCTCGCTTATATGATGCTGGTTAGTTAGTCCTATATTATATAGTACCAACAGTTGATGTTGAGACTGCACCATCTGAAATTCCTGATTTAAAGTAGTATAAGGCTGGCCACCCGTTATTAATTTAAGCGGGGTGTTACAGATGGTATCAGATCATCAGGTTCTAGAGTCCTTAGGATCTGTGCGAGTTTTCTGCATTCTTCCGTTAACGTTCTTGACATAAAGCCCTACAAATAGGACTGTTGTGTGCATTGCGTTGTTTTCTTCTGTGAAGTATATTCACTTGATTGGACTTCTAATAACAGTTGTTCTTGTTTCGTTTCAGACGTCGCCTAGATTTTATCGTTTACGAAAGGATAGGATTAGAAGTACAATACCCATAGCATATTTTGGGTACGCTTTAATCGGGGGTATTTGTTTTCCCCGATTCCGGAGGAGATATTGAGGAGATTTCTCATAGTGGTGTGAGGTGATTTATCGGCAGTTGAGTAAGAAAGGAAAATTTACTCGAATGGAAAACCTTGGACTTAGTAAAGTAAGTCTGAGGAGAGATTAGCGTAATCCTTGGGAGGCTTAGATGGATAAACCCGTCACCTTTGTTAGGAAACCTGGTGTTGGTGACTTTTCCCGACGAGAGGTGTGTGGAGTTGTCCCAATA
The DNA here is from genome assembly GCA_949130495.1 of Sambucus nigra. Classification (NCBI taxonomy): domain Eukaryota; kingdom Viridiplantae; phylum Streptophyta; class Magnoliopsida; order Dipsacales; family Adoxaceae; genus Sambucus; species Sambucus nigra. The sequence continues at coordinate 583,375,247 of OX422217.1, forward strand.
TCGGGAGTATTATCTTTTAGGAAGAGGGAGTAAGAAACTGGAGACTCAGGTTCGTGAGTAGGAATGAGGGAGTTTTCGATAGTCGCAATCGCGTTTTGTCCTTCAAGATGGTTAGGAAGGACTTTGAGGAAGGTGTTTCTCTTGTGGAGAAATAGGTTTAGGAAGAACGATGGTCCTGTAAGGAGTAGAGGACTTTAAATAGGGATTCAAGGATAAAGTAAAACCATGGGGTTATGGAAGTATAAGGTAGAATACCTTTCTTGAGGTTTAAGTTACGCTTTGTGCCATATTGGGAACGTCGCGCGTAAGGCATGATGAGTAGCAGCTGCTACACCGTTAGGGTGTATGGAATTTTCTTGGAAGAAGGAGTGAGTAAGTATGGCCTTTGCATGGCATCTTTTGAGGAAATGAATCGTCTTGTGAGGAGATAATCGAGAGTTATAATATTAGATTTCGGAAGTGCGGAATGTCGAAGTTTGTTGAGTAGTGGTAGTAAGACTATTGTCTTATGGATAGGTACGGGAGTGAAATTATAGAAACCCAATAAGGGGAGGACTTACCTTGTGGTAAACGCTTTGAGGCAATGCAAGGGATTAGTATAGCTGAGAAGTTTAGAGTTTAGTGGACTTATGTTGAGCGGATAATTTAGCTCATAGTTGTGCTAGTTTTGAGAACTAGGTATTGGTTAGAGTATTATAATTGTTGAGACCTTGTGTCCTAAGCATGAGGTGTTTGTTTGGCATGTCGAAAGACGCATGATTGATTTATATTGTATTGTTGTATAGGCCCTCGGGCAATATCTAAAATATGAAAATCTTTTTATAAAACCTTAACCCCGGTTCAACTAATCTCAATCCCCGACCTAGCTACACAGTAGTGTATTGGGAGGGTTCCTTGTTTGGATTTCGCTTGCGAGACCTCCCCCGCACGAAGGTGGCTAGCGTCAGGAATTGAGGAGAGTTCAACCATTGGGGATTTTCAAACTTCTATATAATTAATATGTTGCTATAAATTATATTGCTGAGGGTTATATTACGATTTGAGGCTAATGGGGCCTGATTATAATTTTACGAGTGGAAGCTCGGGTACGGGGTGTATGGGCGCCCTGGGTAGTAGTTTGTTTTAAAATTTATATGGTTCGACGTGAGAACTAGTAAGGATCGGTATAGTGATCCTGAGAGTGGATGTTAGGACTAGATGATATTGAGGTCCTATGCATATTTTAAATTTCGCGGACAAAATTTTTGTAGGGGGAAAGTATGTAACAACCCTCGATTTTTGGAGACTGAGAAATAAAATGTTTGGGAAAATAAAATTTAATTAATTGGGGAATTTCAAAATTTGGGAACTTAGGCCCAAAAATAGAGGACATTTTAAAGTATTCCGGATGATGATTTTGAGGGTACCATCGATCCCGGAAGGGTCGAGATAGTCAAAATAACTGTCATTGGGTTTTATTTCGGCTCCGGAATGTTTTTAAGTATGTTTGGCTCGAATTGGAGTAAACGAGTCATTTAAAGTGTGTATTAACATTTAAAATTAGGTTTATGTTTTAAAGGATTTGGAGGCTTACGGATGAAGCCATTTCTCATTTGAGAGAAAGAGAGAAAAAGCCCTAGAGGGAGAAAGAATAGAGAAAGAAGAAGAAAAGAAGAGAGAGAGGAAGAAAGCTTGGAGATTCCGGCCCAAAACCGCGACATCGAGGACGATCCAACCTCTACAAATCTGAGGCAAGTGTTTAATCTTGCTAAATAGCTATTTGTGTATTTCATTTCATAATTTGTGGGTTAAAGAAATGAATTTTTGGGTATTAACATCAAAACCTAAAATTTTGCGTTAAATCTTGAAATCAATGTTTAAATATGGGTTTAATGGTGTAGAAATGGTTGGGATCAACTTTAGGTTGATTTATTGGCTTAGAATCATGTTGTGATAAAGATTTGGAGGTTAGAATGGAAATTTTAATGTTTAAATTCGTGGGTTTTGCTGAAAATGGGAAAATCGGCCAAGATAATTGGTATGGCCGGTCGACCGCGCCTTAAGGGAAAAGCCTACTGCATTTTTCGTAGGCAAAATTTGGACCCGCGGTCGACCGGGGGTCTGAGAACGGTCGACTGGTCCCCTTTGTTTAGCCCTAGAATGGGAAATCCTTTTTCCCCTTTTTCTTTTGGAGTTTATTCTTAGGGGCTTCCTTAATGGGCTGTTTTAGGGGGTTTTTCTAGGATGACCTCTAGCCCTTTTTGGTTGGGTTTATTAATTTGAGGCATTCTCTTATGAAGTAAGAGATATTTTGGAGACTTATAGGGGGGTCTCTCACTTAGTATATGATAGTGGGGACTTCTTGGAATAATTGGAGAAGAATATATCCATGTATGTGGTGAAATTTCTAGGCCGACATTTATGTCAAATCCTTATAAGGATAGGATAGTATTAAGATACAATTTGGGGTCAAATGGAAGAGAGCGATTGCCTACCCTTAGAAATGATAAATTTTAATAAATAAATTCGAGAGATCTTAGACTAGGGGATTCACAAAAGTGATTGAACCGTAGTCGGAATCGAGAGCTACATGATCATATTTCCAACTAGAGTAGAATGTGAAAATCTAGTTGGAGTAGTTGTTGTTTATCGGTGTGTGATTTACAACGGGTATTTTCCCTAAGAAATGGGATTTATCTGATGACAATAATACTGAGTTTGAGGTTTATAGACTATTAGTTATGTGTATACCGATAGTAAAAATTAATACTGGAGTCTTTAATGTGCTCTCGGATATAGATGGTATGTGTAGTGATGGTTTCCTACACAAAATTTTGGGTGATAACCCAAATGTTGAATATACATGTATAGATATATACATATGATTTTGGGAGACTATCCATCATAGGAAAAATGATTGAATATGTTTCAAGTGAAGGATTGTATTCACATATCGAGGTAAATTAAATGAGTTTGTGGTGACGGCTTGTATACTGAGGATTATGTATACTTATAGCCGGGTTTATATATCTTATACATATGAACGAGAATTAGTTTGTATATATAATGATATAGCGATGTGTGAATATATGTACGTATATCTATATATAAATATGAATATATGGATATATTTATGATGTGGACATACATGGTATGGATATTTAAACCGTTTATGATGGTTTACTATTTGGTCATATGATGGGATCATATGGATGTATGTATATTGCGCATGTGAGCGATATATATACTTATGTGGTTAAGCATACCCCGCTCATGCTATCATTGGGAAGTTTTCGCGCAGAGGGTGAGCATCCTGGCATATAGAGCAGGGTGTGGATATTCCCCAGGTCATAGTCGTCCCGTGTGTTATTATACGATAGATATATATTTTGGGATGAGACGTGGTGGGTATGTTTCGTCTCATTGCCGGTTGGAGCTATGACCGCTTCCCAGGACGTTGTGTGTGTGAGTTATCACGAGGTGGGTGTCGTTGATCCCCACCAGGTGGTCCCCAGTTGCTACGTGAGCCGGGCACTGGGAAGATGATAGCATTGATGCAGTTTTATCGGCGATATATATAGCCGAGTGGATTATGTGCATGTCCATTGTACATCAGATATGATATGTACACTTGGTCATGGGTATGGATGATTGGTATATGTATATATATGGTGAGAATAAAATGCCTATATATATATTTATATATATCCTATAGATGAAAGGATATAGAATCTTTGTGGAGTACATCTTGGATGATTATGGTGTACTAGATTGATGGGGGTTGATGTATCGCATTTAAGGAATATTTCGGTTACATCATCCCAAGGATATTATTGGAGATTTAGTAGTAGTGGTAGAATTATATGTATGTACGGCATTATGGATCACTATGATCGACATTGTCAAGGAGTAGTGTAACGGGGTGGTTCCTTGTTTGGATTTCGCTTTGCGAGACACCCCACGCACGAAACGTAGTACATTATTGAGATTAGAGAGAAGTTCTGTCGATATTTATGTGTGGCATAATGGATCTCCAGGATCGACGTTGACAAGGAGTAGTGTAACGGGGTGGCTCCTTGTTTGGATTTCGCTTTGCGAGACACCCCACGCAGCGCAGCGTTGAAATTAGATGGAAGTTGTGTCAATAATAATTTTGCATGCTTATTAAATTAGAAATTAAATCATATGTTTCAACCCAAATATAAATGGGTAACGTATTAAGAATGATAATTGAATAAATTATAAACCGGAATCCATTAAGCCTAATATGGCATACATGTTTATAAACAAAATCAAGTAAGATTAAAAAAGGGTGGATTCTTGGGTTATGATAGGAAGGGAGATCTCGTGGGTATACGATAGGCCTATGATAAGTTAGATTGTCCTAATAAATGGGGGTAATTTAACTAAAAGTTGAGGACGCGAATAGGTGCGCGCCTTTAGATGAGAGGTGAGTTGGGGTTCCACGAGAGTGCGATTCCACTTTAATTATGAAATAAGTGCACCAATATTTATTATGCACGATTAACACACTTGCTAAATATTTTTCACAACTCGGGCTCTGAACCGTTTACTTTTCTCTCTTGCCTGTATATATATATATATATATATTACTATAGGTGTTCTACCGCATGGATGCTGGATGACCTTCTATCCAGAGTCTTGGGAGCCGCGATAGGTGCGGACTGTTGCGGGATGTAGAATGTAGTCGCTTTCTCCTTTGAAAAAAAATTCTAGGTAGGATTCATGTTGTATATCGGGTTTGTACCCAAGGGATATCTATGTACATGTTTATATTTATTCCATTCCAGTTATTGTATTGGTTGTGACCCGACAGCTTATTCGGGTCTACTTTTTGTAGTACATTCTGTTGTAGTTAATTATTTCATTTTATTTCTAGCATTTCATTTATCTTAGTTCTTTCATGCATCTTTCTTTTCTTTATTAGTAGTGTTATGGTGTTGGTTTGTTGTCTGTTGCATATTTTATTAAATTTTAACATCTCGCTTATATGATGCTGGTTAGTTAGTCCTATATTATATAGTACCAACAGTTGATGTTGAGACTGCACCATCTGAAATTCCTGATTTAAAGTAGTATAGGGCTGGCCACCCATTATTATTTTAAGCGGGGTGTTACACTTCGTAGCTGCAGCATAGATGGATGTTACAGGGCTTTGATTAGACGCGTCTTTCACTTTCTGATCTAGTGTAGGATTTTAGATTTCAGTACAGACATGTTGTCCCTCAGTACTTTCATTTTTGGAGTTTGTTATTGGTTTGTTTTTGGCCGATGGATTATTCGACAAGACTTTGTTTGATCTTAGTTGTTATATTCAGACTTTTATGTTAGTATTTGATTTATATATTGTTCCGCATGTTGTTGTATGTTTAATTGAATTTAAAATTTGGCAACCGCATAAATTTTCACTTAGGTGGTTAGTAATTAAAAAGTTTTCGACAGTGATGCTAAGAATGAACCGAATGAGAAAACTGTTTTAATTTAATAAAGGACTGATCACCCAATGTTTAATTAGGCGTGGTGTCATGGTTATCCTCTTCTTATAATGACTCATTTGTATGATTTGACAAATTTGGAATATCCTCTAGAGGAGGCATATTGTCATAACAATTATACTCCTCATTATCAGAAGAATCCCCTAATGACGAATTCTGAATATTATTTTTTTTAATCATATGCTTAGGGGTTTGAATATGTTCAGGGGTATTCTCATCAATTTAGATGTTCTCATTTTGGGTATCCATATCTTTTACCATCGGTTCCATAATATTCAAAGATTTGGTTTGTTCCAAAAAAGGTGGAGTAGGCCTTAACTCATTTCCTTCATCTGTTCTTGTTATCCTATAACGAACCACAATTTTCTCTATCTCATGTGATTGACACTAAATTTATAAGTAAGCTCTTGGTTTTTTTTTGAAGTCTCTAGCTGAAAATAGATAATACCCATCTTGGAGACTTCATTCCCTAAGAAAGAAGACTTTTTCAAACCTATTTTACCCAAAGAAAAAATCAGTTGAGCTTAGTGGCTATTTTGTTTTGATATTTTTGGATCAACTTTATTTCCTAGAGAGCCTGATATTTTGAACAACCCAACTGGTATGCCAATAGGTTCAAACATCCAAGCTTTTTTCCTATCCTCAAATGATTCAAAGAACAAGCTATAGAAGCCTTTGACTTTAGGGGTAAGTTTCCATACTTGTTTTGGTTGCCACAAAGATGAAATAAACTTCTTCACTCCCTCTGTTGAAATGGGTTTTTGACCCTTAGACAATATTAAGCGACCAAGTAATCTTGATTTGCACGACATTAATGACTCCATGTAAATTTCAGAAGATATCTTAACAAATGGAGTATCTTTCTCATTACAAGGCTCTGGAAGATCCGAATAGAAATGGCATATATTTTGAGCATCCTTAACTCTGTTTTTCACTTGGATCCGTGTGTCTGCTTGTGTACCATTACTAACGACATGTGCGTATGAATATTTTGGATTAGAGAATCCATAGATGGACAACCTTAAGAAAGAATTTAAGAATTGTAGAGAAATTGGCTTCACTCTCTGCGACTGGTATTCGTTCAATTAGAAAAATATAATGTCTTATTAAAATAATAAGATGTCAAGATGTTTATTGGGTACCAGCTAAGAGAAACACACACACACACACACACACACACACACACACACATATATATATATATACATATATATATATATATATATATATATATATATATATATATATATATGGAAGAACAATACGATTGAAAATATATCATATGGAATGAGAATGGTCAAGTATATTATTACAAAGGATAAATAATGGTGAAAGTTATGTTCTTTGTTGATGATCATCTCATTAATCTAAGAATTATGAATATGTTTATCTAAAGACAACGGTTATTATCAAAGATAGGAAAGATACATGTGAACATATACTCATTAGTTGTGTAATTCAAAGAAATAGAATGGTTGTGAAATATATTTATAGATATAAAGTTGTGGCCACAACGGGTGTTTTCTATTTCTTTGTACCGTGATAAGTATACACTTTGTCGAGATCATATAAATTTTGTATTGTAGACATGTTAGTTTAAGACATAATATGTCAAATAAAAAATGTCAATAGAAAAATGACATTATTTATATTGTTTATGTTAAGAACATAACAAATACGTTAATTAATGGAATATTGAGAGATTTAATAAATGATACATCTAGTAGAATGGGAGTGAAACCCTTCTTATAAAATAACGAGTGATGGTAACCCAATTTCGTAATAAAACTATCACTATTTCAAAGTTTATTGGGTAAAAACAAGTTCCTGATAAGTGATTGTTTGTGCACTAAAATTATTATATTGTCCCTTCCAGGATGTTCTGCACAAATTGCTACGAACTGAGGATAAATTATAAACTCTTACTAAAGTTCAATTGTGGGATTTATGTCTAAAGTAGCATGGACATGTAAAAAAATAAAACTTCACCTATGTGAACATAAGAAGTGGTGCCTCTTGTATCAAGTGTTTGGGTTTACTCTTGTAAATATTGATGAGACCAAGATAGAGCACAAGGTCATAATAGTGCTAACTTATATAATGACATCTCATAAAAAGTGAGATATCTCATGTGTTATGTATATTTGGTATTAAGATATTAAGACAATGTTTAATGCATAGCACACTTATGTCTTAGTTTTCACTTTGAAATGCACTCACTAATTGAAGGTTTAAATCAAAAGATACCTTCTTGTATTCATGAGTATATCAAATGAAGAAATTGAAGAAATATTACAGTCTAGTGGGGGATTCTTGGAGGGGTTGTAATATCATGTAGAAAATAAAAGAGAAAATCGATAATAAGTGTGGATGTTTGTTAATTCATGAATAAGTATGTCCCTTAGACACGTGTCAATTCATAAATATATATAACCTTTAAAATGTGTTTATTTATGAACCAAGATGATTATTAATATAATGTCTATTCATGAAAAGACACAAATGAGTCTACAAAAGGATACGATCCAACCATTTTGTTATTATCAACTTTTTCTCTCCAAAATTTTAATTTATTTAATCAGTTTCACCGAGTGTCAGAGGGAATTCTTTAAAATTGCTAACTAAAGATTCCCTTTGAATTATTGTATCTTGGAGGTAATTTTTTAAAGAACCTTATAGCAAATTCTTGTAATGGGGGCAAATAAAACCTTAATGAAAGTGATTCTTTAGGTCTCAATCCACTATAAATTTAGTTTCGATATCTATTCCCTTCATTAACTTCGCTGAAAATACTCTTTCTCCTAATACTTTATTTCTCATAGGATTGGAGACTCTTTCACGAAGTACTAGTAGACGTCTAAATCAGGTTGAGTGAATTAGAATTTGGGTTGCTTAGGCACCATTTAGATTAAACTTTATCTTTTCAAGTTTCAGTTCAGAACAAAACTTTAGAAATGGGGTGAAAGAAAAAAAAAATTAAAATATGGGACATAATAAAATATGTCTTGAATAATAGATCACAAAAATCATTGTCTACATGTCTTCTAACTTGTTGTCTACATAATCAATACATTCCATGTTAGGTTCATATCAAATAACATTGGCACTTTATGAATGATTTTTTTAAATCTTAAAAATATGTTCCATGTGTACTACTAAAGTTTCAGAATTCACAAATATGTGAGCAATAAATAAAATCATAACAATTTGGTTTTTATTGCAAAAGGAGAGGAGATTAAAAGATACAAGATAATAAAATTAATGGAGTATACTCATGCCACCGATTTAAAACAAATAGCAACCACATTAGGTATGTGGCATGAATCGAAGAGAGTTATTTAACATATACATGCTGTTTGAGTTAGGTTTGCTTAGACAGTATAATCAAAATTATTTAATAAAATGAAAATACACGATTGAAAATACTGTCCACGAATAGATTTGGGTGTCTAAGAAAGGACGTAAGGGTCCGTTTGACAATCCAATTCCAAGTCATGAAAATTGAATTGGAAGGCCAATTTCAATTCCGTGGAATTAAAATTGCCTTACCAATTCCAATTCCAAGTCTTAGATTTGGCTTGCCAAACGGACCGTGAGGTTATTATGGATAATTTATGTGCACATCAAAAATAATATTTCTAGTATTAATTAGATCAATCTCACATGTTTCAATTGCCATGCAGACATTATCCAATCATTTAGAGCCGATTAAGATATGAAGAGACACCCTATTTGCTTAACTTATTTAAGACAAAAAAAAAATCAAGGATAATTACACTCGAGCCCTCTATACTTTGACTCTCTTTCCACTTTCTCCCATATTCTTTTAATTTTTTCAAATAGCACCCCATATTTTGAAAACGGCTACAAATAACCTCATGCCGTCCAACTCCGTTAACTTTTGATAAAAACCGTTAGTCATGTGCGTGGCACATGACCTTAGGTAAGGGCATTTTTGTCCAAATGTAATTATTTTTTAAAAATCTTTAGAAAAACAGAAAAAACGTTTAAAAAATAAGAAAATAACAAAAAAAAATTCAAAAATATTGGAAAAAATTCTATAAAAACGAATATATATTGAAAAATTCTAAAAAATACCAAAAAATATTTTGAAAATGTCAAAAATCCTATAAATATTTAAAAGGATTAAAAATTTAAATATTAAAAAAAATTACAAAATCTTTATAACATTTGCAAATTACAAATATATATTTAAAATATGGAAAATTCTAAAACCAAATAATTTAGAAAATATATTTAAAAATAGTAATAATTACTGAAAAACACAATCAAATTAAAAAAACATTTAAAGACATTAATTAAAATTCTAAAAAATAAAAAAAAATCTGGAAACAATACAAGAAACATTTGACAAAAATAAATTTTGAAAAATAAAAAACAATATGCAAAATATAAAAAAAGAATAAAAACAGAAAACTAAACAATTTCTAAAAATAAAAAATCCAATAAAAACAAACAATTTCTAGGGAAAAAAAATCGGTTTTCAAACCATAAAAAAATATGAAAATTTTTAAACAATAAAAAATCTGAAAATTACAAAAAAAAATAGGATTTTTTTTCAAAGAAAAACAGAAAAATACTAATATTTATTGGAAAATACAGTAAAATACAAAAAATGGTTTTCCCATTATAAAACTTTATTTCCAACAATAAAAATTATTTTAAACAAATAAAAAAATGATTTTCAACAATAAGAAAATAATTTCAGATCTGCTCTTGTACCCCATCCCCCCCCCCCCCCCCCCGCTCCTCCCCTCCCCCACCCTCAGCCCCGTCCCACCCCCCAACCCCGCCCATCTCCAGCCCCGCCCCCAACATATGTATGTGTTCATGTGTGTGGATGTGTGTGTGTGTGTGTGTGTGTGTGTGTGTGTGAGAGAGAGAGAGAGAGAGAGAGAGAGAGAGAGAGATGAAGCTTGAGAAAGAGAGAGAAGAAAGAGAAAATAGAGAGGAGAGAGGTTTTTTAGGGTTTTTAAAAAATGTTAAAATACTGAAAATGCCCTTTGAAAAAAGTCAAAGGGGCTGTCACGTGGAATTTTCAGTTAAAAATTTAACGATGTTATCGTTCGGCGGCTATTTGTAGCCGTTTTCAAAGTATGGGGTGCTATTTGAAAAAATTGAAAGAATGTGGGGAAAAGTGGAAAGAAGGTCAAGGTATAAGGGGCCCGAGTGTAATTAATCCTAAAAATCATGATATTTTATTGTTTGGGATCTTGTAGTTCTACTTTATTTGGGGTTGGGGTCGATTAGTTTTCATAATAATTAGATGGGATTTAAAGCTGACAAAAATCGTCAGTCGGCCAGCATGACTGTTAGTTGACCTCTATCTTCATCTAAAAGACCATTTTGTCCATATATATATATATACAGTCCTGCTCTTGTGTGGACTAGTCCGCATTTTAAGAATGCGGACCGGACATGTGTCACCTGGCGGTGAACCCAGAAAAGAGAGAGAGTGTGCCTATAATTTAGGCGATAATTTCTTGGTACACCGTTAGGTGACACATGTCCGGTCCGCATTCTTAAAATGCGGACTAGTCCGCACAGGAGCATTATATATATATATATATATATATATATATATATATATATATATATATATATATAGATAGAGAGAGAGAGAGAGAGAGAGAGAGAGAGAGAGACTCTCATACATACTAAGTTTACATACCGATTTTTTTTAAATATTACAAAAATTATTTTTGCATTGAATATTTTTATATGGTATTTAAACATTTAATGAACCCATATAAAAAAAAGCTGCTGAAAATAATTATTTTTGCTATTTTTGAAAAATCGGTCAAACTTTCACTGCTTTTAAAACACTTTAAAAGCTCTAAAAGTTTGACTAATTTTTTAAAAATAGTAGTAAAATTTATTTTGAGCTAATTTTTTATATATGGGTCCCTTGAAAATTTTAAATATCACATAAAAAAATTCAACTCAATTTTTTTTTTGTAAATAATTAGTTAAAATAGGAATCCGCCTCTCTCGCTCTCTCTCTCTCTCTCTCTCACTCTCTCGCTATATATATATATATATATATATATATATATATATATAACAATTTAAACTATTTTTAATTAAAACTTTTTTAACAGTAAGTACATTTTTTCTTCTAACAACGTTTTAAGTATAAAAACACTAAACTAAAAACTTTGTGAAATTTAAAAAAAAAAAAAACTATTTTGTGATTTTTTTTTCTTAATTTCCATTTTTAACCTGAAACTATACAATAAAATAATAGAATAAAAAGAATGAAAAATCTATATAAAAAACAGTTTCAAAATTTTCAATATATTTTTTTTATATACTCTTTTTAGAAAAGCTTTTTTAAAACTGTTTTTAAATAACACTTTGTTAACAGAAAAAGTTTATTTTTCTACAATTGTTTTAAGTGTAATAATTCCAAACTAAAAACAGTTTGAAATTTTTAAACAGTTTGAAACAAGCAACAGTTAGAAACATTCAATTCAGGGGCACCCAATAACAACGATAAATGAAATGGTGAACAACTTCTATCCATTTAGACCACAACCAGATATTCTGAAAATTAGTGAACCCTAACCCCTAATTACAAAGAACTAGTGGACTTCAAAGTAAATGACCCTAAAAATTAACACATTAATAAGAAAACTTTCAAGTCTGATTCTCCTTCCCATCACCTGTTGTCCAACAACATTTGCATTTCCTCATTTCCTCCTCTATATAGACCTACCTATATCATCTTTCTTTATTCATTCCTCACAACACTAGCCCTCCCTTAAAGTTATTAAGCTGAGTAAGTATTCAGCAACTAAATTTTATTTAGACGAAATAAGATTTTAAGCTACAACAACCAATTCTCTCTCCACAATAATCTTGTGTTCAAAATGGCTCCATCTTTCTTGAGCGCTAGGTTTCTCTCTGCTTTTGTTATGGGAGCCAACGTGGATACGCGTCGCAAAGTGGTTTTGTGTCAAGTTCTGCCTTGAATAAAAAAGTTGGGGACGAGTCGAAGAAAAACACATCGTGGGTCCTGGATCCAGTAACTGGTTATTACAGGCCGGAGAATCAAGCAAAAGTAGTTGACGCGGTTGATCTACGCAAGATTCTCTTGAACCGTAAAAATTAGCTCGGAGTTGACATGTAGTGAAGTGAATGGATTCTCCAAGAAAAATTGTTCGGGCACGTAATGATTGATTATAGGATTAATGTCAAAATAATCATCCCACAATATGTTTTATTAAAAAAATACACCTCTAAAAGATATGATATAGTAAGATTGTTATGATTGAATATGATTGTTTTGATATTTTATATAAAATAAGATTGTTATGGCATTTTATATTAGTTATAGTGCTATTGTTGTGTAGTTCTTGATATCATATTCTAATGTTACTTTAAAAACTTAGTAGCAAAGATACTTAATGTTACAAATTTGTGCTACTTATGAGTTCTATTATCAATTTGATTTTATTATTCTCTTCAACACTTCAATCTATTTTGTATCAAACATAAGCAAACTAGAAGCCACCAAAAAGAGACGTAAATAACATAGTTTTTTCGCTTTCACAAGTAGACTTCTCAGGAAAATCTGAGATCAAATAAAGAAAAAATCCTCAATGACTATACCCAAACAAATTGGACTTGTTGAAGAAAATATGCATTCGTGTACACAACTAAATCTTCAATAAGTCCCACATTGTCTTTCAATAATTTAGATGACAATTATACCCATATAGTATGAAAAAAAAAAAGTCTCACATAGAGGGGAAGAAAAATATTGATTTAGTTTCTAGTGATTTGACAATAGACCCATGTTAAAAATATATATTTTTAGAAAAAGACATTATACCAATATGTATGAATAATAAGTACGTCAGATCAACCATTCCAAAGTTCTCCAAAAAAACTAAGCAAAACCATGAGAGAGCTCTAACATTCAGTTTCATTTTGTTTGGGTTACCTAGGGTTGCATTTTTTTGTTTTGCAATTCTGATATTTCTACAACTCAATCCAATTTTATCAGAATATAAATAATATTTTAGATTTCTGATATTCCGAGATTCAAATTTTTGAAAAAAAAATGGATTGGATTTTAAATTAGAGTTGGATCTTCATTTTTTGGATTTTCAACCCTAATTTACCAAAATTATGCCGATTTTATTTTTCCGAAAGATTGCATTTTTTCAATTGCAGTATATGGCAATTAGAAATATTCATTGTTTTCTTGTTTCCAATTTTTACCAGAATTTTTTATTTTTCCAAATTCTTCTATTTCGGCAAAAAATTCAAATTCCCGAAAAATTAGAATTGGAATTAGACATTTTTTTTTCCGGTTAAAATCACTTTTTCCAAAAGTACAATTTTCACTATGATTTGGGGAAACACGTACCAAGAATTGGACATGTGTCTGTATTAAACACTAATAAGAATATGATACTGATGTGATATGTATCTCACATGTCCCCTACTATAAAAACAATTTTTTTACATCTCCAAAAGCATTGTATCCTTATTGTTGTAGAAAACGAACACTTGGTGCACCAAGTGCATGATACTATTTAATCACGGATCCCTCGAAACAATAGATGATTGATAAAAGGAAGGATAGTGACCTCACACATTTAATTAGGACCGTTGGCTAAGTGCCTCCATTATTTTTTGCTCTGTAGATAATAGGGTTGTGTTTTTTTTTTCCGATTTTTTTTGTTTTTCCGATTTTCGATCCGATTTTTTTCGAATTTGGAATGAAATTTTAGTTTGCCGATTTTCGATATTTTCGAAAAAATTGAATCGGAAATTGGAAATAATTCTGAATTTCTGATTTTTCCGAAAATATGCCGATCCGATTTTTCCGAATTTTTTCGAAATTATTTCCGATTTCCGTTTTTCCGATTTCTTTTTCGATTTTTTGAAAATTTCCCATATCCCACATCGGTTGAGAGAGGGAGAGAGCTCCAAAATATGCTCTATAAAAGGAGAATATCCTCCTAACTTCTACCCAAATGAAAAGATGGGTCAAATCCTCGTGTATTTACATGTTGGGTTACGCCATTTTCTTTGTTTCTGTAAAATGATAATTTCGAGTAATAAAAAATCCATAATTTATTTTTTTGAGAATTTGGATTTTTCGAAATTTCTTGAATTTTAATATTTTTTGTGAATTTTAGATTTTTTTCATTTTTTGCCGATTTTCTGATTTTTCCGAATTCGGATTTTTTTTAATTTTTCAAAAAAATCGGATTGGAAATCTGATTAGTTATTTTATTTCCGAAAAAATCAAAAAATTTTCCGAAGAGACATTTTTCGATCCGATCCGGCCGAAACACAACCCTAGTAGATAATAAAAAAATCTTTGATAAAAAAGGGTATAAGTGTTAAATTTTATAACAAAGTTGTGTAACCAATATAAATAGAAATGGCGAGGTAGTGTAGGACTCCTTAATTAAAATTATACATTTTTAAATATATATTTATTGAATAGAAGAACATGTTAGTATAAAATAATGAAGTAAAAATGTAATACCCCATATTTTTCTAGAATATATAAAACTATATTTTTGGAATAAAATAAAAATCGTGGAAATTTAATTAGATCGCTGAATTTAATTTATTAATTGTGAACAAGTAAAATGTTATTATGTCATTATCATGCGTGATTGATTTTATGATAACAATTGTTATGAGAAATAATTTCACATGTAGTAGATAATTAATGTATGACGTGCGACTCAATTATAAATGTAATTGTGTATAAAAGTAATTGGGACGCATTTCGAAAAGTTATATGCGCTCGTTTAGATGTTTTAAACCTTTAGAAATGGTCCCGGAGTATAGATATATAAGTTGGGAGACTTTTGGGCTAGTCTAATTGTGGGTTCGGGCTCATTTGGGGGTTCAAAACTAGGGAAATAAATCCAACTCGAGATTTAGGACTAATAAAAAATTAAGGGGAAGATGAACACTCCCCACACTTAATCAAATACCTAGCCCTAACCGCCCCACCTCAAGAAAGAAGAGAAGAGAGGCTAAAAATGAGAAGGAACAAGGAATTCAAAGGGAAGTTCATTAACCGTGTATCCATGCAAGAGTTTTCTTGCTTAATTTAATGTTCAATATGCTGCTTGATTCATCGTAGTAAACCCCTCACGATTTCTGGGTTTTAGTTGTGATTTGATGATTAAATGTTAGGGATTTATCTTATGCATGTAGAGGATAAATTGTAATATAGGTTGCTAACCCAGAAATCTAGGATAATCGATATCGTGAATTTGAGGATAGATGCCTTAGGGTTCCTGGAATAAATTTGGAAAATTAGATTCATATATGGAGGTTTTGATGCATGTTTATGATCCGAAAATTAATGACTTTCAACCCATGTTATATGCCCCAAATCTGATTTGTATATAGTTAGAACTTTGGTAGAAAATCTGGGATAAGGGTCTTGATTTTGCAATACCCCGTACTTTTATGAATATTTAAATTACATAAATGAGTGTAATTTGGAGATTTGAGGAATTATTGTGAATAATAATTTTTGGAGTTTACGAGGGTAAGATGATTTTCGATGTGTGTTATATTTACTTTTGGGGTTAAGTGAATAAGTCGGACAATTTTAATTACATGTCGCAGTTGAGTAAAGCGACAAAGGATAATATTCAAATTGGAAAATCCATATTGAGATGTGTTGGGTTTAATTAGTGAATTGCGGCCAAGTAGCTCAGATGGAGATTTCGAGTGTGCGGTTAGTTTCGGAATGGCTGAGATAGTCAAAATAGAGTATCCGGGAGTAGTGTCTGGATTTCGGGAATTTTTAGACCAGTAGGGACTCGTAATGGAGTGAACAAGTCATTTTTTTGGTTTAATAAAGGATAAACCATTTTCTCTCCTATAAAAGACACGAGAGAGTGGGAGAAAGGAAAGAAAAATGAGAGAAAAGAAAGAGGAGAAGAAAGGAAGGGAGAAAGAGGAAGAAAAGGGAGATTCTGACCAAACTCCGTGGGATTCGACTCGAGGTCGTTTGATTTTATCCACGAGGCAAGTGTTTACTTGCTTATTTATTTTCAAGCATAAATCTCATATTATAGTTGGTAGAAGTAAAACACAAAGATTTTCGGGATGGGTTTTCGTGAATCAAAATAGGTTTTTCGGAAGATTAATGGATAAACCACAGAAAATAATAAATTCAAGAAATTTAGAAATAATTTGAAATTAGTTGTTGGATTTGGGCCCTAGGATGATTAGAACCCTTTTTATGTGTGTATATTGTTGTTACTTGAGGTTGGAGAATGATAGGAGAGGAGATAAAATCTTGGAGGAAGCTTTAATGGCCGAAACAACTTCTCGGAGAAGAAGCTGTCCAGATCGATCGATCGATGGCCAAGGGTCGATCGATCGTCCCTTGAGGATTTTTGGCAATTTAGGCTAGTGTAGTTTAAATGGGATAAATTCCAAACCTAATTCTTTCTAGCTTATTTATTTGAGTAAATAGATATCCATTTGGGAAAATTTATTTCTAGTTATTTGAGGGGATTTTTGGAGCTAAGAGGGTGCTATAATCGTGTGGCACTAAAAGTATATTTTCGAGGAAAATGAATAAATTGAGGAATTAGATATTTGGGGTACCCAAAAATAGAGTGGGGACCTCTAAATTATTAACTGACGAAATGTAGACCTTGGGTTCGTGGAAAAATGGAATCCACGACTTATCTAATTTAAGGGTGTTTGGTGATGAATATTTGTTGGGATAGTTTCGGTGGGCAATTAGGCATATATAATTGTACGCGTAGAAAATATAATTATATCGATTATGGTGAGTAAATCCTATGAGACTACTAGGATGAATTTGGGATATAGGCTTAGGATGATTGAGCGGTTATCCGATACGTCTATTGACGACTATTAGTATAGGTAATGCAATACCTGTGAGACTCAAATAAGTTGGGAATATACTTATTTACTTAGTATGAATTGGTATAGTGGGAGAAAATATATAAATCCTTAAACGTGAATAAGGTACATGTTATTTATCAAGTGAGGGAATACTTTTGGGTTTAGTATCATGAGTGTGCGAATACTTGAATGTTATTATTTGTGAGAATCTTTGGGGTTATTGGCCATCGTTATGCGTGATTGCCAATTATGGCGATATATATATATATATATATATATATATATATATATATATATATATAATACCCCCTCTATGCTATCATGGGAAGTTGCGTGATGTGGGTGAGGCCCCTGGCTTGAGGAGCAAGGAGCGTATAGTCCATAGGTCATAGCGTCCATTTATATATTGTGATTTTTATTAGGGGTGAGACGTAGTATGTATGTTTCGTCTCACTTTCGGGGAGGAACTATAATCGCTTCCCATACTTAGTGGTTTGGCTTTTACCAAGGTGGTGTGAGATTCCGACCGTTGGTACCCATGATGGTATGTGAGTGATTCCATGGTAGATGATAGCATGGAGACCGCATCCTCGATTTATAGCTCATTGGGATGGTTATTATACTTGTGTGTATAGTATATTACCCGTGTATGAGAACAAGATATTATATGTCTCTAACTAGAGTAAAGATATAAAATGAATAAAGATTAATTCTCATTTTGGGAGATTTTATCCGGACTTATATTTTGATATGTATATGAGAGTGAGTATGATAATGTATATAATTATATGAGTATGTATATATACGTTGTGTACTGAGGGTATAAGGGATCTCGACGATCGACACTGCCAAGTAGTAGTGTATCGGGAGGTTCCTTGTTTGGATTTTGCTTTGCGAGACACCCACGCACGAACATGGCACAATGTTGAGACTGGGAAGAAGTTTATCCCTTAGTACTAAGATCAATTAGGATTTTTAGAGTTTTGATGGAATGAATTAGTTAGGCAGGGTAGTTAAACTAGGACGTCTATTAGAATGCGTTAGGTGTGCACTATTAGAAGAGAGGTGAGGGCTATCTCATGGGAGTGCGATACCAATTTAAATATGAGGTAAAACATATTTTTTTAAAAATATCATTTATGCACTTGCAAAATATTTTCACAACTCGGGCTCTGACTTGTTTATCTATTTTTCTATCTTGCTATATATATATATATATATATATATATAAGGTATCGAGACATAGGGACGCCTGGATGATGCTTCTTTCGAGTCAGATGTTCGCTGCAGCAGCTGTGGATGCATACAGGTTTCTTTTTAGATGCTTCTATTCTTTTGATCTAGTTAGGAAGCATTGTAGTATTACTCGGGTCAAAAGCCCGATTGTATTTATTTATTCTTTTATCGCCTTTTAGTGCGGCATTCATTATGTTGTATTATGTTAAACCGAGTGTTCGGTTATTTTTTTTTATTTCATTTC
This sequence comes from Sambucus nigra, assembly GCA_949130495.1. NCBI lineage: Eukaryota > Viridiplantae > Streptophyta > Magnoliopsida > Dipsacales > Adoxaceae > Sambucus > Sambucus nigra. Next base: position 583,394,120 of record OX422217.1, read on the forward strand.
AGTTATATATATATATATATATATAAACTGTGTGAATGTTTTATTTGATTAGTTTTATTAAAAATTTCAATTAATTAAAATTTTAACACCAGCCTAATAGGTTATTAGTAATTAAATTGGTTTTCGACAGTGATGCTAAGGATGAACCATATGAGACTCTTGTTTTAATTTTGTACAGGATTGATTGCCCGATATTTTATTAGGCGGGGTGTCACGGATTTACTCATATAAATTCTGGGATTTGGGGAAAGAATTTAACGTTAATGTATGAAATTAATTATTTTGAGATGAGTTACTAAGTGGTAAAGACTTGTTCATAAGTTTATGAAAAGTTATTAAAAATTAAAAGGGATCATGGGAAGAAATCAAGAAATCTCGTATTGGAAAAATGTAGCAGATCTGGGCTTTTGCCCAGGTCCGAATCTATCCAGTTAAGGGGCAAATCAATTCGGTTGATGGGAGAATCGATTCGGCCTTGGAGGCGGATCGATTTGGCCCCTGGGGCTAGTTGAGCTGGGACCGGAGTTAGTTTTGGGGTATTTTTAGAACTCCATACGAATTAGTGGGATGATGTTTGGGTCTACGATGAATTTATTAAAAATGCAAATGTGGAACATATATTGATTGGAAAATTATATTTAACTAGATGGTTAAATAACCCTTTAAAAGAAGAAGGAATTAATAATTAACTAGATGGTCAATTATTAATGGGTGAATATTTATGGATATCATGTGGGATGTTTTTGGTAACTATAGAGTAATTATCTACACATATTATAAGGGAGTAATATGTATATATATTTATTTGTTTGGACATACCAATGTTCGTGGACGGTCCTATTGGCTTAGGATTTCACGCGTTTGGGACCATAGCACACGTCGGCACAGGTGGGCTAGACGTTGTGGAGGTCATTTTTATAGGTACTACATAGCAGCACTATTTATGAGAGGTAGGTGTAGATGCTGGGATTCTTTGTCACCGTTAGGTATGGGTCGTGAACTAGTATACTGCGTAAGGACCGCCCCACTTATGTGTGTTTTTGTGATGTCTCACTCAGATGGAGATTTCCTTCGGACTTACCGATAGAGCACGAACGAGACACCCCTGGTAGATGCCTTTGAGTGTAGCATATATATATATATATATATATATATATATATATATATATATATATATATATATATATATATATATATTACCCGAATTAAATAAGATTCAATAATTTGTCTAAGAATATAGACAGTAAATAAATTGTATGTAGACGGTTTCGTTTTAGTAATTGATTATAGCTAATGCATTTGATATTAAATTGACACAGTTGTCATCTATTATTTTGGGACTTGTTGGGATACGAATAATATCACATTTAGACGAGGGGTGAGATGTTAATCGTATGTGAGGGACGATGGGGGATATTTACTTCGAATCGACTCTATTTATTGCACTTTAAATTAAATAAGTTAATTTTTGCAACTCTATGGAGCTGACCCAAATTTAAATATTTTCTACCCCCAGGTGCTCCTAGACAGGGATATCGGGACTATTGACGTATCAGCCTTGCAGTCTCCTTTTGCTACTCAGACTTTCCAGATTTATTGATACGAATTTAAGTTCTATTCAACTTCAGTTATTTATTTCATTTGAGATATTTGTATGGGCATAAGCTCGGGATTTATTTACTTTATGTCGGGTTGAGATAATTATATTTTTTTTATCATACGCCTGGTGCTTGATTGGATTTTTAATTTTATTGGAGTATTAATTTAAACTCAATTACGTCTTATCAATACATGTTTTATATGATTGATACTGAGAATGGTATTAATTGACAAACAAGCCCTATCTTGGATGTATCATGTCTAGCAGACAACCTTTACATGAGAAAATGGGGGTTGCTACAATTGGTATAAAAGCATCCACGTTCTAGTGCCCTTAGGATATATGTTGCGTCCATTGCATTCTGCATTGGTTCCTTTTATATGTAGAGCATATGCTTAGGGTTCATTATACTCTTACGATTTGTACTAACTCAAACCTTGTTTGCTTTTAGATAGCGAATGTACGGAGGGGTACACTCAGGCTCGTAGTCTACGAATGAGGAGGCTTAGACGGAGCCACCGCAACAGCCACAGGCCCTACTAGCCCCACAGTTGATCACTTCGATAGAGATCACCACTATCATGACCCAGACAGTTTCTACTTCCATGGAGGCATGCTCCAACACTTTACACCTCCACAGGCTCAGTTGCAACCACCACAGCCACAACAGGTGGTCGTACCTGCCCAGACACTGGGATTAGATATGGACAGGGCTAGGTAGGCCTTCGTAAAGGGTCAACCTCTAGTGTTCTCGGGAAGCCCAGATATTCTATGGCAAGCAGGTGGAAGAAATATGTATAGATACATTTACGGATGGTAGAGTGCACGCCAATGCAAAAGCAGATGCTAGATTCTTTTTTGCTAGGGGGGCTCCATTGGTGGGAGACGATTACGTCAGCTGCAGAGAGGGATATATTGACGATTGATGAGTTCTGAGAGAGATTTGAGGGGAAGTATTTTCCCCAAGCTATACTATCTGAGATGAGGAGACGATTTATGGATCTCAGGAAGGAGGGACGTACCATGGCTGAGTACGAGGAGGAGTTTACTTCCCTATCCTACTTTGCAAAGGAAAATGTGAATACTGATAAAAGGAAGATGGACAGATTCATAGCGGGGTCAGCTTGGCACATTAGGAAGGCACTTTTAGGAAACCCGACCTTTACCATGTATAATCAAATTATAAATGCCATTCTTCTCCACTATCAAGATCAAAGGGCCTTTCAGAAGAACAAGGGAGAGAAGTGACTCGGAGCCAATTCATCAAGCCAGCAGGGCAAGACGAGTGGGGGTAGCGGATCTGGGACCCAGCAGTTCAGGGGTATTTCATCTATAGATTAGCATCAGAGATTCAAGAGTTTCGATGATGGAAACAAGCAGGGAAATCAGGGTCAGGGACAATCGAGATAGGGCTAGAAGGGCTAGTAGGGCTAGTAGCAGAGTGGCCATTATGGCCGAGGTCAGTATGGTCGAGGCTAACAAGGTCGACAGGCAGAGTGGTGCCCGTTTCATGGAAATTATTTCACTTGCGGGGAAAGGGGCCATACATCGAGGCAGTGTCCCCGAGGTAATCAGGCATCTCAGTAACAGGGAGGTCATAGGAGACATCAGGCGCCAGAAGGACAACGCCCACTGTTACCAGCTCCAGGTGTTGCTGCACCAACCGCTCAAGCACCCGTCGCCCCACCTTAGGTACAACCGCCATTACAGTATATACGAGTTTATCACATTGCACCCGCAGAAGGGCCAACACCATCTCAGTCAGTTGAGGGTATGTTCCCTATCTTTGGACACATAGGTCGTATTTTATTTGACACGGGGGCATGACACTCATTTGTTAGCATGGGTTTTGCACTGGAGACTGGGATCATAGACTTTTCTTTCGATATTGTACTACACATAGATTCACCGGTGGGTAGAGGGGAACCCATACATTCGGTATGTCGGGGTATAGGGATTGAGATAGGGCGACTCACTTTTGTAGCCGACTTACTGGTACTTGATATGAACGAGTACGATGTTATCTTAAGGATAGACTATCTAGATACATAAAGAGCATGCGTCGACTCTTACGGGAGGTCCATCTTCTTCGCCATTCCAGGGCAGGAGATATACCTGGTTGCAATGCCCTACCCTGGGGGTGGGTCGAGCATGCACTTATACTATATTAAAGCGGATACTTCTTCGGAGGTCGTAGTGTCGCTAAATTCCATCCCGATAGTTAACGAGTTTTTACATGTGTTTGGGGATATCCTAGGGTTGCCATCTAGTTGAGATATAGACTTCATGATTAACTTGATTCCGACCACGAGACTTACTACACGTACACCATATCGGGTGGATCCTCTGGAGATAAAGGAGCTTCGAGATAAGATTGAGAAGTTATTAGGACAGGGATTCATTAAGAGGAGTACTTCATCATGGAGTGCTCCAGTTTTGTTCATAAAAAAGAAGGAGGGATCACTGTGACTTTATATCGACTATAGGGATTTGAACAAGGTCACTATACAGAATAAATATCTGTTATCCAGCAATAATGATTTGTTTGACCAACTGAGAGGTGTTGCGTATTTCTCTAAGATTTACTTTCTATCAGGTTATCATCAATTGAGATTTTGAGAGCAGGACATCTCGAAGACAACATTTCTTACGAGATATAGGCCGTTTGAGTTTTTGGTTATGCCTTTTGGGCTAACCAATGCACCGACGATGTTTATGGATTTGATGAATCGGGTATACCGAGATTATTTGGATCAATTCATTATAGTGTCTATTGATGACATCCTGATTTATTCTTGGACTGTAAAAGGGCACGGACAACATTTGCAAGTAGTCTTATAGACACTACGGGACCATCGGTTGTATGCTAAATTTGAGAAATTTGGTTTTAGTTGAGAGAGGTGTAGTTCTTGGGCCACATTGTGTCTGAGAGAGGGATATCAGTGGACCCAGGGAAGGTTTCTTCAGTGATGGAGTAGGGACAACCCACTACACCCACCGAGGTATGTTACTTTTTGGAACTAGTCGGGTACTTTCATCGATTCATTCAAGGGTTCTCCAAGACCATCGGTCCCATAATGAATTTGACAAGGAAGGGAGTGTCATTTGTATGGGATGATGTGTACCAACAGGCATTTAATGAGCTGAAGACTAGATTGACTAAAACACCGATTATAGCACTACCTCGGGAAGGAAAGACTATAAGTTCTTAACAGATGCATCCTTGAGGGGACTTGGAGGGTTTTTGATGCAGGAGGAGAGACTGATATGCTTTATGAAAGCTTAAACTTCACGAGGTACATTACCCCACCCATGACTTGGAGTTAGTGGCCTTGATTTTTGCACCGTGAGTGTGGATGTATAATCTCCTTGGGGAGAAATTCCAACTATTTACAGACCATAAGATCCTACAATAATTGTTCACGCATCGAGAGTTGAACATGAGGCAGAGAAGGTGGATAGAGTTTGTGAAAGACTGCCAGTTCGACATTTAGTACCACCCGGGAAAGGAAAATATCATAGCAGATGCTTTGAGCCACAACCTGATGTTGGAGTTAGCGACAGTGTGGAAAGTGAAGTGGAAATCACTTCATAAGGATGACGATCTGACCCGTGCATTTATGACAGTTCTCGTAATCACATCCGAGATCATTATTCGGGTGGTAAAGGTACATACAGGAGATCAAATTTTCTAGGAACGAGTTAGACAGTTGATAGCTGAGGGAGAGGAGTATTATTCTATTGGGTTGGATGGTTGATTGAGATTTCGGGGAAGATTAGTTGTCCTAGATGATGAGGAGTTGAGGCGAGTCGTTATGTCTGAGGCGAGCCGTTCACGCTTTACAGTACATCTTAGAAGGGATAAGATGTACCATGACATGTGACGTCAATATTGATGGGTCGGGATGAAGAGGGATATAGTAGATTTTGTGTACAAGTATGCGATGTGCCAGCTGGTGAAGGTGGACTATCAGTGTCCTGCGGGTGTGTTATGACCTTTGGAGATCCCAATGTGGAAATGGGAGAGCATCTCCATGGACTTTATCACTGGGTTACCTACATCACAATAGGGGAATGATTTTATTTGGGTGATCGTCGATAAATTGACCAAAGTGGTTCACTTTTCATCGGTCCAAAAAGATTATAGGTCTGAGCAGTACACTAGACTTTTCCTTGCAGAGATTGTAAAGTTGCATGGGGTACCTCTCAACATTGTGTCGGACAGGGACATGACATTTGTATCCCACTTTTAGAAGAGCTTTCAGCAGGATTTAGGGGAAGAAATCAAATTGAGAACCTCATATCATCCTCATACCGATGTACAGACAAAGAGGGTAAACATGATGTTGGAGGACATGTTACAAATGTGTACATTAGATTTTAAGTGGAGCTGAGAGCAGTATTTGCCTTTGGTGGAGTTTGCGTATAACAACAGCTACTAGTTCACGGTTGGGATAGCAACCTTTGAGGCACTTTAAGGGAGCCTTTTTTGTTCACCCTCATACTGGTTGGATATGGGGGAGAATAAGTTACTTGGGCCAGATTTTATTCAAGACTCCTCAGAGAAGGTAGAGATGATTCGGGCGAGGATACGGATTACCCAGGATACGCAAAAGAGCTACGTAAATACGGGACGGAGACACTTAAACTTTTATGTTGGGGATCATGTGTTTATTAAAGTGTCCCCCATTAAGGGAGTGATGAGGTTTGGGAAGAAAGGGAAGATGGCTCCCCGATACACGGGACCATTCCCTATTCTTAAAAGTATTGGGCCCGTGGCATATCGGTTGGGATTATTGGACAACTTGCAACAGATGTACGATGTTATCTATATATCTGCATTGTGGAGGTTCCTTCAAGATGAGATAGTATACCAGCACATTGACATTGATGAGGTAGAGCTCTAGCCAGACACTACTTACAAGGAGAGACATGTAACCATTATGGACTGTCGAGAATGCCGACTTCAATCCAAGGTTGTTCCTTTAGTTTGGGTGCAGTGGGGACACCATCGGGAGTACGAGTCGACTTGGGAGAGGGAGGATGACATACGTAAGAAATATCCTAAAATATTCTAGTTAGGTGCGTACTCTTCTAGATTCCAAGGACGGAATCCCATTATTAGGGGGAAAAATGTAATACCCTGTATTGTTCTAGAATAATTAAAACTATATTTTTGGAATAAAATAAAATTCATGGAAATTGAATTACTATTCTATTAATGCATGAAAGTATGATTTCATATTGTACCGCAACGAACATGAAGAGAAAGACAAGTGTCCGATATGTAGTGAGCCTAGATACGTGTCTTGTGAGAATGAAAAAGACAAGATTGCAAAATATCACAAGTGCTTTCATGTACCACAAAAGGTTTTGAAGTATTCTCCCCTCGGTCCATGATTAAAACGAATTTACACTTTACCATGGATAGCAAAGTCCATGACATGACATGCTCGATGCAAGGTGGATGGGAATCTTATGCATGAACCGGTTGATTAGCCCATCTAGCAAATTTCAAATGCATGACACCATGAATTTGCAAAGGAATATCTCAATGTCTATCTTACATTATCAACTGATGGGTTTACCCATTTTGATAAATTAAATACTAATCATAGTTATTGGCCACTTCTCATGGAGCCTTCAAGTCTCCCTCTGAAACTGTGCATGAGAAATAAGTTCACATTATTATCTTTATTGATACCGGGGATGAAGGTTCCTGATGATTATATTGATATATTATTAGCCCCATTAATCAAAGAGCCTAAAGAGTTGTGGGATAAAGGCATGACAACGTTTGACTCTCATAAGAGTGAAGAGTTCACACTTAAAGCAATGGTGATATGGGAAATCCATCATCTTCCTGCTTATAGAACCTTGTTCGGTTGCAATGTTCATAGTTATTATTGATGTCCCATATGTGGGGAGGAAATTGAAGTCATTTAGATACCTCATAGTGGTAATATGAGTTATACGGGTCATCATAGATCTTTATCGACCAATCACTATTTAACGATAAATTTAACTTCTTACTGTCGTCACGAGCATAAGATGAAACCTGCTAAACTTTTTGGTCAGCAAATTGAGGAGAAGACAAAGGTTGCGACTGCCGAGAATACGTATGTAGGCAAACACTCTCAGTTTGTAAACTTGAAGCTTAAATTTATGATGATCCGAATGACCCTCGTAAAATGAAGGCATGGTCCAAATGGTCAATATTTTTTAACTCATCGTATTGGAAAGATTATCATATAAAGCATGTAATTGATGTGATACACACGGAGAAGAATGTTACGAAACATCTGATAGGGACATGTTTGGGCGGATCTCATTCAAAAGATGGAGAGTAAGTGCATCGTGATCTACATGATATGAAAATAAAGAAGAAATTATGGTTAAGAAATGATGTTACAACATGAAGAATTTCTATCCCCCAACTACCTTCACTTTAACTTCTAGTGACAAAAAGATCCTCTTACAAACATCGTTCAACTTGAGACTTTAACTAGTTACTTCGGTAATTTTCACATGGTAGTAAGATAACAAATAATTGACCTGAAATAGTGCAAGTCTCACGACTGACACGTCATCATTCAATTAATCCATCTATTATTTAGGCATTAATTCTCTGATCACAAAGATCTCTGTCGTGAAATTATGCAAATTAGTGTGATTTATCCTAGTTTGTGCAAAAATTGTATACATAAAGCACATTAAAGTTATGGAATCAACTTCGACTGAGGAAATTTTTATATTAGAGAAATAATTTCCTTCGTCGTTCTTCAATATCAACATCCACCTACTTGTGAATTTATGTGATAAGACTTTGTTGTGTGTTCCCGTTAGGTATCGTTGGATGTATCCTTTTGAGCACTTGATGAAAACCATCAAAGATGACATAAAGAATACGTGGAATATAGGACGGTCAATTGCTGAAGAATACGTAACTGTGGAATCATCGTTATATGCTCGGGAACATATTCCAGAACAAGAGATGATGAGGTTCAATCCTTGTGGAGAACAAGTGATTGAGGAACCTTATGAGTTTGGGGGTGAATTTCCTTTTGGAAACCCTAAAGAGGGGAGACTCATTAATCTATAACACGAGAAAGTAGCTCGTTATGTCTTCGAATTGCAAGATGAAATTAAAGATCGAAGAGAGAAAGTAGCTACATAATTAACTCAGTTATTCTTATTTGATTATATGTATTCTATATATTATGATCTAAACTCTGCAATTTACCCTTAGGAAGTACGAGAACGAAATTGCCTAAAATCAGAGGAGAGGTTGCACGATGAATGATTTTAGGGCATGGATATCAAAAAAGGAAATTTCCACCTTTTATGTATGTTGTTATTTAATCATGTGTGGTACAAACATGCCCTAATATAATATTATTAATAAATGCATCTTCTAAAAAGAGGTGATGTATCTTCAAGGCTTGTACGCCTAGCAAAAGGTCCCAAGTTTCATGCGAAAGAGTTTGAGAAATTCCGTACCAAATTTTTGATTTCATTTCATATCCATTTGAGGAAAAGCACACAAAAAAAATAAATTTTAATTTTTACCATGACTACTAATGTCGCTAGCAAAAACGATAAAAATTCAAAAGATACGGTGCTAACCTATTATGGGATTGTCCAACAAGTCCTGAAACTCGATTATTTAGATTTCACATTAACCGTATTCTATCGTGATTGGGTGAAGGAGCATGACACTATGAATCCTTGTAAAGTTGATCTTGACTTCAAACTTATCATGGTAGATTTATGAAAGTTAAAGAGTAAATATCTCATAATTTTCCCATGTTCCTTTTCTATGGCATCATATTTAGTTTTCGTGATTAATTCTCGATTCATCAGCATTTTTTCTATATTGTCAAACTCAGACATGCGAAAGGCTCATCGAATAACAACCTCGATGAACACTATCCCGGAGCTCATTTCTCCAGTCCGATCATCCTTTCACATATATGAGTTTGACAATGTAAAAAAATTCTGATGAATCGAGAATCAATCATGAAAACCAAATATGATGCCATGGAAAAGGAACACAAGAAATTTTTACTGAAAAAGATCGATATGGAAGTTGATTTGAAAAGGTGAAAGTTAGAGGTCGAACACTTGAGAGAGCAACTCATCTACATTAGCGAGGAATTTTAACTATACCTCGTTCGAGAGGACATGGCTTAAGATAAATATATTAGGCTACTAGAGAAAGACAATGTTGTGTAATAGAAGCATGCCAAAACTATCGCTGGAACTAGGTATGCTTTACTTTAACTCACATTTTTATATACTTGATATGCATAATTTTTTAAACTTTTTGATTCCTATATAATGGTTAATTAAGTGCTCATTTGGGGGTAAACCCAAAAATCCCCTAAACGGCCACATAAGGGGCACAAACACCTCATATGGGACCAACGTAACTCGTAGAACTGATCGGATAACCACGGGATGCCCGATTTGAGAATAGGACTCATGTTTAAAAATAATCACACTTAAGCTACAAAATATGCCGTTAGAGGCGGTAAATAAAAAATAACACCTAAGCGTAGGAACTGACCGTGTAGTCACGGGATGCTCGATTTAAGAATAAAACTAAAATTTGCAAATAGTTAGATTTAGGCTTAAGAATATGTCGTTAAAGGGGAAAAAATGCAACACACCCACCAAAAGGCTCTGCAAAGGAGCCAAAACCTCACACGGGACCAACGTAATTTGTAGCAATTGATCGCGTAGTCACAATACTCCCGATTTAAGAATATGATCAAAATTTGAAAATAGTTAGACTTAGGCTTAAAAATATGCCGTTAAAGGAGGGAAAACATAAAATAACCACCAAACGACCTTGTAAGGGGTACTAACACATCGCACAAGACCAAAATAACTCGAAGGAATTGACCGCGTAGTCACGACACGCCCAGTTTAAGAATATAACTTACAAATATTTTGACTTACGCTAGAAGGTCAAAATGAAAAACAACCACCAAACGGCCCCGCAAGAGGCATGCACACCTCGCACGAGACCAATGTAAATCGTAACAACTGACCGCGTAGTCACTGGATGCTCGATTTGAGAATATTACTAAAATTTGCAAACAGTTAGGCTTAAAAACATGCCGTTAAAGGGAGAAAATGCAAAATAGCCACCAAACGGCTCACAAGAGGCACGAACACCTCGCACGGGATCAACGTAACTCATAGCAACTGATTGTATAGTCACGGGACTCCCAGTTCGAGACCAAAATTTATAAATAGTTATACTTAGGCTTAAAAACATATCATTAAAGGGAGAAAACACAAAACCACCACCAAATGACTCCATGGGAGGTACGAATATCTCGAAAAGGACCAACGTGACTTATAGTAGCTGACCACATAGTCATGGGACTCTCGATTTGAGAATATGATAAAAAAATTCAAATAGTTAGACTCATGATTAAAAACATGTCACTAAAGGGTGAAAATACAAAATAGCCACGAAACGGCCCTGAAAGAGGCATGAAAACCTCGTACGGGATCAACGTAACTCATAGAAACTGATCGTGTAGTCATGGAACTCCCAGTTTGAAAATATGACCAAAATTTATATATAGTTAGACTTGGGCTTAAAAACACATCGTTAAAGAGAGAAAACGCAAAACAGACACCAAACGGCCCCGCAAGAGGCTTGAACACCTCGCACGGGACCAATGTAACTCATAGCAATAGACTATAACACTAATCTATGCTTTCAATTATCATATATACATTCACATATATTTTCATAAATAAATAAAAAACTAAAAAGAGGGCCTATACCACAATTTGCAATTTAGAGCGTTCTCTCAATTTTCTTCACTTTCAACACATTTGGCATATATTTTCATAAATCAAAAGAGATACGCTAGATTTGAATTATGGGTTAGACCCTAACCTTGTTTATCTTACGAACTACGTAGACTTTGATGCCATTTTTTACTACTTCGACATTTCAAAATTATTTTTGGGATTCAAGTCCTTTATTACTTACCATTTGGAAAATTTTGAAGTTTTGTTTACAAGACTAATTAGAGAAGAAACATATGGACTATTTGGAAGATATTCACGAAAGCATGCATTGTATTTTTATTTGTATTGTACATATTCACACAAGCATGCATTATATTTTATTACATATTTATGCGATCTTCCTCTTCTCCAAATCGCGATCTTCTTCCTCTTCTCCAAAATACGTGATCTTCTCCAATACGCGATCTTCTTCCTTTTCTCCAATACACGATGCTCTAGCGTGACCTAGCGTGACCTAGGTTTTGGAAGAAGTCTCAGTTAGCGTGACCTAGGGTTTGGAAGAAGTCTCAGTTAGCGTGACCTAGGGTTTTGGAAGCATTCGACGCTCACATCACAACCTAGGGTTTGGGAATTGCGATTTGCTTTCATAAGGTAATTATCTCATTCATACGAGATTTGCCTAAAATGTTCTAAGCGATTTACTGTTCATAAGAGATTTGCTGTTGGGTTACAAGTTTATTTTTTGGTAAAATGCAATGTATTTTTGTTATTGTTGTTGGGTACATACTTTTTGTATTTTTTGGTTCAAGTTTTTGATTATTTTGTATTAAATCCAAAGCTTAGAATGTTTTTTATATACTGATTTATAACATTACTAGACCTGGTATTTAATACACTGATTTATACACTGATTTATACTATTAAATCACATAATTGTATACACTGATTTATACTATTAAAACACATTATTGTATATAACTAAGGAAATTTCACCCCTCCCTTGAACTTTAAGGTTTGTTCTAACAAAATTACATGTTGTAACTGTGATTTTTCTTATGTGTATCAATAATTCTATTTTTTGTATATAAGCATATAACTTGTGTGTAAACCATATTTTTTTGGTAGTGCAGAATGTCACAAACATTGAACAAAGAGTGGATGAATGAGAGGAATAGAATAAGTGAGGTGTACACAAATGGAGTTGCGTGTTTTATTAATTTTGCAATTGCAAACAATGGCCATTAATTCTCGACCTTTCCTTGTCCATGTGTTAAGTGCCGAAATAAGAAGCGTTTTACTGCTGTAGATATCAAGGGTCATTTGATAATGCACCGTATAGACAGGACATATACTAAGTGGGTTTTACATGGTGAAACACTATCATCGAACCTAACATGTCCCATAGTAGATACTATTGATTGTGAAGGACATTATGAAGCTGATAACAATGAGAATGAAAGGTTGCGAAACTTAGTTGACGCATGTTACGGAGTGCACAAACAACATTGTGTACAACCCGATCAGGAAGGATTCTCTGAAAAATCGTATGTCGACAATAGGAAGTATGATCAATATAATAAATTAGCGATTAAGAAATTGTACCCTTCATGTCAGGGTTTTGAGACTTCTTCTCAGCAATTATTGAATTGCATAATTTGAAAAGGCAGTTTGGTTGGTCGAGAAATAGCGTGACCTCTCTCTCGTCGGTTTTAAAGAGGTGGTTTCCAAAAGGAAACACATTACCAGAAAAATATCCGCATATGAAGATAATGATGAAAGACCTAGGGATGAAAGCAAATTACATTCATGCTTGCGTTAACAACTGTATTTTATACTGGAAAGAGAATGAAGATTTGGAGGAATGTCCTCAATGTGGAGAATCGAGATATGTAGTGACCTCAAAGTAAGGGAAGAGGATATGCAAAGAACCGATGAAAGTGTGGAGACATTTCCCTTTAATTCCAAGGCTAGTGAGATTGTACACCACTATACCTTGGATAGCGCATGAAATGACATGGCACCATCGGGCAACAAGTTCATGGGATTATCAGCGACATCCTTGTGATTCATACCAATGGAGAATGCTAAAAAGTAGATGGCCCGATTTCACCGAGGAAGGGCGCAATGTTTGGCTTGCAATAGCAATAAATGGGTTTAATCCCCATGGTATTCAGTCTAGTAGTTATAGTTGTTGGTCTGTCATGACCGCGCCTTATAATGTGGGACCTTCTTTATGATTGAAGCGTGAGTTCCAAATTTTATCTTTATTGATTCCTGGGCCAAAGGCACCGGGTCAAGACATTGATGTTTTTCTTCAACCATTAGTAGATGAGTTGAAACAACTATGGGAAGGAGTTCCAACTATTGACATGCACAAAATGCAACCTTTTATGTTGGGAGCTATGTTGATGTGGGGGATTCATGATTTTCCCGCATATGGAAACTTATCTGGGTGTGTAACACATGGTTACAAAGCATGTCCTATTTGTGGTGATGACACTCCATCCATTTGGCTAGAACATAGCATGAAGATAGTTTACACAAACTATCGTATGTTTCTTAAAAGCGATCATCCCTTTAGGAGTGGTAGAGGTTTGGGACTTAGGACAAAAGAAGTTGGACGTCCCCCGATTCGACTAAACGGAGATGCACTTGTGGAGAAGTTAAGAAATATAAAGTATGTACCTGGAAAAGTCTCAAAAGTTCCCGCTAAGAAGAGAAAGTCTAATAATGTTAATGGGAGTGCTAATGTTGAAGTTAAATAAGCTTGGTATAAAAAATTTATTTTCTTTGATTTGGAATATTGGCCATATCATCAAGTTCGACATGTCCTTGATGTGATGCACATCGAAAAGAATGTTGCAGACACTACACCAAAATGGGCAAATTGTCACCTTTCAGCCGGCCAACCTTGTCAAGGTCATTGACCGTGACAAAAAAACACGCGTTTTATGTCACGGTCATTGACCTTGACACGACCGTGACAACGACTTGTCAAGGTCATTGACCGTGACAAGCCCGTGACAATTACATTTGTCACGGTCTTGTCACGGTCATTGACCTTGACAAGACCGTGACAATTCTTGTCAAGGCCAATGACCTTGACACGACCGTGACAACTTTTCCAGCAAAAACCCTTTCCCCCTTCTTTTTTCCCTCCCACCGTTCCCTCCCTCTCTCTCTCTCTCTCGACTCGACGCTGCTCTCTCTCTCTCTCTCTCAGGTCCAATTTCTCTCTCTCTCTCTCTCTCTCTCTCTCTCTCTCTCTTCCATTTATATATATATATATATATATATATATATATATATATATATATATATATATATATATATATATTTGTGTGTATATTTATGTATGTATGTGTATATATATATGTGTGTATGTGTGTGCGTGTGTGGGGGGTGGGGCGGGATGGGGCAGGGTGGGGGAGGGCGTGGTGGAGGGGGGCAAGGGGTGGGGCGGGGTGGGGCAGGGGGTGGTGGAGGAGGGCAGGGGGTGGGGTAGGGTGGTGTGTGTGTGTGTGTGTGGTGGTGTGTGGTGGGGGAGGGGGCAGGGGGTGGGTTGGGGTAGGGGGTAGGGGGAGGGGGTGGGGGAGGGGGGTAGGGGGTTGGGTGGGGTGGGTGGGGTGGGGGAGGGGGTGGTGGAGGGGGCAGGGGGTGGGGTGGGGTGCGGCGTGTGTGTGTGTGGTGGTGTGTTTTGGGGGAGGGGGAGGGGGTGGTGGAGGGGGGCAGGGGGTGGGGTAGGGTGGGGTGTGTGTGTGTGTGTGGTGGTGTGTGGTGGGGGAGGGGGTGGTGGAGGGGGCAGGGGGTGGGGTGGGGGAGGGGGAGGGGGAGGGGGTGGGGGAGGGGGTCTAGGGGGTTGGGTGGGGTGGGTGGGGTGTGTGTGTGTGTGTGTGTGGTGGTGTGTGGTGGGGGAGGGGGTGGGGTGGAGGATTGAGATTCAATTTAGGTGTGTAGACCATTTCGAAAATTTTGTGCTTCACATTATTGAACCAATATAAAACGTTTTCCCTATCTCTAGATTTTTACAAGACATCTACCACATCATGTCTTAAATGAATCCATTGATTAAATCCCTAAAAATAATACACACATGGAATTTATTCTAAAATTATAGGATTGTGTTTAGCGAACCAATAACATAAGAAACTTTAATTCCCATCATCCTTCATGTGTTTCCACATTGTTTATCACTCCTTAAAACACAATTATAAAAGATAAAAGGATGATTTAGAACTAGTTTGCATTTATTATTATAACCCTCCCAACCATTCCTATCTTTATGCATTTTTTATGATTAGACCTAGACTGTATTGATGTATTTTTTGTCTCATTTTGCATGTATATATGATTTTTTTCTTTTAGAAATCAGCCATGGAGCTGATGGTACGAATACGAGTGCTCAAGAAATGGCTCCAGTCGAGAGTAAGTAATATCTCTTTCCGATCCATTAGCTCGGTTATTATATCCCTGGATTTTGTTAAGCCTCCTAGTAGGAATCTTCATTATTTCTGAATTTGTTATCTTTATGTGTTTTGAATAATTTAAAATATCATTACTTATTTTAGAAACCAGTCATGGGGCAGATGGTCCTAATTTGAATGCTCAAGAAACGGCTCCAATCAGCAGTAAATAATATTTCTTTCTGATTCATTGGCTCTGATTATTTATTCCTAGATTAACTTTTATTATTTCTGAATTTGTTATTTTTATATGTTTTGAATCGTTTAAAATATTATTATTTCTTTCAGAACCCAGTCATGGAGTAGATGGTCTTAACACGACTGCTCAAGAAACGGCCCCAGTCCAGGGTAAGTAATATCTCTTTCCTATCCATTGGATCTGCATTTGTATCCATAGATTTTTGTTATGCCTCTTACTAGGAATTTTTGTTATTTCTGAATTTATTATTTTCATATGTTCTGAATAATTTAAAATATGACGACTTATTTTGAGAAAAGAGTAATGGAGAAGATGGTCCTAACTCAAGTGCTCCAAACACAGCTCCAATTGGTAAATTGTCCTTTCCGATCAATAATTTAAATATATTTTTTTAGTAATTGTTCTAGTGAGGCTAGTTTTCATAAATTGAAATAAATCTCTTACCGGCCAAGATAGGTTATTAATTGTGTCATGAAATTGGCTAGGTTAGTGTCATTGTTGATGGGAGATTATTTTTCATCTTTTACCCCTTATCAATTCCTTATGTTGAAGAACTAAAGATCCTCAGATGACTCCTGTATTGGTACACTTACAAT